>JAJHHK010000045.1:0-234188 GCA_022457145.1 Colletotrichum magnum
TTTAAGCTTAATAGTATAGCTTTTATATATATTATTAATTTATATTATAAAAGCTATACTATTAAGCTTAAAGTAGTTTATAAAAAAAACCTATAGATTTATAAGTTACTTTACTCTTTTAACTACTTACTACTTTAATTCTAAACTAAAAGCTACTATATAATAATAAGTAATAATTAAAATAACTATAGTTTTAATAAAGCTATTACTAAAATAACTATTATAATTAAATAAATACTAAAAACTATAAAATATAAAAAAAGTACTTAAAGTACCTTTACTATTAATAAAGTAGCTTTTTATAACTTTTTAAAGTACTTTAATAATAAATATAATAATACTAACTTAAAGAGATTATAAAGTAAAGTTTTATTAGTATTCTTAGTTCCTTTTATTCTTTTAGTTCCCTTTTACTCTACTTATATAATATACTACTACTTTAAAAATTACTTTTATACCTTTTTAAAGTACGTATATACTAAATAAAAGCTACTTAACTACTACTATAAATAAGTAAAAAAACACTTTATAAATAATAGTTAATTAATTAAGTATATTAAAGAAATTTAAAGTTAGTAACTATATAGTTACTATATAGGGAGTTTTAAGTATTTATTAGTAGCTTTTTAAGTTACTTAAAGTAAAGTTTTTATACTATACCCTTTTAAAAACTCCTACTTCCTTAACTCTAGTATATTTATTTATATATTTAAAAATATAAAGTACTTTAAAAACCTATAAACTATAAGTATAAACGACTTTTTTTAAACTAAATTTAAGTCCCTTATAATTAATAAATATAAAAATATAAGTATATATATTATATTAATTAATAATATAAAATCTAACTTATACTTTTATAATATACTCCCTTTAGAGTAACTAATAGCCTATAGGCTATATACTCTAGAGAATAGCCATCTAGCTACCTACCTTATTAATCTTCTTTATTATTATAATAAATAATACTTAAATTTACTTACTACAATACAGCTTTTACAGATTTAAAGTAATAAGTATTTTTAATTAATTTCGTAAACTACTAATTATACTATTAACACTATTAATACTACTAAAACCACTAACACCTTCTATATACCTCCCTAAACCGTCCCTCTAAACCTATTAAATCTAATTTAAACTAAATTATCCCTTTCCTTAGCTATTATATCCCTCTATAACTAACACACCGTTACTACACTATAGTTAGTTAACCTAATTAAACCACTTTTCCCTATACTTATTAAAAAATATTTTAATATCTAGGCCTTATTAAATATACTAGTTTCTTAACTCTAGGGGATCTATAGTTATTATTACTACCTCTATTACTTACTTAAAGTAGTATTAATTATTTTTTAAAAATAGTAAATTTAAAATCTAACCTAGTATTAAATTAACTAATAGGGCTAGTTTAATAGTTCTTATTTAAACCCTATTACTACTAGTTTAAAAAAGGTAAAAGTTAAAAATAGTAATTTAAATCTTTATATTTAAGAGTTAAGCTAACTAACTATACTATGTATTAATAGTAGTAATACTAAGCTATATAGCTATATTACTAAGTTAACTAATATTATTCTTAACTATAATAACTAGGTTGTAGTATTTAGTGTTTAGTAGTAGTTAGGGGACTTTTATAGGTATAGTATTTTTCGCTATTTTATTAGATTGTTAAGTATAAATATAGAAAACAGGAGGAATTGATAAAGGGCTTGCTTGTAGTAGTGCCTTTTTTTTTAATTATAAACGCTACTAGGGCTCGTTAAGCCCTACGCGTGATCTAGCTAAAGGTTCGTATAAGTAAAGGTTTGTTTTAATATATTAGTTACGCTATTTAGCGCCGCCTATTAGTAATAGTATTGTTGTTATCGCTAGAAGGGTAGGTAAGTAGAAGCGTTAAGGTACATACACCCTACTAAGCTCTGCTTAAGACTACTTAGTAGAGCTAGAGGGGGTTAAAGCTACTAGATATACCCTATTAAATACTTCTATTTAATTACACTATTTAATAATATATAGCTATAGTATATTCTTTTTAAAACAACCTATAGAAATGTCCGGACGAGATAACTACTTAAAAAAAACACAAATACTTTTATAATATTACTTTATATATATCTATAGTAACTAACTTTATTTTTTATAAGTAACTTTATAAATATAGGTACTAGTAAAATAAACGCCCTAAGTAGCTTTTTATACTATAAAGGTTTAACTATAGCCCTTTTAGTTATATTAAAACTATATATAACTAAAAAGTATTAAAGTTTAATAAGCTTTTAAATAAAGTACTATTTTATAAAACCTCTATATAGGCTACTTAATATACCTATACTCCTTATTAATAGTATAAATACTTCTTATATTAATAATAATCTCTAAAAGGCTTTAAAAAAATATAGTACTAATAACTTAACTACTTAGGCCCTAAGTTACTTTACTACTTTAACTCTTTAGCTTATAGTATTTAAATTACTATTACTTCTATAAATTAAAAGGTATTTAAAAAGGCCCTTTTTAAGTATAATACCTATAGTATTAATAAAGTAAAATAAATTATTAACTATAAACTATATAAAAGTAACGTATATACGCGCCCTAGTAAGTATATTACATTTAACTTCTACTTATATACTAAAGGCTATAGTAGGTTTACTTTAGTACTAGTATTTACTAACTGTGTTTTTTAATACTTTTAGAATTACTATTTATATAACTATAGTATAGAAATACTTATTAAGGTTTTTAAGAAGTTTATTTTACTTTTAAAAGTTTAGTATAATATTAATATATAAGTTTTTAAGTATAATAGTAAAATTAAAAAATACTACTATTTTATAAATAACCTCTAGAAGTAAAGTAAATGTATTAAGCTATTAGCCCTATATACTTAAAATTAAAACAGTAGTACTAAGTGTATTAAAGCTATTATTAAAATAAAGAGTTAAATAATATATAAAAGTAGTAAACTACTCTATAAAGTATAGCTTAATATCTATAAAATAGTAACTTACTTCTATAACTATATACTTTAAGTAGTTTTTAGTTAAAAAACTCTATATAAAGTACTTTATAAATAGTTTTAAAATAATAAAACTATAAAACCTAGCTTTATATATTTAAGGTTCTATAGTTATAAAGTATATACCCTTATAGCTATAGCCTAGCTTAAAAAGAAGCGCCTTAACTACTTTAAAAGCTATACTTTTATAGGCTTTTTTATTAAATATATATCTATTAACTAGTATTAAATTTAAAACCCTATAACTAGGAAAATCATTACTATATATCATATAATATTTAATAAAAAAGCGTTTTATAATAGTAACCTAGATTTACTTACTAATAACTATAATAACCTTAACCTATATACTATTACTAAATAGGTTTAAAAGAGCCTTATAGTAGTTAATAAAACTAACTCTTAAGTATAGTTCTACTTATTACTATTAAGTAAAAAAAACAATAAAGTATTCCCTTTTATATACTCCTTTAATAACGTTTTTAATAAGTTTAACTTAAGTAATACTACTTTTAATAATAATAAACCCCGTAACTATAAATACTCCTCTACTTACTTTAAACTTTTACCTACCCTTTTTAACTTACTTATTTTATTCTTTTAAGTATTAATTAAAAGATACTAATACCTAAAAAGGCGAGTTATAACTAAATTAATAAATAAAAAACTTCTTTTTATAAGTTTTTATTAGTCTGTATTTATAGCTAAGTCTATAAACCTACTTTACTAGTCTATATTTATAACTAAACTTATAAACTAAGTTACCCTAATAGTTTATATACTTTAGTATAAACAAATATTTTATAAAGCTACTTTTTTAATTAGTACTCTATTATTATTTTAAAATACTCTATAGTAAAGCTACTTTTAAACTAGCTATTTAATTACTTATAACTTATTAAAAGGGACCCCTAGTATTTAATATACTATAAAGGCGTTCTAAAATATAAATATTAAATACTTTAATAGTAAAATTTAACTATAAAGAGGGATAATTTAACTACAGACTAAAGCTCCCGCGCCTAGTACTTATTAATAAAAACTCTAACTCCTACCTACGTTTTATATAAAAGTATTAACCTATTCCTATACTACTTTAATTAAAATAGCTAAAATAAACTATTTATAAAGCTACTATAAAACTAACTTTTAAAAAAAGGTTCTTAAAAGTACTACTAAGGGCTCTTAAATTCTAAAATACTATTAAGTTTATATATATAAACTAAATAAGTATAAAAAACTCCTTAAAATTAAAGTATACTTAACCCCCTCTAAAGTAACTAATGGCCTACGGGCCACGTGCTCTAGGGAATAGCTGTCCGGCCACCCACCTCGTCGATCTTTTTTGTCTAATAAATAGCACTTAAATTTACTTACTATAATACAGCTTCTATAGATTTAAAGTAATAGGTATTTTCGATTAATTTCGCAAACTACTAATTACGCTGTTAACGCCGCCGAAACTACTAACGCCTTCTTAGACTATCCCTCTAAACCTATTAAATCCAATCCAAACCGTCCCGTTACTTCCCTCGGCCGCACAGCTACGGCTGGTTCAGCCGCTCCCTACCATCGTCAGCATCCGTCTCGACATTACCTCGCCAAACATACTAATATTAGTAGCTATTTAGGCTAATAAAACTCTAGCAGCCGCGTCCTTTAGCTAGTTAAAGTACTTGTAGTTATCCTTAGTATTTAGGGTTTCTATATTATTTTAATTCCCCTAGTATAAGTTATTTATAGTTGTCCAGGCGTTATAGCTATTACTAGTAGTTTTATAGTAGTAAATTCTAGTAATAGTAAGCTTTACTTTATTATTATTAAAGAATTTCTACTAATTATAAGTTAAGTTAATTATATTAACTCCTTTAGCTACAAAGTACTTATTATAGCTTATATAACTAGTTAATATCTATAGAGTTACGTTTTAGTATGTATCCTAGCGCTAGGCGGACGGAGCGGGGATCTTTTTTTTAAATATTATGGATTATTTATATAGGTGTATAAAAGATAGAGGAATCGATAAAGGCTTCGCTCGCAGTAGTAGTGCCTTTTTCTTCAATAGTAAACGCCACTAGGGCTCGTTAGGCCCTACGCGTGATCTAGCTAAAGGTTTGCATAAGCAAAGGTTTGTTTCAATATATTTAGCGCCGCCTATTAGTGATAGTATTGTCGTTATTACTAGAAAAGTAAGTAAATAGAATTATTAAAGTAAAGCTAGAGGGGGTTAAAGCTACTAAATACACCCTATTAAATACTTCTATTTAATTATACTATTTAAAAATACATAGCTATAATACATTCTTTTTAGAACCCCTTATTAAAATATCCACACTAGACACCACAAAAAAACATAAATTAAAGTATACTTTATTATATATAGTAACTAGTAGCTAAAAGATAAGTAAAATACCTATACTACTATACTTACTAGTATATTATTTTAAATATTTATAGCTATTATAAACTACTTTAACTTAAAGCTTTTATAATATAATACTATAAATATATTTATTAAAGTTCTATTTAATAAAAATATTTATATATAAATACCTTTTAAGTATTAAAAGCCTAAGTATATCCTTAAACTTAATAAAGTACTCTATAACTTATACTACTCTTTACCTTTATAATAATACTATTTAAAAGCTAGTTTAAAAAAGCTTAAGTTAAAGTATATAGTAAATAAGAATTACTATTAAATAAGTAGCTATATTATTTTCTTCTTTTATATTAATAACTATATTCTATACTTCCCTTTTAAATACTATAAAAAGGCCCTTTTATTTATAAAAAAACTTTAAAAATATTACTTTTTTAAAAGTAGTAAAAACTTATAATAGTTCTTAGGGATTAAAGTTATTTATAACTATACTATAAAGCACTTTTAACTCTTATAATTTATATATATTAATAAAGTTATTAAGTACTTAAAAAAATAAAGCCTATAAGTTAAATAAGTATATATATTTTTAATTTAATTATTTAAACTACTCCTTTATAAAAGTACTACTTTATATATAAACACTAATATATACTAAAGTAATATTAAATTAATTATATATAATACTATAATAATTTAACTAAATATAGCCTTTACTATAGACTATTTTATATACTTTAACTATAACCCTAGCCTTAAGTACTTTAAAAAAGTTAAATAAGCTATTAAATACTTTACTACTAAATATACTCTTTACCTTAAATTTAGCTATAAAAAAGCAGCCCTAATAATAGTTTAATAATTACTCTAAATACTAGCTTTATTAATAATATACTAAACTATAAAAGCTTTTAAGTATTTACTATTAAGCTTTTTAATAGCCTTATTAATTAATAAACTAATAAGTAAAATACTATAACTATATTTATAACTAAGGCTAAGCTTCTTACCCTTTTTTAAACAACTAAAAAGGCTATTTTTATAAGCTATTTAATAACTACTTTTTATATTAATCTTAGTAAAAAAACCTTTAATAATAAAGCTACTCCTATAGTACTAGTACTAAATATATATATTTAATATAATAATTAATAAACAATCTATTTTATTAATAAAAAGATAATTTAATTATATATAAAGCTCTACTATATTAATATTTATAACTACTAGTTACATTAAAAAACTTAAAAAAGCTATATTAAAGTTAAATACTAACCTATAGTATAGCTTATAGTAARTAGCTTTATAAAGCTAYTTACTAGTACCTACTTTAAAATCTTTTTTAAGTAACTTAATATAGTAAATTAAATAAAGTAACTTTAAGTACTTTACAATACTAAACTTTAAAAAAAGCAGCTAAAAGGCCTTAACTTTATTAATAATAAATAAAGTAAAGGGATTATAGCTTTTAAGTACTTTAAAAATAGTATTACTCTTTTTACTATAGAGATAAAAGTTTAATAAAGATAATAAAACTATTTAAAATAAGGATTTTAAGGGATTATAGCTTTAAAAAGGTAAGTTACGTAAAAGTAACTATAAAGTAGTTAAAGTATAGTTAGTATATAATACTATTTATAAATAAATCTAATAAAGTCCTTATAAGGCCCTTATTAGAGAGGCGTATTAAATTACGTAGCTTAGAGCTACTAGTATATTATAACGTATAGGTGGATTTTAGTGTTTAAAGAGACTAATAGCCGCTCTAAAACAACGTTTTACTAGCTCTAGAGGCTATAACTGCGTTTAGGGGCTTAAAGGCCTATAATACTATTAAGGCAAAAAACGCGTTAATAGTGCTATAGACTATAGAATAACACACAACGTTAATATATATAATATACACAAAATCTAATAAAACCTATTAAATCTAATCTAAACCGTCCTATTACTTCCCTTAGCCATCACATCCCTCCACAACTAACACACTATCACCACACAGCTATAGCTAATTCAGCCACTCCCTACTATTATTAGTATCTATCTTAATATTACCTTACTAAATATACTAATATTAGCTATTTAAACTAACAAAACTCTAGTAGCCACGTTCTTTAGTTAATTAAAGTATTTATAGTTATTTTTATTATTTAGAATTTCTATAAAGTCCTTACCCTTTATATATAAATTAAGTATTATTATATTTATATAGAGACTATTACTAGTAGCTTTATAGTATAGAACTCTTAAAATTATAAGTACTACTTTATTATTTTTACTTTAATAGTACTAGTTAGGACTTATATTAATTATATAAACTTTTATAGTATAAAGGTACTTTTTAGTAGTATTAATACTAATTAATATTTATAAAACTATATCCTTTTATTTATTCTAGGGCTAAATAGGGCTAGTAGGAATCTTCTTTTAAATATTATAGTAAGTAGTTTACTTAATAGGGTACTTCTAGCTTTAAGAGTAGTTATTATGTATAAGTATATAAAAAACAGGAGGAATTAATAAAGGCCTTACTTATAGTAGTAGTGCCTTTTTCTTTAATTATAAACGCCACTAGGGCTCGTTAGGCCCTATATACAGCGTAATCCAGCTAAAGGTTTATAAAAGTAAAGGTTTACTTTAATATATTAGTCGCGCCCGCCACCTATTAGTAATAGTATCGTCGTTATTACTAGTACGTCTACGTTTATATCTACATCTACCACTATAGTAGAAAGAATAGGTAAGCGGAAGCGTTAAGGTATATACACTCTACTAAGCTCTACTTAAGACTACTTAGTAGAGCTAAAGGGGGTTAAATCTACTAAATATACTTTATTAAATACTTTTATTTATTATACTATTTAATAATATATAGCTATAGTATATTCTTTTTAGAACAACTTATAGAAATATCTATATAAGACACTACTTAAAAAACTATAAATAAATTAAAAGTAATAGTAGTATTTAATTAATTTTAATAATTAATTATAAATATACCCTCTTAAATACTTTTATTTAATTATACTACTTAATAATATATAGTTATAATATATTCTTTTTAAATTATATTTTTTTAAGTAGTTATTTTATTTAAATATTTCTATAAGTTATTTAAAAAAAAATATACTATAGCTATATATTATTAAGTAGTATAATTAAATATAAGTATTTAATAAAGTATATTTAGTAGTATTAACCCTCTTTAGCTTAAGTAGTTTTAAGTAAAACTTAATAGGGTATATATACTTTAATACTTCTACTTATCTATTTTTTTTATAGTAATAATAATAATACTATTACTAATAAGCGGCACTAAATATATTAAAATAAACCTTTACTTATATTTGTATTTTTTTTAAGTAGTTGTTTTATTAAGACATTTCTATAAGTTATTCTAAAAAGAATACACTATAGCTATATATTATTAAATAGTATAATTAAATAGAAGTATCTAATAGGGTATATTTAGTAGCTTTAACTCCCTCTAGCTCTACCTTAATACTTCCACTTATCTACTCTTCCTATAGTAATAACAACAATACTATTACTAATAGGCAGTATTAAATATATTAAAATAAACCTTTACTTATATAAACCTTTAGTTAAATTACACTATATATAAGGCCTTATAAGCCCTAGTAGAGGCGGTTGGCTCAGTGGTTGAGAGCCTGCCCGACCCTACTTTGTAAGAGGTAGAGGTAGTAGGTTTAAATCCTGCGCCGCCTAAAGCGTTTTTATACCCCAACCATGCGTTGCGCGCCTATGCGGTGCGGCAAATTAGAGTTTTTAGGGGTGGGGACCCTACTACTCTGATTAGCTGCACTGGATGGCCTATGCGCTGCTCCTAGCTAATAGGAGTAGGTGGCCCCTGCTAGGCCGTATATAGCGTACAGCACCTTTTTTTATAAGTAGGCATCTCTTAACCTAGACTTAGATAGACCTTTACGTAAAACCTTTACTACTTTTATACTAGATAGTTATATATTTTCCCTACTGGGGTTTTTTTGTGCACCCTTTACTAGAATATTATTTACTTATAAGAGGTTAAAAGTCTACTACTTAGTGGATTTTTAGTTTATAATATAAGTATACTTATAGAATAATATAACACATATACATAAGCCCTAGTAGCGTTTACTATTAAAAAAAAAGCACTACTATAAATAAGGCTTTTATTAATTTCTCCCGTCTTTTATATATATATATAATAACTTATAATATCTAGAAAAAAGATTCCCGTTCGCCCTACTTAGCCCTAGGATAAATAAAAAGATATAATTCTATAAATATTAACTAGTATTAACACTACTAAAAAGCACCTTTATACTATAAAAGCTTATATAATTAATATAACCCCTAACTAGTACTACTAAAGTAAAAATAATAAAGTAATACTTATAATTTTAAGAGTCCTATACTATAAAACTACTAGTAATAGCCTTAATATAAATAAAATAATACTTAACTTATACTTAAGGGATTTAAATACTATAAAAATCCTTAATACTAAGGATAACTATAAATACTTTAACTAACTAAAGAACGTAGCTACTAAAGTCTTATTAGCCTAAGTAGCTACTAATATCGGTATATTTACTAAAGTTTATATAAATATTAAAATAGATACTAATAATAGTAGAGCTAAGTGGCTAAACTAGCTATAGTTGTGTAGTAATAGCGCGTTAGTTGTAGAGGGATATAATAGCTAAAAAAAGGGACGGTTTAGTTTAAATTAAATTTAATAGATTTAGAGGGACGGTCTACTAAAGAGGCGTATAAAAGGCGTTAGTAGTTTTAGTAGCGTTAATGGTGTTAATAGCGTAATTAGTAGTTGAAATTAATTAAAAACACTTATTACTTTAAATCTATAAAAACTGCGTTATAGTAGGTAAATTTAAGTACCGTTAACTAATAATAATAAAAATTAATAAGGTGGGTAGTTAAACGGTTATTCCCTAGAGTACGTAGCCCGTAGGCTATTAGTTACTCTAGAGGGGGTACGTTTACTTATATAAATCTTTAGTTAAATTATACTATATATAAAGCCTAATAAGTCCTAGTAGCATTTACTATTAAAAAAAAGTATTACTACTATAAGTAAGGGGTTTATTAATTCTTTTTATTTTTTATATACTTATATATATAATAACTTAAAAGTACTCTATTAAGTAAACTATTTACTATAATATCTAAAAAAAAAGATTTCTACTTACTTTACTTAGTACTAAAATAAATAAAAGAATATAATTCTATAGATATTAATTAGTATTAATACTATTAAAAAGTACTTTTATACTATAGAAATTTATATAATTAATATAACTTCTAACTAGTACTACTACAGTAAGAATAATAAAGTAATATTTATAATTTTAGGAGTTTTATACTATAGAACTACTAGTAATAGTTTTAATATAAATAGGATAATACTTAATTTATACTTAAGGGATTTAGATATTATAAGAATCTTTAATATTAAGAATAACTATAAATACTTTAATTAATTAAAGAATATAGTTACTAGAGTTTTATTAGTTTAAGTAGCTACTTTAGTAATATTTAATATTAATATATTTAATAAGGTTAATAATATTAAAATAGATATTAATAATAGTAGGGCTAAGTAGTTAAATTAGTTATAGTTATATAGTATTATAGTTAGCCTTTTAATAGTAAGGTTTATATTAATAAAAGCTAAAACTTAATACTAGGAGTAGTATTATAGTTATTAAAGGGATTCTAGGTTTAAGGTACTTAGGTAATTAGTTTAGGTATTTAATAAAAGGGTTATAGTAGTTACTACTAAAGGGCTAAAAGTATTTAAAAATAGCCCGCCTATTTTGACTGGGTGCCCGGGCTAGATTGACTAGGTGTCCTAACGTTTTGACTTTTTACTAGCTAAATATATATATTTTAAATTTACAAAAGTATAAGTTAATTACCTTTAGTAGTAAAGTATATATATATATATATATATATATATTTCTATTTAATACTAGTAGCTATGTATAAGATTCTTTTATATAAATAATAAAAGAATAATTATTATAAGTATTATAACTTAAAAAAGTATATTTCCAAAGATACTATATTCTTAAGTCAATTATTAATATACTTTTTATTAAAGTTTATTATAATTTTATTTAGATATTAAAGTACTTATTTAATTAGTTACTAAAATAAAAACTTAAATACTTAATAAAATACTTCTTATACCTTTAGTATAGTTTATTTAAAAGTATATTTTAATTAACTTTATAAGTCTATATATACTTTTATCAAATTAAAACTTAATATTCTTAACTTTATATTTTAAAGTAAAGTATTAAATATACTTATATACTTACTATATATATATATACTATTTAATAGTTTTAAAAAGACTTTAATATTACTTTTTATAGTATTATATTTAATAGTTTAGTTTTAGTTAGGTACTTAGTTAATTTAGTCTAGGCACTTAGTCAAAATAGGCGGGCTCTTTAAAAATTAATATAAGACTAATAGTTAAAGAATTAAAAAAAAGAGGACTTAAAAGTACTTAAGCCTTTTTTATATATAAGTCCTGTTTTTTATAAATATATTTTTTTATTTTTAGAATTAATATTAAGTATATTAGTTTTTTATTATAAATTACCCTTAGTATTATTAGTATTATTTTAAAACTACTTATTATATATTAGTTTTATTTATTATTATATAATTTATATTTTAGTTTTTTTATTCTATAAAGTGTTATACTAATATAGGTAGGCGGTTGGCTTAGTAGTTACGAGCCTGCCCGACCCTACTTCKTAMGAAGTAGAGGTAGTAGGTTCGAATCCTACGCCACCTAAGGGGTTTTTATACTCTAACTATACATTGCGCGCCTATATAGCGTAGCTATTAGAGTTTTTAGGAGTAGGGACCCTACTACTCTAATTAACTATACTATATAGCCCATGCGCTACTTTTAGTTAATAGAAGTAGGTGGCCCCTATTAGGCCGCATATAGCGTGTACGTACTTTCCCTTACGTAAGTAGGTATCCCCTAACTTATACTTAACTTATCTTTATATATAACCTTTATTACTACTTTACTAAATAGTTGTATATTTTCCTACTAGGTTTTTCTACGCACCCTTTTACTAGAATATTATATACTTAAAAAAGGTTAAAAGTCTATTACTTAGTAAATTTCTTAATTATATATAAATAAGTTTATAAAATAATATAACGTATATATATTATAAGTAGGTTATTAGTTTTAAGTTAAGAATTTATAATTATACTTTTTTATTTTTTATATTACTAATATTATATTAAGTTATATTTAAAAGTTAAAGTTATATTTAACTATAATTAAAGATTATAAAAGAGTTATACTTACTAATTATATTAAGTTTTATTTAACTAATAGTAATATACTTTATATTTATTATTTTTATATAAAGGTTTTTTATTATTTTAATAAAAAGTTTATTTATTATTAGACTTATGTTATAGTAAAGAAGCTTTATAATAGTATTTTAGTAGTGTTTATTTATAGGTATATTTTAGTTTGTTTATAGTACTAGGTTAATTTATATATAGTATAGAAGTTATACTTTTAATAAAAAGAGTAGGATAAAAAGGAAAAAAAGGTAAGTAAAGAGCTTTTAGTACTTTATTATAAGTTTATATATTTATAATTCTAAATAGTAGAGGTAGTAAGTTGTTTAGGTTATATTTATATAATTTAAAAAAAAGTTTATAAAAGGTAAATTAAGGCTTTTAAGTAGGGTATATAGAAGGTTAATTAAAAAGATAAAGTTTTTTTTAATAATAATTTATTATTAGTATTAAATATTTATAAGAGATTTATAATAAGTAATTTTTAAGTAGTAGGTTTAAAAAATAAGTTACTTTAGTTAGTATTTAGATTTAGTAATAATTTTACTAGTTTAGGTTTATTAGTTAATAGTATATTAATAGAGGGTTTGTAGTTTTTATTTTAGGTTAAGTATTTTTAAATAAAGAAATATTTGTTTTGTTTTAGGTTTTTTAATTAGTTAGATTTTAAGTTAAAACTAAATAATATATAATTTATTTATTAGTATTTTTATAACTTAAGTATATTTTTATTTTTAGTAGGTTTAGTATTTTTATAATTTATCTTATGTATTTATAAGGTTTTTTATATAGGTTTTTATATACTATTTTTATAACTATAGTTTTTTTATATAATTATATACTTAATTTTAGTATTATTTTATTAGTTAATATAGTTAATAATTTATTTAATTTTATAGTTTTATTTTAAATTAACTTTAATATAGTTTATTATTTATAAATCTTATAGTACTAGTTTAAAAAGTAAAATATAGAAGACTAGATAGTACTTTATAGTTTTTAGTAGTATAAGTTTAAAGTTAACTTTTGAAATTTGTTTAATAATTTTAAAGGCTTTGAGTTTTTTAAAGTCTAATTTATTATTTAGTTATTTTATTTTAATATTATAGTAAATAAAGTATATACTATTTTTTTAAAGGATAGTTTTTTTATTTTTAAAGTATTAGTATATTTATATATATACTACTTAATAAATTTAAGGTTTTATTAAAGTTTATTAT
Source organism: Colletotrichum magnum (assembly GCA_022457145.1). Lineage (NCBI taxonomy): Eukaryota > Fungi > Ascomycota > Sordariomycetes > Glomerellales > Glomerellaceae > Colletotrichum > Colletotrichum magnum. Next base: position 14,003 of record JAJHHK010000045.1, read on the forward strand.
GAATTCTTTTAATTTTATTAATTTAAGTTTTAGTTTTTATTATTAAGGGTTCTACTTTTAGTTTTTTATAAATAGTTAGTTTAAATTTATAGTTAAGACAAAAAGGTAACTTTTATATATTTTCTTTATTATACTATTATAGATAAATTAAGTTATTAGTAATAATATAATTTAATTATTTTATTAGTAGTTAATATAATATTTGAAATATGTTTTTAGAATTTACTTAATTCTTTTTATTTATTTATTAGTTTAAAGATAAAAGGTAGTAAATAGTTATAGTTTAGATTTAAGTTATAAAATTAGGGATTTTTAAAATCTTAGAGTAAATTATGTTTTTTTATTAAATATAATATTCTTAAGTAAATTATATTAGTTAAAAATATATTTATTAAAATATAAGTAAGTCTTTTTATAGTATTTACTTTAATTTATAAAATAAAGTATATATATTTAATAAGTTTATTTATAATTATTAAGATATTATTAAATTATTTTTTAATAAGTAGTTCTTTTAATTATAAAAGTTTAAGAGTATTGCTATCCGGGCGGTGTYTTTTARCTATCCGGGCGGTGCTCTACTTTTACTAGCTAATAGGACTATATAGCTCAATCGCGCGCAGTCGCAGCAGCTTAATTACGCGCGGTCGCAGCAGCTTAATTGCGCGCGGTTGTAGTAGCTTAATTGCGCGTGGTCGCAGCTGCTTAATTACGCGCAGTTACTGCAGCTTAATTACGCGCGGTTGTAGTAGTAGCTTAATTACACGTAGTTGTAGTAGTAGCTTAATTACGTATAGTAGGAGCTAATTAGAGACCTAGTATGGGACTAAAGTAGAGCACCGCCCGGATAGYTAAAARACACYGCCCGGATAGYAATACTTAAGTTTAATAATAAAATTAAAAGAAATTAATTACTATACTCTATTAAGTACTAAAAAAGGTTAGAGTTTTTTATATAGTTTATAGTATATTAGTTTATTTTTATTATAAATATTATAGTATTTAATAGTTTAAGTAACTTATTTTTTAGTAACTTTATTACTATAGTATTATTTAATTCTTTTTTAAGTTTTTATAATTCTCTAGTACTTATATACTTTAATACTATAAATTATTTTAATTATTTTATTAGTTATTTATTTAGGTGTGTTAGTATTAACTTATTTAGTAATTATTAAGAGGTAAATAGTTAGTACTAGGTTTTTATTAAAATTCTTTTTAAAAATTATTTAAGTTTTATTTAAAACTATTGTTTTTAGGTTTAATTATTTACTAAAAGTATTTACTTTTTTATTTTTTAATTCTTTTTTATAGATAATTTAAAAATTAAATTTTAATAGGAATTTTAACTATTTAATTTATTATTTATTAAGGTTTTTAGATACAGTGAAATGTATAAGGTTTTTGTTATTTATATAAATTATAACTTTATAGTTAGTTTTTAAAAAGTATAGTTTTTATTTTTTAAATACTTTAATAATTATTATAAGTTTTTAATTATAAATCTAGTAGTTAAGTTTAGGTTTTTATACTTTTCTTAAGTAGAAAGTATATAGGTATAGTTGTTTTTTTTATTTTATTATTTAAGTTATTTATTAATAGTATAATTTAAGGTATTGATTTTAACTCTAAATAGTAGGTTTAGGTTAGGTATTATAAGTATAGGTTTACTAAGGATTTAGTTTTTAATTTTTTAAAATGCGGTTTTTATTTATTTATTTAATTTGATTTAGTATTTTTTTAATAAGGTTAGTTAAGGTTTTAATATTTTTAGAATAGTGTTTAAGGAATTATTAATAGAAATTAATAAATTTAGGAAATAACAAGAGGTTTTTGATATTTTAAAGTGTTAGTTAATTTTTAATTATAGTACTTTTATGTTTAATATTTTAATAATTCTAGTTATACTAGTAAATTTAAGATAGTTTATTTTTTAAGTATAGAATCTTTTTTTTTTAGTTTAATAAGGAGTTTAGGTTTTTTTAAGCTTTTATAGTACTTAGTATATATATTATTTATGTTTTTTAAGGGTTTTTAAGAAGATAACAATATTATTAAGTATATAATTATAAAGATATTAAGTTTTTTTAATAGAATATAGTTAATTATATTTTAGAATATTGTGGGTGTATTAATAAGTTTAAAGAATATTATAAAGTACTTAAAGTGAATATTATAAAAGTAAAATATAGTTTTTTACTTTCGTTTTAATTTTAATTAAGTTATAGGTTTTTTTAAATTAAGAGTTATAAATTAATTTATTTTATAGAGTAGGTTTTATAGTTTTAAGATAAGGAGTAGTAGGTAATGGTTTTTAATAGTAATGTTATTAAGTTATTAGTAATTAATATAGAGTTATAATTTATTATTATTTTTTAGTATAAATAGAATTAGGTATTTTATAGGTAATATTAATTTTTGATATAGTCTTTAGTTAAATATTTATTAATATATTTATTAAGTATTTTTATTTTTTATTATTTTAGTTAATAAACTTTATTAAATACTAGTATTTGTTTTTTTTTAAAAGGGATTTTATAATTAAAGGTAGTATGTTTTAGTAGGTCTGTTTTTAGTATTAAAGTAAATAGCTTTTTATATACTTTATATTTTTTAGAATAAATAAAAGTTAATTTTTATTAGTAATTAAGTTATATTATATTATAGTAAGGTTCTTCTTTTATAATAGCTTAGTAACTACTTTTTTAACTTTTAAGTAAGTAATAAATTGTGATAAATGTATTATTAGTTTTTTTTAGTAAGGTTTATTTAAAGTTAATAGTTAATTATGTTTTTAGTAATTGAATTTTCTTTATAGTTTTAATAAAGGTAATTAGTTTTTTAATTTATTTATAGGTTTTCTTTTATAACTATAGTATATTTAGGATAATGTTTTGTTGTTTTATATTTATAATATTAAAGTAGTAGTATATTTTTTAGTTATAGTAGTTTAAAGTAAGGGGTATAGCTTTACTATTAATAATATTTCTACTATACTATACGTTTTTTCTTATATTATTAAGTAAATAAGGGTTCTTTTTTTTATTTTATAGTATTTATAAGTTATTTACTATTTATAGTAATATAAAGTTACTTTAAATACTATTATTAATTAAAGCTTTAATTTATATTTTATTTTTTTTAAGTTTTAAGTAAAGGTATTTTACTTTTATATTTATATTTATAGTTAAGTAGATAGATTTTACTATTATTACTTATTATGATTTTTTATTAGTAGGTAAGTTTAGTTTTTTAACTTTTTAAGTTTTTGTTTTATATATGTTTTATTTTTATTAGGGTACTTAACTGTTTTTTTTTAAAGGGAGTTTTTAATATTAAGTATAGGTGGAGTAAAGTTAGTTTTGTTTTTCTTTTTAAAGTTGCTTTTTTTTAAGTATTTATATTTTAATAATATAGTGGACTTAGTATTAGTTAATATAGTATTTTTACTAGTTTATATTTCTTTTATATAAGTATTATATTAAGAAGTTTAAGTTAGGTTTACAAACTACTTTTTAGTTTTTTTAAATTTTTAAATACTTTATATATAGAGTTTTTAAGTAAAATAAATATTTTTATATAGTACGTTTTTTTAAAAAAAGAATTATAAGTTAAGTTTTTTTATTTGTGGTTTTTTAAGTAGTATTTTATACGGATATTTCTATAAGTTATATTAAAAAGAATACACTATAGTTATGTATTATTAAATAGTGTAATAAATAAAAGTATTTAATAGGGTGTATTTAATAGGTTTAACCCCCTCTAGCTCTACCTTAACACTTCCACTTACCTACTCTTTCTACTATAGTAGTAGACGTGGATATAAACGTGGATATACTAGCGATAACGACGATGCTATTACTAATAGGCGGTGCTAAACAGCGCGACTAATATATTAAAACAAACCTTTACTTCTATAAACCTTTAGCTGGATTACGCTGTAGGTGCTGTGATGTACTATAGGGCCTAACGAGCCCTAGTAGCGTTTATAATTAAAAAAAAAGGTACTATAAGTAAGGCCTTTATTAATTCCTCCTGTCTTCTATATATATATAATAATAATTTATAATATTTAAAAAGAAAATTCTTATTAGCTCTATTTAGCCCTAGAATAAATAAAAGAATATAGTTCTATAAATATTAACTAATATTAATACTACTAAAAAGCACCTTTATATTATAAGAGTTTATATAATTAATATAAGCCCTAACTAGTACTACTAAAGTAAAAATAATAAAGTAGTATTTATAATTTTAAAAGTCCTATATTATAAAACTACTAGTAATAGCCTTTATATAGATATAATAATACTTAACTTATATATAAGGGGTAAGGACTTTATAAAAATCCTAAATAATAAGGATAACTATAAATACTTTAACTAGCTAAAAGATATAGCTACTAGAGTCTTGTTAGTCTAAATAGCTACTAATATTAGTATATTCAGTAAGGCCTATGTGAATGTTGAGACAGATACTAATAATAGTAAGGAGTAGCTAAACTAGCTATAGCTATGCGGCCGAGGGAAGTAACGGGACGGTTTAGATTAGATTTAATAGGTTTAGAGGGACGGTAGAAGGTGTTAGTAGTTTTAGTGGCGGTAATAGTGTAATTAGTAGTTTGTGAAATTAATTAAAAATACCTATTACTTTAAATCTATAGAAGCTGCGTTATAGTAGGTGAATTTGTGTGCTGTAATAAAAAAGATTAACGAAGTGGGTAGCTAGACGGCTACTAGGAGGGGTGATATTCCCTAGAGTACGTGGCCCGTAGGCTGTTAGTTACTCTAAAGGGGGTTATTAAGTTTTTTTATAAAGTATAGTTAGTATTTATTTTTAAAGTACTGTATTTAGAAAATATCCTAGTATTATTTATATAGTGTATTTAATTATTTATAGTTTTTTAGTATAGCTTTAAATAATTATTTTTTAGTTTTTTTAATAGGGTTTATTTTATAGAATAAAATTTATTATTAGTTATTATTTAGGGGGATATATAATAAGTACTTTTGTTTTTTTTTAATATTAAAGGTTTTCTTTTAGAGTTTAAGTTTTAGGTATTAAGTAAAGCCTTTTAAGTAATTTTATTTTAAGTATATTATTAAGTAATAGTATAAAGCTTATTTAAATTATAGGGTATATTTAATTTATATAGTACTTTTTAAGTTTTAAAATATACTATAATTCTTTTTAATCTTTTAGTCTTATTAGTATATAGTTATTTAAGTATAAATAGGTTAGTTTATATTATTATTTTTGTCCTTAGTATCCCTAAGTAGCTACTTAACTATAGATGCGTTGCTAGTAGAGACTCTACTACTAAGGACCCCCCCCCCCTCCTTTTAAGTAAGTAACGGCCCACGGGTCACGTATAAGTAACAATTAACTACTTTCTTTAACTTTTATTATTAATTAGTAACAACAGTTAGCACGCGAATTCACCTACTATAACGCAACTTCTACGGATTTAAAGTAATAGTAGTATTTAATTAATTTCAAAGCAGACTACTAATTACGCCGCTAACGCTATTAAAACCACTAACGCTATCTATACGCCTCTATATACCCCCGCGCCTAACTATTACTATCCCTCTAAACCTATCTAATTTAATCTAATCTATCCCTTTACTTCCCTCAGCCGCGTTACTATAGCTAGTTAACCTTATTTAAAGGATCCGCCCTACTTTTATTAATATACGTTTTAATATATTATTAAGCTTTAGCTTATATACTAATTCCTAGTAACTTCTTTGATACTATTAAGGGCCTTAATAGCTATAATAGTAGTACCTATTATACTACTATACTAAACTAAAGCTTCTAAGCTATATACCTATACTCTAACTTCTTCTACTGCGTTTTTAATTAATAACTAGTATAGTTAATTATATATAGACTAAATCTATAGATCCTAGTAGTTTTTTAGTAGTAAAATATAATTAAACTTAATAATAACTACTTATTTATATAATAATAGAGTTTTAAAGTTAGTATTACTATTAATATTATAAAGGCCTAGATTCTTAGTTTAAAGAAGTCCTTATAGACTATAACTAAAGGACTATAGTCCTTAACTATTATATAGTTATTAAACTATATTAAACTTATTATATAGTAGTAAGTTTAGTATTTTAGTTTTAAAAGATTATAAACTATATAGGAATATAGAAAACGGGAGGAATCGATAAAGGCCTTACTTATAGTAGTACCTTTTTCTTTAATTATAAATACTATTAGGGCTTATTAGGCTCTATAGTACGTTATAGTGCTTGTGATTTAGTTAAAGGTTTGTATAAGTAAAGGTTTGTTTTAATATATTTAGTGCCGCCTATTAGTAATAGCATTGTTGTTATTACTAGTATATCTATATCTACGTTTACCGCCACGGGTAGGTCCCGTTGCGTATAAGTAATACTACTATTACTAGATTAACAGTAACCTTTAGCTTAAGCAGCTAATACCGCGCCGCGCTTCGTAGCGTAAAAGCAGGTAGGCAAAAGTCATTATAAGTACAGTTATTACCTATAATAACTTTAGGCGTTATAGTTAGTACATATATCGAGCTACTCTACTAAACTCTACTCATAAGCATTTAATACAGCTAGAGGGGGGCTAATATTAACAACGCATCTACTCTTCTTTTTAAATAACCTTTACTTATTAACTTACTAAATATATATATTAGCCTAAATATATTCTTTATTAGATTTTTTACTTAGAATATTTTCTACTTAGTGGATTTTTTTTTACTTTACTATAAGTAGTACTATAACTATAAAAATACATATATATTATTATTTTTTTATTTTTTTATAAGTAATATTCAAATATACTTTATTTAGTTTTTATTAAGTTTTATATTAGTAGTATAGTAAAGGTCTTTAATTATAGTATTAAGTTTTTTAATAATAATTTTATTATTATACTTAACTTTTTTATTATTAGGTATTATTTAGTTATAGTTTATTTATTATAAGTTTATATTATTAAGTTACTTTTTAGCTTTTTAAACTAGCTTTTAGTAAGGTATTTAGTTTATTACTATAAGTATCTTTTTAGTAATATAAGTAGTATTATAACTAGAGTATTTAGTGTTTTTAGGGTACTATTTAGTATTTTTTTAACTATTTTTATAAATTATATATTTATTATTATAGTATATTATTTATAAGAGTTTAGTGTGGTTTTTTCTAAAAATAGTATTAAGTTACTTACTTTTTAGTACTAGTTATTATTACTACTTTTTAAGTTAGTAGTAGTTTTTAGTTATATATTTTAACTTATTATAGTTATAGTACTTAAAGATATATCCTTTATTAGGTTTTTATTATTTAGTAGTACTAAGGTTTATAAGGCCTATATAGTATTTATAAGTAGTACTTTATTAGTTATTATTTTAGTTTAATTAGTTATTTTATTAGAGTTATTATTTTTGATTATAGTACTAGAATTATTATAGTAGTTATTAGTATTTTTTACTAGAGTTAGTACTAAGTTATTATTATTTTTTTATAGTGTTTTTTTATAGGTAGTTATTAATTTTAATTATAAGTTTAGTATACTAAAGGAAGTCTTTAGGATAATTAATTTTAATAAGTTTATTTTTAATTTTATTTTTTAATTCTTAGTAGAATATAAAGATTTTAATTTTTTTTATAAAGTTTAATTAAGTATTAATGTATTAGAATTTAGTAGTATAGTAGGTTATAGACTTAGTTTATTTAAGTATAGTAAGGTTATATTTTATTTGTTTTTTTTAGTTAGGGTTTTAAAATAGAGTTTAAAGAGTATATTTAAACTCTTTAAAGGTTAAGAAGATGTTTTTAATTTTAGTAGTATAGTTATTTAGAATTTTAGTTTTAAGAAACTATTTTTAAAAGGGCTTAATTTACTAAAGGGCCTATTTATAAAGAAACGTAGTACCCCCTTTAGGGTGACTAACGGCCCACGGGCCACGTACTTTAGGGAATAGCCGTCTAGCTACCTACTTTATTAATTTTTTTTGTTACGGTACTTGAATTTACTTGCTGTAACGTAGCTTTTATAGATTTGAAGTAATAGGTATTTTTAATTAATTTTGTAGACTACTAATTACGCTATTAACGCCACTAAAACCACTAACGCCTTCCGTACGCCTCCCGTACGCCCGACCGTCGTCCCAGTAGACCGTCCCTCTAAACCTATTAAATCTAATTTAAACTAAACCGTCCCTTCCTTTATAGACCGCACCACAGCTGGTTGACCCGATCGGACTACTTTTTTCTGTACTCGTTAGTAGATGTTTTAATATGTTACTAGGCCTTATTAAACGTACTAGTTTCTTAACTCTAGGGGATCTATAGTTGTTATTACTACTTCTATTACTTACTTAAAGTAGTATTAGTTGTTTTTTAAAAATAGTAAGTTTAAAATTTAACCTAGTATTAAATTAGTTAATAGAGCTAGTTTAATAGTTTTTATCTAGACCCTATTACTACTAGTTTAAAGAAGGTAAAGGCTAAAAATAGTGATTTAGATCTTTGTATTTAAGGGTTAAGCTAGTTAACTATACTGTGTATTAATAGTGGTAATACTGAGTTGTGTAACTATATTACTAAGCTAGTTAATATTATTTTTAATTATGGTAATTAGGTTATAGTATTTAGTATTTAATAGTAGCTAAGGGACTTTTATAAGTATAGTGTTTTTTACTATTTTATTACTTTAAAGGATTATTAGGAATATAGAAGACGAGAGAAATTAACAAAGGGCTTACTTATAGTGCCTTTTTCTTTAATTATAAATACTACTAGGGCTCGTTAGGCCCTATAGTATATTATAGTGCCCGTGATCCGGCTGAAGGTTTGTATAAGTAAAGGTTTGTTTTAATATGTTAGTTACGCTGTTTAGCGCCGCCTATTGGTAATAGTATCGTTGTTATTACTGGTACGTCTACGTCTACGTCTACCGCCACAGGAAGGGCAGGTAAGTGGAAGTGTTAAGGTATGTACGCCCTGCTGAGCTCTGTTTAAGACTACTTAGTAGAGCTAGAGGGGGTTAAAGCTACTAGATACACTCTATTAGATACTTTTATTTAATTATACTATTTAATAATATATAGCTATAGTGTATTTTTTTTAGAATAATTTATAGAAATGTCTAGACGAGATAACTACTTAAAAAAACATAAATAAAGAAACGTAGTAGTATAGATAATTTATTTAGTATTATTTTTAAAGTTATTATAATAAAAGTTTTAGTAGTTTTTAATTAAATTAAGAATTTTTTAAGTTATTTAGGAGTTTTATTGTAGGTAATAAGTAAGTTAAGTTTAAGTTTTTTTTATTTATTATATATAGGTGTTTTAATAATATTAGTGGTAGTATAGAGGGTTTTATTTTAGTTTTTAATTTTTTATATGTGTTTATTAGTTTATTAAATAGCTTATTAAAGCTTTTTTATAGTACTAGAGTTTTTATTAAATAACTTCTAGAGTTATTTAATATTATAGCAAGTTTATTTAAGTTGTTTATTAGTATTATTATTACTAGACTTATTTTTATTATCTTTTATATACTGTTTTTTTAGTTTTTAAGTAAGCTTTTGAGTTTATTTATTAAAGGATTTAAATAAAGTAAGAGTAACCTTAGGTGTTTTAACTAAAGATATTATAGATACTATTTATTAGTATTAAAGGTTAATTTATTAAATAGAAGCTATTAAAATATTATAGTTAGTTTTTTAATAGTAAGGTTTGTATTAATAGAAGTTAAAGTTTAATATTAGAAGTAGTACTATAGTTACTAAAGGGATTTTAGGTTTAAGATACTTAGGTAATTAGTTTAAGTGTTTAATAAAAGGGTTATAGTAGTTATTATTAAAGGGCTAAAAGTATTTAAAGATTAATATAAAGTTAATAGTTTAAGAACTAAAAAAGGAAGAACTTAAGGGTATTTAAGTTTTATTTATATATAAGTTTTATTTTTTATAAATATGTTTTTTTGTTTTTAGGATTAATATTAAGTATATTAGTTTATTACTATAAACTACTTTTAGTATTATTAGTTTTATTCTAGAACTATTTATTATATATTAGTTTTATTTATTATTATATAACTTATATTTTAGTTTTTTTACTTTATAGGGTGTTATATTAATATATGCTAATATACTTATTTAACTATTAAGCTTTTATAGGGTTATTATGAGAGGTTTATTAATTAATAGGTTATAATATATAGTTAAGAGAAGGGATAGTTTAGTTTAGTTTAAATTAAAGTTAATAGGTTTAAAAGGATAGTTTAAAGAGGTATATAAAAGGTGTTAGTAGTTTTAGTAGTATTAATAGTATAATTAGTAGTTTACTTTAAAATTAATTAAAAATACGTATTACTTTAAATTTATAGAAGTTGTATTATAGTAGGTAAATTTAAGTACTATTAACTAATAATAATAAAAGATTAATAACTCCTTTTAGAGTAACTAATAGCTTATAGGCTATGTGCTTTAAAGAATAGCTATTTACCTATTTATTTTATTAACCTTTTTTATTATAGTACTTAAATTTATTTACTATAATGTAGTTTTTATGGATTTAAAGTAATAGGTGTTTTTAATTAATTTTAACTATTAATTATGCTGTTAATACAGTTAATACTACTAAAACTATTAATGCTTTTTATATACTTTTTACTGTTCTTCTGAACTTATTAAATCTAAATTAAACTATTGTATTGCTTTTTTTAGCTATATAGCTATAGTTAGTTTAGCTATTTTTTATTATTATTAGTATCTATTTTAATATTACTTTATTAAATATACTAATATTAGTAGCTACTTAAAGTACTATAAATTTAGTAGTTATGTTTTTTAGTTAGTTAAAGTATTTATAGTTAACTTTAGACTATAGGGTACTTAAAAGGGTTTTATTTTATAATTTAAAAATTACTATATTTATATTAAGCCTAATACTAGTGGTTTAATAGTAGTAAATTATAGTCATAGTAAGTTTTTTTTCTTTATTAGAAAATATATATTAGTTATAGGTTAAGTTAATTTTATTAACTCCTTTAATTATAAAGTACTTATTACTATTTTTATAGTTAGTTAATAACTATAAAGTTATATAATAGTTATTATTCTAGGGGTAGGGGCTAGTAGTAGGTAGCTTTTTATTAAATATTATAGGTTATTATTATATGTGTATAGAAGACGGGAAGAATTAACGAAGGCTTTATTTATAGTAGTACTTTTTTTTAATAGTAAATACTACTAGGGCTTATTAGGCCCTATATATAGTATAATCCAGCTAAAGGTTTATATAAGTAAAGGTTTATTTTGATATATTAGTTACACCGTTTAGCGCTACTTATTAGTAATAGTATTGTTATTATTACTAGAAGGGTAGGTATATAAAAGTATTAAGAGCTAGAGGGGGTTAAAGCTATTAAATATACTCTATTAAATACTTTTATTTAATTATACTATTTAATAATATATAGCTATAGTATATTTCTATTAAAACAACTTATAGAAATATCTAAATAAAACAACTACTTAAAAAAACATAAAAAAGATTAATAAAGTAGGTAGCTAAATAGTTTTTTAGAGTATATAGCTTATAGGCTACTAGTTACTCTAAAGAGGGTATTCTTTTTAAGTTAATTTATAAAAATATTTATTTAAAATACTACTTAAGAAAACATAAACTACTAATTATACTACTAATACTATTAAAACTACTAATACTAACTATATACTTTTAATAAAGACATAAAGATAGTTTATATATTTCTATATTTAACTATTTCTATCCTTTAAAATATATTAAATTAAATCTAAACTATTTCTTTACTTTTCTTAAATATTAATCTTTATAAGAATTTACATACTATTTAAACTATACTACTATATTTAATAAACTTTATTAAAAGAATATATACTACTTTTATTAGTATATATTTAATATATTATTAAGCCTTAAGTTATATATTAATTCTTAACTGTTTTATATTATTAAGAGCCTTAATACTTATAGTAGTAGTAATTATTATACTAATATATTAAGTTAAAGCTTTAAAAGTATATATTTATATTTTAACCCTTTTTACTACTATCTTTAGAGTGATTAATAGTTTATTAACTAAATATTCTAAAAAACTATTAAATTATTAGTTTTAATTTCTTTTATTATTATTAATAGTATTCAAGTATACTTACTACCACATAGCTCTAATAAACTTAAAGTAAAACCCCTTCTAGAGTAACTAATAGTTTATAAACTATATACTCTAAGGAATAACTATTTAACTATCTACTTTATTAGTTTTATATTATAGTACTTAGATTTACCTGTTATAATATAACTTTTATAAGTTTAAAGTAATATATATATTTTTAATTAACTTTAGAGTAGACTACTGTATAGTAATTAAGTTATAGTATTTAGTATTTAATAGCTAGTAGACCTTTATATATTTAATAGTTTTTCCTATTTTACTAGATTTCTAAGTATAAGTTTAAAAAAATAAAAGAAACTGATAAAAAACTTATTTATAACAATATTCTTTTTTTAACTATAAATACTATTCAAACTTATAAAGTTCTATAGTATACTATAGTATTATATTATCATTTAATTAAAGGTTTATATAAGTAAAGATTTATTTTAATATTACTAGTAATTACTAAATAACTATTTTCTAGAATTTATAGTCTATACATGTGTTTTTATAGTTATAATACCACTTATAGTAAAGTAAAAAAAGAAATCTACTAAGTAGAGAATATTCTAAGTAAAAAATCTAGTAAAGAATGTATTTAAGCTAATGTATATATCTAGTAAGTTAATAGGTAAAGGTTATTTAAAAAAAAGAGTAGATGTGTTACTAATATTAACCCCCTCTAGCTGTGCTAACTATAACGCCTAAAGTCATTACTTAGAAATAACTTCTACCTACTTACTTTTACGCTACAAAGCGCAGCACAGTAGTAGTAGCGATAATAACGATACTATTACTAATAGGTGGTACTAAATATATTAAAATAAACCTTTACTTATACAAACCTTCGGCCGGATTATACTATAGGCGCTATAACGTACTATAGAGCTTAATAAGCTCTAGTAGTATTTATAATTAAAGAAAAAGGCACTACTACTATAAACAAGGCCTTTATTAATTCCTTTTGTCTTTTATATTTGTATTTAATAATCCTTTAAAAATAATAAGTTTAATATAGCTTAATAACTATATAATACTTAAGAGCTTTAGCTTTTTAGCTATAGTCTTTAGAGACTTTTTTAAAGCTAGCTAGGCTACTAAAGATATAAACTTTAGTAGCCTTAATAGTAGTATTAACTTTATAGACCTTTTACTTAAAATACAAATAGCCGTTACTAAGTTTAAATACTACTTACTACTAAAAAACTACTTAAATCTATAAATCCAGCCCTTTTATAATTAACTATACTAACTACTAATTAAAGATATAGTAAAAGAGGTTAAAGTATAGGTGTATTACTTAGAAGCCCTAGCTTAGTATAGTAGAATAATAAGTACTACTACTATAGCTATTAAGGCCTTTAATAGTATAAAGAAAACTAAGAATTAGTATATAGCCTAAGGCTTAACTATAATATATTACGATATATAATAATAAAGGCAGGGCGGATCCTTTAAATAAAGTTAACTAGCTATAGTAACATAGCCTATAATAACGGTGTATTAGTTATAAAGAAGGTTAATAGTTAAGGGAAGTAGAGGGACGGTTTAGATTAAATCTAATAGGTTTAGAGAGATAGTCTAGGTCGGTATTAGTAGTTTTGGTAGCGTTAGTAGTATAATTAGTAGTTAAAATTAATTAAATACTATTATTACTTTAAATCTATAAAAGCTGCGTTGTAGTAGGTAAATTCGCGTGCTAACTATTAGATAAAAGTTAAAAAAGGTAGTTAATTACTATACGTAACCCGTAGGCCGTTAGTTACCTAAGAGGGGGGGGGGGGTCCTTAGTAGTAGAGWCTCTACTAGTAACGCATCTATTGTTAAGTAGCCGTTTAGGGATACTAAGGACTTAGAGTTTATAGTCTATAGGTTATTAGTTACTTTAAAAAGAATTATTAAGTTAATACTATTAAAAACTAATATTAATAATAGTAAAGACTAGTTAAACTAGTTATAGCTATATAGTTTACTTATGTATTTAATATATTTATAGTACTGTTTATAGTAAAGTAAATAAAGAAATCTATAAAATAAAAATCATTCCTAGTAAAGAATTTAGTAAAAATGTGTCTTAGTTAAATATATATATATTTAGTAAAGTAATAAATAAAGATTGTTTTTTTAAAGAATATTACTCATATTAACTCCCTTTAGCTATACTAACTATAATGTTTAAAGTTATTACCTAAAGGGTAATAACTATACTTATAATAACTTCTACTTACCTACTTTTATACTATAAAGCGCGGCACAGTAGTAGTAGTAATAATAATAGTACTATTACTAATAGGCCGTAAACATAACTAATAAATTAAAATAAACCCTTACTTTTATAAACCTCTATTTAAATTATACTATATATAAAGCCTAATAAGCCCTAGTAGTATTTATAATTAGTTAAAAGATATTATAAGTAAGGCTTTTATTAATTCCTCTATCTTCTATATATATATTTTATAATTATATAAAATACTTAACTTTATTACTATTAGCTACTAGCTATATATAGAATTTATTAACGTTTTAATAGTATAAAGTATTTTAAGTAACTATAAATAACTTATATAACTTACTATTTTATATAATTTAAATTAAATAATTTAGTTAAAAACTAAAGGTTTTATTTATATATAAATAGAGTATATATTATAATATTTAACCTTATATACTATTAAATAAATAATAATAGTATAATTATAAATACTATTATAAATAACTACTATAAAAGTATTAATAGTACCCTAAAGGTCCTAAAGTATAATAACTACTATAAATACTTTAATTAAGTAAAGAATATAATAGTTTAAGCTATAAAGCCCTAAATAGCTAAACTAGCTATAACTATATAGCTAATAGCTTTATATTAGTTATAACGGAATATAAAACCTAAAAAAAGTAAAGAAATAGTTTAAATTAAATTTAATAAATTTAAAGGGATAGTTTACTTGTGTTTTTTTTAAGTAGTTGTCTTATCCAAACATTTCTATAGGTTATTCTAAAAAAAATACACTATAGCTATACATTATTAAATAATATAATTAAATAAAAGTATCTAATAGAGTATATCTAGTAGCTTTAACCCCCTCTAGCTTAAGTAGTTTTAAGTAGAGCTCGGTAGGGCGTATGTACCTTAACGCTTCCACTTACCTGCCCTTTTAGTAATAACGACAATACTATTACTAATAGGCGGCGCTAAACAGCGTAACTAACATATTGAAACAAACCTTCGCTTATATAAACCTTTGGCCGGATTACGCTGCGTCATAGCGCCGTAACGTACCGTAGGGCCTAACGAGCCCTAGTAGCGTTCACGATTAAAGAAAAAGGCACTACTACTACGAACAAGCCCTTCGTCAATTCCTCCCGTCTTCCACATTCACACCCAACAATCCTTCAAAGCAACAAAATAGCAAAAAACACTATACCTACGAAAGTCCCCTAGCCACTACTAAACACCAAATACTACAACCCAGTCGCCACAGTCAAGAACAATATCAACCGGCTCAGCAATACAGCTACACAAAGGGATAGTTTACTAAAAGGTATATAAATAGCATTAGTAGTTTTAAAAGTATTAGTAGTATAATTAGTAGTTTATAAACTTAATTAAATACTTCTATTTCTTTAAATCTATAATAGCTATATTATAATAATTAAATTTATATATTAACTATATATAACGTATAAACTATTAGTTAAAAAGAAAGGAAGGGGTTTTTATTAGTAAAGTCTTTATTAATAATATATTTATATTTAAGTAGCTACTTAAAAATACTAAGGACTTAGTTATAGTTTATAAAAACTTATTTAAAATTAACTAAACTACTAAAACTATAAGCCTTAAAAGCTTTAATAATTATACTAACTTTATAGACCTTTTATTTAAAATATAAATAACTATTACTATATTTAAATACTACTTATTACTAGAAAACAATTTAAATTTATAAATTAAAACTATATATAATCTTTTATATAACTTTCTTATTAATAAGTTAATTAAAATAGTTAAAGTATAAACGCGTTACTTAGAAGCCCTAACTTAGTATAGTAGTATAGTTTTGTTTGTGTTTTTTTAAGTAGTTATCTCGTCCGGACATTTCTATAAGTTATTCTAAAAAGAATATACTATAGCTATATATTATTAAATAGTATAATTAAATAAAAGTATCTAATAGAGTATATTTAGTAGCTTTGACCCCCTCTAGTTTAAGTAGTCTTAAGTAGAGCTTAGTAGGGTGTACGTACCTTAACACTTCCACTTACCTGCCCTTTCTACCGTGGCGGTAGATGTAGACGTGGACGTATTAGTATAGTAGTATAGTAAATAAAGTAATTATAGTTATTTAGACTTTTAATAGTATAAAGAAAGTTATTAAAAATTAGTATAAAGTTTAAGGCTTAATAATATATTAAAATATATACTAATAAAGATAGAGTAGACTATTTAAATAAAGTTAACTAACTCTAGTAGTATAGTTAATAATAGTATATTAGTTATAAAATAAGTTAATAGTTAAAAAAATAAAGAAATAGTTTAAATTAAATATAATAAGTTTAAAGTAATAGTTTAAAAGGTATATAAACAGTATTAGTAGTTTTAGTTGTACTATTAGTATAATTAGTAGTTGAAATTAATAAAATACTACTATTACTTTAAATCTATAAAAGCTAAGTTATAGTATGTAAATTCGCGTACTAATTATTAATTAATAATAAAAGTTAAAAAGGATAATTAATTAAAGGTAATTTAACTTTTAAATTATCTATAAGTAACTTATAGACCGTTAGTTACTTAAGGGGGGGGGGGTGTCTTTAGTAGTAGGGTCTTTATTAGTAACGTATCTATAGTTAAGTAGCTACTTAAAGATACTAAGAATATAACTTCAAATATATAAAAGCTATATTATAGTAAGTTAATTTAAATACCCCCTCTAGAGTAACTAATAGCCTACGGGCTACGTACTCTAGGGAAACGTCCAGCCACCTACTTTATTAATTTTTGTTATTCTAATAAACGGTACTTAAATTTATCTACTATAATACAGCTTCTATAGGTTTAAAGTAATAGGTATTTTTAATTAATTTTAACTACTAATTATACTATTAATACTATTAACGCTACTAAAACTACTAACGCCTTCCTAGTAGACCGTTTCTTTAAACCTATTAAATTTAATTTAAACTAAACCGTCCCTTCCCTTAACTATATAATTATAGCTAACTTAGCTACTTTATACTATTATTAGTATCCGTCTTAATATTACTTTATTAAATATACTAATATTAGCCCCTTAGGGTTTTATAATACTAGTAGTTATATTTTTTAGTTAGTTAAAGTATTTATAGTTATTTTTAAATTATAGGAAATTTATAGTAGTTCTATTTTATAATTTATATATTATTACGTTTACTTTAAGCTAATTTTTAATAGTTTAACAGTTTAGAGTACTAAATATAGTAAGGGATACCTTTACGTTATTTAAGAGGTTGTTTTAGTTAGGCGTTAAATTAGTATTAAGGTCTATACTTAAACTAAAAAAGTAGTTATAGCCTTTCTTATAGTTTATTTTAATTTATATAGTAATAGAATAGTATTTATCTTAGCTATAGGGAGAGTTAGTAGGTAACTTTTTATTAAATATTATAGGCTTTTATATATATAAATATATAAAAGATAAAGAAATTAATAAAGGCTTTACTTATAGTAGTATTTTTATTTAATTATAAACGCTATTAGGGCTTATTAGGCCCTATAGTACGTTATAGTGTTTATAGTATAATTTAGCTAAAGGTTTATATAAATAAAGGCCTATTTTAATATATTAGTTACACTTACTACTTATTAGTAATAGTATTATAATTATTACTATAGAAAGAGTAAGTAAGTAAAAGTGTTAAGGTACGTACGCCCTATTAAGCTTTACTTAAGACTACTTAGTAGAACTAAAGGGGGTTAAAGCTACTAAATATACCCTATTAAATACTTCTATTTAATTATACTACTTAATAATATATAGCTATAATATTTTTTTTTTTAAACTCTTTATTAAAACATCTATACTAGATATTATAAAAAATATAAAAGTTAATTTAAATACTAATAATAATAGAAATTTAATAAAGTAAATAACTAAATAGCTATTCTTTAGAGTATATAGTTTATAAGCTACTAGTTACTGTTAAAAAAGTATATAATATAGTTATATAATTTAGAATTAATATTATTAGTATATAATATAATTTATTAACTTAACTCTTAAATATAAAGATTTTAACTACTATTTTCTATTTCTTAAACTAGTAGTAATATAGTTAAAATAAAAATATTAAACTAATTTTATTAATTAATTAATATTAAATTAAATTATAAACTTATTATTTTTAAAAGAAAACTAATATTACTATTATATAGATAATATCTTAATTTACTATTAATAGTAAATAGACCTCTTTATAGGGGTTTATTATAGTTAGTAAAAGTTAGTTATAAATTATAAGTATATAATAGAGTAGCTATAAGGGTAGAAGACCCCTAGGGCCTAGAGTGGGCCTATTACATAGCTAGCTAAACTATATTACCCCTAAGTTATAGTAGGTATAGTAGTTATACTATACTAACTATTATTTCTATACTAGTAGTCTTTACTTTACTATATAGTATAGGGCTTAWTTATATATAAWTAAGCTATTTTTATAAGTAATTTAAACTATTATTAAATATATTAATACTATTATAAAACTAAAAAGTAATTAAAGTATAGCTTTAGCTTTAAACTACTTTATATTTAATAGTAATATTAAGTGCCCCTAATATTAGTAAAATATTTAATAGTAAACGGGCCTTATTATATCTATACTTAATATCTTTTTTATATCCTAAATACCTTTTTATACTCTAAATACTTCCTTATACCTTAAATATCTCTAGGCTTTTATATTCCTTATATCCCTTATATTCCTTATAATTCTTTTTTTCTTAAAGCTATTGTAGTCTTTAAGGGGTAAAGAGTTATATTCTCTATTTACTTATAATAGTAACTAGTCCTCTTTAGAGCCCTACTACTAGTATAGTAAAATTAAGTTATTATTCTATAGTACTTTATAGCTTTAGTATTTATAAGCACCTACTTTCTTTAATACTAGTATTAGGGCTAGTTTTAACTTTCAAAATTAGTTCTATAAAAGAGTAGGAGTTTACTAAATTATATAAAGAGGTTAAAGTAAGCTTTAGTAAAGGGACTTTTTATTTATAAATATAGGTAGTAGGTTGTTAGTTATTAGAAGCTAAAAAAGATAGGTACTAGCTTAAGTAAAAAAAAAAGAATAGCTTAAGGTAACCTATAGTTATTAATACCTATAGGCTTAAAGTAAAAAGGCTATAGGTTTTTTTATAAGAAAGGCTATAGGGCTTTTATATAGAGACTTCCCTTTTATAAAGAGAGTAAGTAGAAAGTTAAAAGTTAAAAGCTAAAATCCTTATTAATCTATATTATTATAGTTAAATATAGAACTAAAGTAGCTATAGGCTTAATTAAGCTTTAAAAGAAGCTTTTAAAGTTATTAATTAGTAAGTTAAATAGGTAGAAAGTTAAGATTGTTAAGTAAGGCTTTTATAAAAGAACGGTTTACTTATAAATATAGTAGGTAGATAGTTTAGTAATAGAAGTTTAAAGTAGTAAGGCTATTAATCTATAGGCTTAAATATGTTATAAAAGGTTAGGCTATTAATCTATAGGCTTAAGTAAGTAAGTAAGGGTTTTAAAAAGAGTACTTAAAGTAGTAAAACTATTAATCTATAGGCTTAGGGGTGTAAATAAATAGTTATTAAGGCTTTTATAAAAAATAATTTACTTATAAACGCAGTAGGTAAGTAGTTTAGTAAAAAAAGCTAAAGCTTATAATTATAATATTAAAGAGAAAAAACAATAAATTAAATAGATTTAAGTAATTAAAATATTATAATTAATTAACTATATAGTTAATTACTAGTTAGTATTAAATAAGTAGTATCTTAATCTACTATTAATAGTAGATAGGCCTCTTAATATATGTGTTTTTATAGTTATAATACCGCTTATAGTAAAGTAAAAAAAGGAATCTACTAAGTAAAGAATATTCTAAGTAAAAAAATCTAGTAAAGAATATATTTAAACTAATATATATACCTAGTAAGTTAATAGGTAAAGGTTGTTTAAAAAGAAGAGTAGATGCGTTACTAATATTAACCCCCTCTAGCTATGCCTTAGTAAACAGATGCTCGCAAGTAGAGCTTAGTAGAGTAGCCTAACGTACGTACTAACTATAACGCCCAAAGTTATCGCCTAGAGATAACTTCCGCCTATCTGTTCTTACGCCACAAAGCGCGGCGCAGTAGTAGTAGCGATAACAACAATACTATTACTAATAAGCAGCACTAAATATATCAAAACAAACCTTTACTTATACAAACCTTTAGCTAGATCACAATAGGCCTTTTAATAAGAGTCTATTATAGTTAGTAAGAGTTAGTTATAAATTATAAGTATATAAAAGAGTAGCTATAAAGGTAAAAGACCCCTAAAGCCTAAAATAGGCCCGTTATATAACTAGCTAAACTATATAACCCCTACGTTATAATAGCTATAGTAGCTATAACTACTATACTATACTAGTTATTATTTCTATAACTACTTTAGGTAAGTAATAAAAGTAGTAATAATAACTATAAATTTTTTAGAATTAAAAAACTAGTATATTTAATGAATCCTAGTTTTATGTTTTTTTATAGTTTTATATAAATATTATAATAAGGGATTTTAAAAAGAATATATTATAGCTATATATTTTTAAATAGTATAATTAAATAAAAGTATTTAATAAAGTATATTTAGTAGCTTTAATCTTCTTTAGCTTAAGTAGTTTTAAGTAAAGCTTAGTAAAGCGTATATACCTTAATACTTCTACTTACTTACTCTTCCTATAGTTACAAATATAGACGTAGATATACTAGTAGTAATAATAATACTATTACTAATAGGTAGTACTAAATATATTAAAATAAACCTTTATTTATATAAACCTTTAGCTGGATTACGCATAGGGCCTAACGAGCCTTAGTAGTGTTTATAATTAAAGACAAAAATACTACTACTATATATAAGGTCTTTATTAATTCCTCCCGTCTTCTATATATATATATAATACCTTTTAAAGTTAAAAGTACCCTATTAAATAAACTACCTACTATAATATTTAAAAAAAGATTTCTACTTACTCTACTTAACCCTAGAACAAATAAAAAGATATAATTCTATAAATATTAACTAGTATTAATACTACTAAAAAGTACATTTATACTATAAAAGCTTATATAATTAATATAATCCTTAATTAGTACTACTAAAGTAATAATAATAAAGTAATACTTATAATTTTAGGAGTTTTATACTATAAAACTACTAGTAATAGCTTTAATATAGACACAATAATACTTAATTTATATATAAGGGGTAAGGACTTTATAAAAATCCTAAATAATAAAGATAACTATAAATACTTTAACTAACTAAAGAACGTAGCTACTAGAGTCTTATTAGCCTAAGTAGCTACTAATATTAGTATATTTAGTAAGGCCTGTATAAATATTAAGATAGATACTAATAGTAGTAGGGCTAAGTAGCTAAACTAGCTATAGCTATACAGCTAAAAGGAAGTAATAAAACGGTTTAGTTTAGATTTAATAGGTTTAAAGGGACGGTTTAAAAATGCGTTAGTAGTTTTTATAGCGTTAATAGTATAATTAGTAGTTTATAAAATTAATTAAAAACAACTATTACTTTAAATCTATAAAAGCTATATTATAGTAGGTAAATTTAAGTACTATAATAAAAAAGATTAATAAAGTAAGTAGTTAAACAACTATTCTCTAAAGTACGTGGCCTATAAGCTATTAATTACTCTAGAGGGAGTATTAATATAGCTTAATAACTATATAATATCTAAGTACTTTAGCCTCTTAGTTATAACCTTTAAACACTTTTTTAAACTAACTAAACTACTAAGAATATAAATCTTAATAGCCTTAATAGTAATATTAACTTTATAAACCTTTTACTTAAAACACAAAGAGCTATTATTAGGTTTAAATACTACTTACTACTAAGAAATAGTCTATACTTATAAATTAAGATTATATATAATCTTTTATATAACCTCTTTATTAATATATTTATTAGAATAGTTAAACTATAAATATATTACTTAAAAGCCCTAACTTAGTATAGTAGTATAATAAGTACTACTACTATAGTTATTAAGGTCTTTAATAGTATAGAAAAAGCTAGGAATTGGTATATAGTTTAAGGCTTAATAATATATTAAAATATATATTAAAAAAAATAGAGTAGATCTTTTAAATAAAGTTAATTAACTATAGTAATATAGTAATAGTATATTAGTTATAAAAAAGATTAATAGCTAAGAATAGTAAAGGGATAGTTTTAATTAAATTTAATAGGTTTAAAAAGATAGTTTATTAAATAGTTAAGTACAGGGGTATATAAATATATATAAACGGTATTAGCAGTTTTAGTAGTATTATATTACAATCCGTTAGTTAATAGACCTTTAATAATAACTTTATAGGGGCTTAGTAGTTAAATAAATACATTAGTTTATATTAGTATAATATTCTATAGAGTAGAAGAACTAGAATATAGGTTATATAATAATAAGTAGAACTAATGTATAATAAGTAGTTCTAGAATAGGATTAATAATACTAAAAGTAGTTTATAGTAATAAACTAATATACTTAATATTAGTCCTAGAGATAAAGGAATATATTTATAAAAAATAGAACTTATATATAGATAGGACTTAAGTACTTTTAAGTCCTTTTTTTTTAGTTTTTTAGTTATTAACTTTATATTAATTTTTAGATACTTTTAGTCCTTTAGTAGTAACTACTATAACCTTTTTATTAAATACTTAGACTAATTACTTAAGTCCTTTAAGCCTAGAATTTCTTTAGTAACTATAGTACTGCTCTTAGTATTAAGCCTTAGTTTTTGTTAATATAAACTTTACTATTAGAAGGTTGGTTGTAATATATTAGTAGTGTAATTAGTAGTTTACTTTAAAATTAATTAAATACTACTATTACTTTAAATTTATAAAACCTATATTATAGTAGGTAAAATTTTATTTTAAAATAAAAGTTAAAAAAAGTAGTTAATTATAATAAAGTAATTTAACCTTTAAACTATATATAACCTATAGGCTATTAGTTACTTAAAAGGGGGAGGGAGGGGGGGGGAAAGGTTCTTAGTAGTAGAGTCTCTACTAGTAACGTATTTATAGTTAAGTAGCTACTTAGGGTTCGCACAAGTAAAGGTTTGTTTTAATATCGCTACTTATTAGTAATAGTATTGTCGTTATTACTAGTATATCTATATCTACGCCTACGTCTACTACTATAGTAGGAAAAGTAGGTAAGTAGTATTGTTAAAAGCTAAAGGGGGTTAAAGCTACTAAATATACTCTATTAAATACTTCTATTTAATTATACTACTTAATAATACATAGATATAGTATATTCTTTTAAGAATAACTTATAGAAATATCCGGATAAAATAACCTCTTAAAGAAAACACATAAGTAACTACTTAAAACACTAAAGAAATACATATATATATATATATATATATATATACTTAAATATATATACTAACTATAATAAAAGAATAGGTTTTAATAATAGGGTATTTATTAGTAATATATTTATAATTAAGTAAGTATTTGGAAATATTAAAAATATAAGTAAATTATAGACTAAGTATATAATATAGTATAATAATTTTATTTTTACTTACTTTAATAGTACTAATAAGTAATTCCAGTATATTAAAAAAAACTTTATAAAGATTTAATAATTAAATATTTTTTACTTTATATATATTATTTACTTTATAGTATAATCTACTAAGTTAAAATAGTAAAAGCTAGTATAATAAGTAGCTATTAATACTATATAAGTAGTAAGTATATAAGAAGGTAGTATACTTTACTCTAGTAGTAGAATCTATGTAGATACTAAGGCGTCATTATTTTGAAGCTCTGTCTTGGAGCAACCTCCTGGGCAGTCCACCCGCGCACCCAACCGTATATAGAAAAGAACGCAGGAAAATCTCTACACCGCCCATTCTGGTGACTCGTATATGTGTTTGGCGCGGACACGCACACCCTTCACCACACCTGCCAGTCGAAAGCGCTAGTAATGGCCCCTGACTCGAAACTTCTTTACCTTTATGGAGGCGATAGGTTGGTCATAGCCCAAACAACACAATAATCCCGGCACATGGATCTACCGAGCCATCAATCCATTCACCTTCATACAACATCCACCTTGACCCAAAGAACGTACTCGATTGACCATTCCACGAAGTCCTTGGGACTCTAGTCTTTGGACCGACTCCGATGACCGAGTTCGAGGGGGCAGCAGCCGGTCTCATTTACGTTGTGAATCGCCCGAAAGAGCTGAATTTTTCGGTAATCTGGATATCAGTAGCCTCGGAGGAGCCGGTTTCGCATCTCAAAGGACCTTGGGCACTCTTCACCTGGACCTGAGGTCCTACGATGGTCTCGTCATCAAAGTTCTCGGGGGTGATTCGAAGAAATACACACTCACAATCAAGGACGAGATCCTTCCCCCGAGGGAGGATGGCCGAGATCAGAGTTCCATCAGTTGGGAGTATGACTTCGTTTGCAGCCCTGGGGAGGTAAAGATTCCTTGGGCCGACTTCAGGCCCACATATAGGGGAAAAGCTAAGCCAGAAGCCAAACCTTTGGATTTGTCCAGTATCAAGAGAATAGGCTTCATGATGCGGAGGTGAGATGGATCACTCGTTCCGGCGCCGATATTCTCTCGCTCACACATGCACAGCTTCTTCGGAGAGCAGGACGGGGACTTCAGACTGGTTATCACGCACCTCGCCGCCTTCAGCAACCGGCCCATGTCGTCGGACTCTGTGTGGTCTTTAGAGAAGGATCGTATTGTTTTGCCAGCACCAACACGGGCCCGCTCGCCGTGGTTGAATTGGTTTTGCGGCTGGGTTAGATGACATCCGCTTTCTTACATCACACATCGGCTTTGCGCACACAACCCTTGCTGCTTATACCATGTAGAGTGCTAGGCACTGCACAAGCTACAGGAAGATATGATTTATATGTGTTGTTGAATTCTTCTAATTTGATATGTACCTGTTTGCTCTATGCAATCTGATTGAGGACCTTAATCAAGTCGCTGGTTACGCCCATGGCTGTGACATCACCGCCAGCGCCAGCGCCTTGGATGATCAGCGGATTACTTCCGTACCGCTCAGTATAAAAGCTGATGATGTTATCGCWGCCCTTAAGGGCWGCGATGGGGTGAGATGCGTCGAACCGCTCTAGACCGACCTTAACTTCCTCGGAAGCCACATTGATGCTGCCGACAAAACGCACCACCTTGCCCTCCTTCTCTGCAGCAGCCTTGGTCTCCTCCATCTTGGCGTCAAACTCGGGAAGCCTCTGCAAGAAGTCGTCTCCACTCGAACAAGACTCGAGTTCCTCAGGGATCAGGCTCTGGACGGGGAACGATGTCGGCGACTCAACCGGCAGTCCTGCCAGTCTCGCTAGTATGGTGAGCTTCCGGGCGACATCGAGACCGTTCAAATCATCCCTCGGATCCGGTTCCGTAAAGCCCAACTCCTTGGCCTTGGCCACTTCGGAAGACCACTTGCCTCCAGAGCCTGAGGTCGGCGCGAATGAATTGAAGAGAAACGACATGGTGCCACTAAAAACGCCTTCAATCTTAGTGACGCGGTCGCCGGTGTCAACGATGTCCTTCAACGTCGAAATGACAGGCAATCCTGCGCCAACAGATGACTCATGGTACACCTTGGCGCCAGACGTCGCAGCGGCGGAGAAGATGTCTTGCCATAGCTTGTAAGAGCCCGAGAAAGCCTTCTTGTTGGGGGTAACAATGCTAATGCCACGGCCCAAGAAGACAGGGTACGCATCGGCAACATCTTGAGAGCTGGTGTTGTCAACCAAGACCACCTTTGCGGGGGCAGCTGCGAGGTAGTCGGCGAGCTGGGAGAGAGCTTGTGGAGCCTGGGACGCAGCTGACAGCTTCTCGAGCGCGTCAGCGATAGGGATGGCAGAGTAGCTCGCATCGTACAAAGCCTTCTTGCTGGTCGATATGTAGCACAGACTGAGCTTTGGGGATTGCCTTCGGGCGGCCAGAGATTTGAGCTGGGAGAGGAAGCACTTTCCGACTCCGCCAGCGCCTAGTACCCCGCCACTTAAAGTCAGCATGCCGTAGAGGTGCGGGTAGAACATGAATAGAGAGAGGGGCCGCTGTTCATACCAATAACGGCGATGAAGACCGGTTTAGATGATGCCATTGTTGATTCCTTGGTTATGCGCGTACTGGCTGCGTAAATGTGGGCGACGGGCGATCTGGTTGTCAACTTGCGAAATCACGGCGAAACAGGAGGAAGAAATAGTGTAGTTTAGTTACACCGCATTCCTCAACTCTCCGATCGCGGGGAAGTCTATAGTGGGGCAGGCTCACTTTGCCTCCAAGTAGTGGTCTAGGGCATATCGCACACGCTTTACTGATAATCTCTAAGTGGGACTGTGGTGTCGAATGTTTTGTCACTTACTGAGAAGCATTAGCTCTTCATATACTATAATTAACGGTACGTCGCGACATTCGTAACCGCGGAAGCGAATGTTTGTTTTGACATATTCAGCGCCAACGATCAGTGATCGCATCGCCGTTATCGCCGCAGGTGCCACTACGCGGCGCATCGTGGCGCCGTCCAACTCATCCTCCCTCGTCCACTAGTAACCCTTTTACGGCCAAAGCAAATACCCTTGAGAACTAAGGAGAATAGAAAGTTAAGTGGGTCTTAATAGAATATTATAAAGAGAATGAAGTATATATTTTATAAGAAAAATTCTAAGTTTTAAATATTTTTAAGTAGCGACTTAATTATAAAGAAGCTATTTGTAAACTCATATGTCCCTCTATGAAATTAGAGAATATTTTACTAGCTGATATACTAGTTACTAGATTTTTCTAGACTGTACCGAGGTTATTGATCACGCCCCTGTACCGATTTCGTCAAGACAAGTGTCGTGTCGTCATCCATTGCAGACTCAGCCGAGATTTTTCTGTCTCCAAATAGGTATATTGCTGTCGATAAGGCCGCTCCCTACTCATCCGTCTCGTTCTCCTACGCATTCCTGGCATGTTGTGCATGAAAGACGGTCAATTGTTGAAATGACATTACTTCAAAACCTCCTACACCTGACCAATTTCAAAAGTCCCCTCCTCAGGACTCTGGTTCCCTCGATATCTGCCGCTTACGCCATTCAGCTGGCATTTGCCGTCCCTTCCATCCTCGCCCAAAATGAGCGGTTCTACGATTTTTCAGGCTCTTTGACGTTTCTGTCTGTCACCGCCCTGAGTCTCTATTTGCCTTCTCTCCGGGCCAGGTATTCGCCGGGCTTTACCGGTTCTGCTTCGTCGGTGCCCCGCCTTCTGGTCTCTTTCGCCAATTCTGGAGGCCTGGGTACCCTGAACTGGAGACAGGTTGCTCTCAGCGGCGCAGTCGTTCTTTGGGCTGTTCGATGTACGCGCAACTCCCAGCCCATTCATACCCCGCCTACACTGACTCCTGACTCATTGCAGTGGGATCCTATCTCTTCCAACGTATCGTCCAAGAAGGCCAGGACTCACGCTTTGATGAAATCAAGAAATCACCAACGAGATTTGGTGTTGCTTTTTTCGCCCAGGCGACGTGGGTTTCGTTATGCCTGCTTCCCATTGTTACTTTGAATTCTGTGCCCTCAACCGTGTTTGCTGCTCTACCCTCAATCAAAGTCTCCGATGCCCTTGGCTTGCTTATTTATTTGGGCGGGTTTGCTTTCGAAATCACGGCAGATCGGCAAAAGAGCAAGTGGTTGCAGGGAAGGAGGGAGAAGACCCACGACGAGCAGTTTATGACTCGTGGTCTGTGGAGCATTAGGTCAGTTCTACCACCCATGACGAAGTTACACTAAACACTCCGTACCCATTTACCACCTTAGCCACGCAGCAACTGACAATCTGCAGTCAATATCCGAACTACTTCGGCGAGATCTCCCTCTGGACCGGTATTGCGACTGCTGCCGCCGGTGTTTTGGTCACGCGACCAGTCCAAGCAGGCCTGAGTCTTTCGGGTGGCGTCGTTGGCGTCCTCTCTGCCCTGGCTATGTCGTATGTGTCTCCAGCGTTCGTCAGTCTGCTTCTTCTCAAGGTATCCGGAGTACCTCTGAGTGAGAAGAAGTACAACCAACGCTATGGTAACCGCGAAGACTACCAGCAATGGAAGAGCAATACGCCAAAACTGTTTCCAAAGCTCCTGTAGTGACTGTTGAATGAGAAAGGAATATTAATTATGTTGCGTATCTCTGCAACTCAGGCCAAGTTGCTCCTCAGGCCAAGTTGCTCAATGTGTATCATAACTTGCCATTTCAAATTTCATATCAGTCTCGCAATCCCTACCAGTGTTGGGTCATGCGCTTTTCCCTACCCCTCAAAACTAAAGAGACTATTCGGAGTTCTAGCATATGTAACAAAACATCTCATTCTCAATGACCCCCTATCCCTGTGCCACTTTTCTCTCTTGCTTCATCGATCGTCGCAAGAAATGCTAGCGGAGGCAACATTGGGCCTCACTGGTGGAATTGTTTGACCTTCTCAACCTCATCGAAGCTGCCCATGAAAATACCGGCTCTGTCGTGAATGTGCTCTGGGACAACCTCGAGCATTCTCCTCATCTTGCTGTCGACAGCTTGACCACCGGCTTTAAAAATATCAGCATTGCGCGGACCAAAGCGATAACCATTGACCAACCGTTCTCAAACACCAGAGCCATGGGAGCGCACTCGTAAAGAATACGAAGCTTGCCCTTCGGGCTCTTCTTATCTGCCGGATAGGCGAAAACACCCCCGTACAACAACGTGCGATAGGCGTCAGCCACCATACTACCGATGTAGCGAGCACTGTAAGGTTTCCCATTTGCCTGAGGAGTTTTCAGGGAGTTGAAATAATTGTTGGTACTGTCTTCCCAGTACAGGGAGTTGCCTTCATTGACCGAATAGATAGCGCGGGCTTTGGGCAGTCTCATGTCTGGGTGGGTCAGAATGAACTCGCCGACCCCGTTGTCGAGGGTGAAACCGTTAACGCTGCCGCCCTTCATAGTGATGACGAGCTGGGCCGACGCGCCGTACATGGTGAAACCGGCAGCCAACAGCTCGGTACCGGGCTTCAGGATGTCCTCCTTGGTGCCGGTAGAACCTTCCGGCAACTTGTGGATGCCAAAGATCGTGCCGACGGACACACCAGCGTCCAGATTGGAGGAGCCGTCGATAGGGTCGCATGCCACAGCGTAGCGAGCGCCAGTATTATCATTGAAGAAGATGATATCTTCTTCTTCCTCCGACACAAGCAAGGCGCACTTGCCGGAGGATCTCATGGCCTCAATGAAAAGGTCATTGGAGATTACATCGAGTTTCTTCTGGTCGTCACCAGTGGTATTGGACGAGCCGGCGAGGCCTGTCAGGTTGACCAGGGTAGCCCGCCGAATGTAGTAGGCGATGGACTTGAAGGAGAATTGCAGGGCGTGGCATAAAAGGCTGCAGAGAGTCAGAAGCAATTTGGAGAGAAGAGGAGCTGGGACTCGTACGTGAAATCACCGGTGGCTTCCTTGTGTTTCGCCTGCTCTTCAGTGAGGAAGCGGGTAAGGGTGACGATGTTCGTATTGATCTTCTCGGTCTCTTGACCAGTACCGTTCG
Organism: Colletotrichum magnum; assembly: GCA_022457145.1. Lineage (NCBI taxonomy): Eukaryota > Fungi > Ascomycota > Sordariomycetes > Glomerellales > Glomerellaceae > Colletotrichum > Colletotrichum magnum. Next base: position 44,076 of record JAJHHK010000045.1, read on the forward strand.
TTGTGTATGCCGACATTTTGAGCAAGGCGGGGGTCAGTAAGTACACGAGTCGAAGGGATGAGGGAGAAATTTAGGCAACAAATGTATGATGGCGAGACGGATGCGAAGAGAGTTCGCAGGTAGAGGGGCAACAGAGGCTAGTAGTTGCGGCGGGGKTTGGGGGCGGGACAACAAAGCCGGTGGTGAGTAAGAGATGGAACTTAGGAAGAGGGGGGCATTAGGCAGATGACATCGAATTGCAGACGTAGTAGTCCTAGCTGGAAGACAAGAGGAGGCGGATAACAACGTGAAGAAAGATCGGGCAGCTGGAGGAACAGATCGCGGTTATAACCATTAATACAGGGCGTTCGCCAAAGTCTCTTGTCTTTCGGCAGGACGGCTGTCCTAAGGGAACTGCATCCTCTAGTCGCGTTGGATCCCGAGTAACCACGATGAAGTGGAGCCAACTATAAGCACCTCCGGCCGAGGGGAACCCGAGGCACGGGACGAGGGGTCACAAAGCACAGGGCGTCTGGCGTCCTGCGAGGATTTCTCGGAAATCTTCGGCGCGGTTGAAGCGAGGGCGAGAGCACCGGGCGTTGACGTTACCTATAATAGGCAGTGTACACCTATACCACGGTCTTAAAGATTAGCGTAGTTCTTGCGGGGTTAACTATATATTCAGGCCCTGCAGGTAACACGCTAACCTTTAAGACCGTGGTATAGGGGTATCCTGGAAGCACATAATACTAGCTAAAAGCCGATTAATTTTTACGCACTAAATTTCTAGTACCTAGCTAGTACTAATTACTAAGTATATTAGTATAGTCTACCTAGGGGTCTACTAATGTTTATCTTTACTTCTACTAAAGATATACTAAATACCTAGCTTTATATAGCCCTATACTATATTCTTATATAGAATTAATAGTACTATAGATATTCTATAGTTTAAAGTTAATTATTTATTTTCTTATAATAACTACTTTTACTAATATTCTAAAGCTTTAAAAAGCTACTTATACTAATATATTTAATTCTTTAGTATTACTAAGTAGTTACTTAACTATAAATCTATTACTAATAAAGACTTTACTATTAAAAACTCTTTATCCTTTTAAGTAACTAATAGTTTATAAGTTATATATAAATAATTTAAAAGTTAAATTACTTTTAATTAACTACTTTTAAACTTTTATTATTAGTTAATAGTAATAGTTAATATATAAATTTACTTACTATAATATAACTAGTAGCTACTATAGATTTAAAGTAATAGTAATTATATTATAGTAAGTAAATTTATATATTAACTATTACTATTAAAACTATTAAGATTGTTTATATATCTTTTAAACTATCTGTTTATTTTTTTTAGCTATTGACTTTTTTTATAATTAACTTACTATTATTATAAACTATATTACTATAACTAGTTAACTTAATTTGTATTTTTTTATAGTATTTTATATAGATATTTTAATAAGGGGGTTTAAAAACAATATATTATAACTATGGATTTTTAAGTAGTGTAATTAAATAGAAATAATTAATAGAGTATATTTAGTAAGTTTAACCCGTTTTAGCTTTACTTTAACGCTTCTACTTACCTACTCTTTTTGCTATAGTAGTAGATATAGATATGGATGTGGATATACTAGTAATAATAATAATACTATTACTAATAGGCAATACTAAATATATTATAATAAATGTTTACTTATATAAATCTTTAATTAAATTATATTATAGGCGGTGTAATATACTATAGGGCCTAATAAGCCTTAGTAGTATTTATAATTAAAAAAAAAAATACTACTATAAATAAGTCCTTTATTAATTTCTTTTATCTTTTATATTATTAATAGTCCTTTAAGGTAATAAAATAGTAAAGAATACTATACTTATAAAAGTCCCCTAGCTACTACTAAATACTAAATACTATAACTTAGTTACTATAGTTAAGAGTAATATATAGTAGTATAGTAAAGTAGCTACATAGCTTAGTACTAATACTATAAATATATAATATAGTTAACTAACTTAACCCTTAAATATAAAAATTTAAATTACTATTTTTAATTTTTACTTTTTTTAAAGTAGTAGTAATAGAGTTAAAATAAGAAATATTAGACTAATTTTATTAGGTAATTTAATACTAAGTTAGATTTTAAGTTTATTATTATTTTTAAAAAAACCAATGCTACTTTAAGTAAGTAATAAAGATAATAATAATAACTATAAATCTATATAAATAAATACATTAGAGTTAGCTACCTGTAGCTAATAGCTATATAGCGGGGTACGAACCCAGCTCTACTATTATATAGACATCTTAAGCTCTTTACTAAAAGGGCTCTAAATCTATTTATCTTTAACCTTAATTACTAACTTCTACGTTTTATAATTAATTACTATTTATTTACTATATATAAACTAATACTAATTAGTAGTTAATATATATAGTTACTACTATTTTGTAACTATAAATTAGTAAGGTTTTATTTAAAAGAGATATTATTATAAATATAGGTAATTTAGAGTTGATCCTAATTACTTACTAGTAAATAACGTTTAATATACTAAGTCCTTATTTAATAGCTAAACGGACTTAAAGCTATGTTATTTAAAAAAGTATTTATTATATACTTAATCTATTAAAAAGATTTCTTTATAACTTTATAGAGCTATAATTTACTACTTTAAACTATTATATTAACTCTTAAAAAGTCTTTAAGTCCTTTTAGAATTTCTAAAGTTATTTTAATACTCCCTTTCTTTTTTCTACTATATAACTATAGAGTTTTTTTTAAAAAGCCCCTAAGACTAAACTATACTTTATAATAGTACCTAAGAGTAAGTTAAAAATATTACTAGTTATTTAAGATACTAGTAATACGTGCTGTGCTTTAAAAAGATTATATACATATTTTTATAGTTATAATACCGCTTTTAGTCAAGTTAAAAAAAATCTACTAAGTAAAGAATATTCTAAATAAAAAATCTAATAAAGAATATATTTAAACTAATATATATATTTATTAAGTTAATAGGTAAAGGTTATTTAAAAAGAAGAGTAAATACGTTATTAATATTAACCCCCTTTAGTAACTATAACGCCTAAAGTTATTATAATAACTTTTACTTACTTACTTTTATACTATAAAGCGCAGCGTAGTAGTAGCTACTATAGCGGTAAATATAGGTATAGACGTAGACGTACTAGTAATAATAATAATACTATTACTAATAGACGGCGATATTAAAATAAACCTTTACTTATACAAACCTTTAGCTGGATTATAGGTACTATAATGTAGTATAGGGCCTAATAAGCTCTAGTAGTATTTATAATTAAAGAAAAAAGTACTACTATAAGTAAGGCCTTTATTAATTCCTTTTATTTTTTATATTTTTATATAGTTAATAACCCTTTAAAAACAATAAGTTTAAAATAGCCTAACTACTTTATAATACCTAAAAACTATAGTCCTTTAGTTATAGTTTATAGGGACTTCCCTAGAACTAGCCTAGATACTAAAATACTAGACTTTTATAATATTAATAGTAATACTAAGTTTAAGACTTTATTATTATATAAGTAAGTAGCTATTATTAAGTTTAATTATATTTTACTACTAAAAGACTACTAGGATCTATAAGTCTAGCCTTTATATAATTAACTATACTAACTATTAATTAAAAACGTAGTAGAAGAGGTTAGGGTGTAGGTACGTTACTTAGGAGCCCTAGCCTAGTATAGTAGTATAATAGGTACTACTACTATAGCTATTAAGGCCCTTAATAGTATAAGGGAAGCTAGGAATTAGTATATAGTCTAAGACTTAAATATTAAGACGTATATTAATAAGAGTAAAGTAGATTTTTTAAATAAGGTTAACTAACTATAGTAACGCAGTTTATAAGGGAAGTAGAGAGACGGTTTAAATTAGATTTAATAAGTTTAAAAGGATAGTAATAGTTAGGTACAGGGGTATATAAAGGTATATAAATAGCGTTAGTAGTTTTAGTAGCGTTAGTAGTATAATTAGTAGTCTATAAAATTAATTAAATACTACTATTACTTTAAATCTAYAGAAGCTACGTTATAGTAGGTAAATTTACGTGTTAATTACTAACTAATAATAAAATTAAAAAAAAAGTAGTTAATTATTACTTATATATAACTCGTAGGCCGTTAGTTACTTAAAAGGGGGGGGGAGTCCTTAGTAGTAGGGTCTTTACTAGTAACGTATTTATAGTTAAGTAGTTACTTAGGGATACTAAAGACCTTACAAAGATTATAAAACTACTAAAATATCTTAACTATTAACTAAAGACCTTAATATATTAAAAATTACTAGTAGTAATCTATTATATAAATAAATATACTTCTAAAACTATAGTTTAAAGAAAACGCCTATATTTAAAGTATTATTAGTTTAATAATCCCTTATTAAAGGTTTTTTTAATAATAGAATTCTTAGTATAAAAGTAATTTTTAATAGTATATAGTATTAATTAGTAGTTTATAATAAAAAAGGTACTTAAGTAATTATAATAAGCTTCTACTAAACTASTASTAGTTTATAGTATAGGAACTAAGTAAAGAGATACTACTAACTATATACTCTATATATTATAAAAAGTATCTTTTTTATTTATTATTTCTATCCCCTATTATTATTATTTTATTCTTTTTAAGTAATACTAAATAATAAAAATACGTTTAATTAATAACTATTAATATTATTATTAATTAACTATAAAGACTTAACTAAATCCTAACTATAACTAGCGTTTTACTATATTCTATCCAGTGTATAATGTATTAATAAGTCTACTATTATAGCTGGGTTTTAAAATTTAGATTTAGTATATAAAGATCCTATTTTATATACCAAATTTATCTATAAGTACTAGGAAATAAAAAGATCCCTTTTATTTAAATAACTTTTAATAATAATACTATAGAGATACTACAAAGTACTTAGGTAACGTAAGACGTTATAGCTTAACTACTATAATAAAGAGTTATAATAAAAATAATAGAAATATTAATTAAGATTAATATTACTTAAAAGTCTCCTTTCTATTTATTATCCCTATTATTTATTACTCTTACTATACTTTTACTACTAAATAATAAAGAAATAATAATAATATTTTTAGTATTATAAAGACCTTAAGAGACCCTTTTAATAGTAATATCTACTCTATGAATTGATAAAGTTATAGCTAAGAAAACTCTAAAAAAGGTATTAGTTAAGGATAAAAACAATAAGCACTCTAGTACTTTTATAATATTAGCCCTAGAGATTAACTAAGGCTTCCTACCTTTAGAGTTAATAGATTAGTTAGAGCCTCCTATAGCTACTACTAAGACTAATAGAGCTATAAATACCCTTATCCTAGTACTTTTAACTATTATTTTTTAAACTATTAATATAAGTATTTAGGGCCCTTAATATAATATAGACGCCGTAATAGAGCCTAAGGCTAAAAGACTTATAATAACTATAGCTTACTATATTAGTAAATATATAGTTAATAAAATCATTAGTATAAAGCTATGTAACTACTTTTACTTTAACTTTACTAAGTAGACTACTAATATATTTAAGTATATAAATAAAAACGTTTACTACTACTTTAAAAACTTCCTTCTATACTATAGTATTTATATTAACTATACCCTAATTAATAAATATATTACCCGTAAAATCTATACCCTACTAATATTTAAAGGGTTTTTAAAATAGTTTAAAAATTAAATTAATACTAGAATACAACGTAATTACCTCTTTAGCCTCTTTAGAACCCTTATAAAACACCCTAAATTCCTTAATAAGATTTCCTTATACAACCTATGTATTTTAGTACCTAGGGATCGCAACTTCATAGAGTCTTAGCCTTATAAGACCCTAAAAGCCCCTAAAAACCTACAACCCCCTCTACTACTACTACTAAGACGTAAGTAGCGTAAGAACCTATTATAAAATACCTATTAATACTACTTAATATAGTAATACCCCTTCTACCCCTTTCCCCTTTAATAACCTATTTTCAATTAATACTAAAATTACTATTATAAGTATAAAAATAATAATAATAATAACTATAACCTCTTTTTAAATAACCCTTTACTAGTAAAAGCACTTATTAACTTTATAAAGCTTTATGATAACTATATAAAGTATAATAGTAGTTAATTTAATATCTTTACTATAGAGATTAGAATATTTTATTAATAGTATTAACTTATTTGTGTTTGTTTTAAGTAGTTGTTTTGTCTAGGTATTTCTATAAGTTATTCTAAAAAGAATATACTATAGTTATATATTATTAAATAGTGTAATTAAATAGAAGTATTTAATAGAGTATATTTAGTAGCTTTAACTCCCTCTGGCTTTATTAAGTAGTTTTAAGTAGAGTTTAGTAGGGCGTACGTATCTTAACGCTTCTACTTACGTATTCTTTTTATAGTAATAATAACAATACTATTACTAATAGGCGGTAATATTAAAATAACCTTTACTTATATAAACCTTTAGCTAGATTATACTATACGTAGGGCCTAATAAGCCTTAGTAACGTTTACTATTAAAAAAAAGATACTATAAGTAAGGCCTTTATTAATTCCTCCCGTTTTTTATATATATATATAATAACCCTTACCGCTATAATATTTAATAAAAGGTTATTTATTAATTCTTTTTATAAGTAGAATAAATACTATTTTATTACTATATAAATTAAAACGGACTATAAGAAAGTCTATAACTACTTCTTTAGTTTAAGTATAGGCCCTAATACTAATTTAATACTTAACTTAAATAACTTCTTAAACAATATAAAAGTATTCTTTACTATATTTAGTACCTTAAATTATTAAACTACTAAAAATTAACTAAAAGTAAATGTAATAATATATAAATTATAAAACGGGACTACTATAAATTTTCTATAGTTTAAAAATAACTATAAATACTTTAACTAACTAAAGAATATAGCTATTAGTATTATAAAGCCTTAAGGGGCTAATATTAGTATATTTAATAAAGCCTATATAAATGTTAAGACGGATACTAACGATAGTAGGGAGCGGCTAAACTAGCTGTAGTTGTGTGGCTAAGGGAAGTAACGGAATAGTTTAATTTAGATTTAACGGGTTTAAAGAGATAGTTTAAAAAGGCGTTAGTAGTTTTAGTAGTGTTAATAGCGTAATTAGTAGTCTACTCTAAAATTAATTAAAAACACTTATTACTTTAAATCTATAGAAGCTGCGTTATAGTAGGTAAATTTAAGTGCTGTTTATTAATTAATAATAAAAAAGATTAATAAAGTAAGTAGCTAAATAGTTATTCCCTAGAGTATATAGCCTATAGGCTGTTAGTTACTCTAAAGGGGGTAAATACTTATTACTTTAAATCTATAAAAGCTATATTATAGTAAGTAAATTTAAGTACTATAATAAAAAGAATTAATAAAGTAAGTAGCTAAATAGCTATTTCTTAGAGTATATAGTCTATAAACTATTAATTACTCTAAAAAGGCTTAGTTAACTTTATTTAAAGAATTAACTATATATTTTTCTATTTATATTTTTTTTAAGTAGTTATCTTGTCTAGATATTTCTATAGGTTATTCTAAAAAGAATACACTATAGCTATACATTATTAAATAGTATAATTAAATAAAAGTATCTAATAGAGTATATCTAGTAGCTTTAACCCCCTCTAGCTCTACCTTAATACTTCCACTTACCTGCCTTTCCTACAGTAATAACAATAATACTATCACTAATAGGCGGTGCTAAATATATTAAAACAAACTTTTACTTATATAAACCTTTAGCCAAATCACGCTATGGGCGCCGTAACGTACTATAGAGCCTAATAAGCCCTAGTAGCGTTTATAATTAAAGAAAAAGGTACTACTATAAACAAGCCTTTTATTAATTCCTTCTGTTTTCTATATTCCTAATAATCCTTTAAAGTAATAAAATAATAAAAAACACTATACCTATAAAAGTCCCCTAGCTACTACTAAACACTAAATACTACAACTTAGTTACTATAGTTAAAAATAATATTAACTAACTTAGTAACGTAACTATATAGCTTAGTATTACTACTATTAATATATAGTATAACTAATTAACTTAACCTTTAAATATAAAAATCTAAATTACTATTTTTAACCTTTACCTTTTTTAAACTAGTAGTAATAGGGTCTAAATAAAAACTATTAAACTAGCTTTATTAGTTAATTTAATACTAAGTTAGATTTTAGATTTACTATTTTTAAAAAATAACTAATACTACTTTAAGTAAGTAATAAAAATAGTAATAATAACTATAGATTCTCTAGAGTTAAAAAACTAGTACGTTTAATAAAGTATATTAAAATATTTATTAATAAGTATAGAAAAAGCGGTTTAATTAGGTTAATTAGCTATAGCGCGGTTTGTAATAATGGCGCGTTGGTTGCGGAGGGATATAACGGCTAAGGGAAGGGACGGTTTAGTTTAGATTAGATTTAATAAGTTTAAAGAGACGGTTTACTAGGGAGGTATTAGTAGTTTTAGTAGTATTAATAGCGTTAATAGTATAATTAGTAGTTAAAATTAATTAAAAATACTTATTACTTTAAATCTATAGAAGCTATGTTATAGTAAGTAAATTTAAGTGCTGTTGACGACGAAAAAGATTGACGAGGTGGGTAGCTGGACGGTTCCCTAGAGCACGTGGCCCGTGGGCCGTTAGTTACTTTAGAGGGGGTGCTATATTTTTCTATATATATTTTAATATTAAACTTAAAACTATATACTAAATTTTAGTTTTTTTATACTATTAAGGGCCTTAATAGTTATAAAAGTATTACTTATTATACTATTTTACTAAACTAAAGCTTTTAAGTTATATTTATATATATATTTATTTTAATTCTTTTTACTATATGTTTAATAAATAACTAGTATAGTTAACTATAAATAAGTTAATTATATAATTCTTAGTAGATTTTTAGTAGTAAAATATAATTAAACTTAATAATAGTTACTTATTTATATAATAATAAAATTTTAAAGTTAGTGTTATTATTAATATTATAAAAGTATAGTACTTTAGTATTTAAATTAGTTTTAAAAAAGTACTTATGAATTATAGTTAAGAAACTATAGTCTTTTTTAAGTAACTAATAGCCTATAAAATATATATATATATATATAGTATATTATTTTATTTATGTTTTTTTAAGTAGTATTTTATATAGACATTTCTATAAGTTAATTTAAAAAGAATATATTATAGCTATGTATTCTTAAGTAGTATAATTAAATAGAAGTATCTAATAGAGTATATTTAATAGCTTTAACCCCCTCTAACTCTACTAAGTAGTTTTAAATAAAGCTTAGTAGAGCATATATACTTTAACACTTCTACTTACCTACTTTTTATATCAAAATAAACCTTTACTTATACAAACCTTTAGCCGGATCACGCTATAGGCGCCGTAACGTACTATAGGGCCTAACAAGCCCTAGTAGCGTTTATAATTAAAGAAAAAGGCACTACTACTATAAGTAAGCCCTTTATTGATTCCTCCCGTTTTCTATATTTATACCTAATAATTTAATAAAATAGTAAAAAACACTATACCTATAAAAGTCCCCTAACTACTATTAAATACTAAATACTATAACCTAATTACTATAGTTAAAAATAATATTAATTAACTTAATAATATAACTACGTAGTTTAGTATTACTACTATTAATACATAACGTAACTAACTAGTTTAACTCTTAAATATAAAAATCTAAATTACTATTTTTAGCCTTTACTTTTTTTAAACTAGTAGTAATAGAGTCTAAATAAAAACTATTAAACTAGCTTTATTAACTAATTTAATACTAAATTAAATTTTAAACTTACTATTTTTAAAAAATAACTAATACTACTTTAAGTAAATAATATAAGTAGTAATAATAACTATAGATCCCTTAGAATTAAACGACTAGTATATTTAATAAAGTATATTAAAACGTTTACTAATAAGTATAGAGAAAAGCGGTTTAATTAAGTTAACTAGCTATAGTATAGTTTATAATAACGGTGCGTTAGTTATAAAGGGATTTAATAGTTAAGGGAAGGGACGGTTTAGTTTAAATTAAATTTAATAAGTTTAAAGGGATAGTAACGGTTAAGTATACGGGAGGTATATAAAAGGCGTTAGTGGTTTTAGTAGCGTTAATGGTGTTAATAGTATAATTAGTAGTTAAAATTAATTAAAAATACCTATTACTTTAAATTTATAAAAGCTACGTTGTAGTAAGTAAATTTAAGTGCCGTCTATTGTTACTAACTAACGATAAAAAAGATTAATAAAGTAGGTAGCTAGACGGCTATTCCCTAAAGCATATAGCCCGTAGGCTATTAGTCACTCTAAAGGGGGTATATATTATTTTATAAGTATACTTATATTATAAATAAAGAATCTACTAAATAGTAAACTTTTAACCTTTTATAAATAAGTATTCTAATAAAGGTATATAAAAAAACCCTAGTAGGGAAAATATATAATTATTTAGTATTATGTAGGGTAGTAATAACATAGCCTTATATAGTAACTTACTTATATAAATATACCTATATAAGTTATAGTACTTATATTTAGTATTTATTTATTTAGCCTTAGCTACTATAGACCTTAATAAAGTAAGCTTTTTTTCTTTTATATAACCTTATATATATATATACCCTACTATAGTTATACACCTAGCTTTAACTTAATTAAAATACTTTTAAAAACACTATATATATAAAAAAAACTACTTAAATCTATTTTTATACTTAAATTATTTTACTTATATATCTACTAATAACCTCTCTAATTATATCTACTAATACTACTACTATTAAGATTATTCTTAAAAGCTATAATAAATAAATTAAATAGTACACTACTCTTAAGTACTATATAAAGGACTAGAGTATTTAGAACTATATTAATTCTAATTCCTCTATTAACTACTTAAATATTACTAAAACTCTTTTAGCCCCTCTTATAATTAAATAGTTCTTTAAATAAAAATAAAACTAATATTAAGTAGCCTATAAGGCCTAATTTAAAAAAAATTAAATAATAAACCCTTTAATAACTAACTCTATTATACTACTAACTCTAACTATAAAAACTAATATATAAATAAATTAGAATAATACTTTAAAAGAATATACTATAAGTAGTTTTTTAATCTTAATCCTTTAAATAGCCTACTAGAATATTTAATTTATATTTTTTTTAAGTAGTTATCTCGTTTAAATATTTTTATAAGTTATTCTAAAAAGAATACACTATAGCTATATATTATTAAATAGTATAATTAAATAAAAGTATTTAATAAGGTATATTTAGTAGCTTTAACCCCCTCTAGCTTTACTAAATAGTTTTAAATAGGCTTAATAAAGCATATATACCTTAACACTTCTACTTATCTACCCTTCTAGTGATAATAATAATACTATTACTAATAAGTAGTACTAAACATATTAAAACAAACCTTTACTTATACAAACCTTTAACTAGATCACAAGCACTATAACGTACTATAGAGCTTAATAAGCCCTAGTAGCGTTCACTATTAAAGAAAAAGGCACTACTATAAGCAAGGCCTTTATTAATTCCTCCTGTCTTCTACATACCTATATATAATAATAACCCTTAAAGCCATAATATTTAATAAAAAGTTACTTATTAACTCCCCCTATAGCTAGAATAAATACTATTTTATTACTATTCAAATTAAAATAAACTATAAAAAAAGCTATAACTACCTTTTTAACTTAAATATAGACTCTAATACTAATTTAATACTTAACTAAAATAACCTCTTAAATAATATAAAAGTATCTTTTACTATATTTAGTACCCTAAACTATTAAACTACTAAAAATTAACTTAAAGTAAATATAATAATACATAGATTTTAAAATAAAACTACTATAAATTTCCTATAGTTTAAAAATAACTATAAATACTTTAACTAACTAAAGAACGTAGTTATTAGTATTATAAAGTCCTAAGGGGCTACTTTAGTAATATCTAATATTAGTATATTTAGTAAAGTAATATTAAAATGAATACTAATAATAGTAGGGCTAAATAGCTAAACTAACTATAGCTGCGCGGTAATAGTGCGTTAATTATAGAGGGATGTAACGACTAAGGAAAGGGATAGTTTAGTTTAAATTAGATTTAATAGGTTTAAAGGAATAGTCTACTAAAAAGGCATTAGTAGTTTTAGTAGTATTAATAGTGTTAATAGCGTAATTAGTAGTTTACTTTAAAGTTAATTAAAAATACCTATTACTTTAAATCTATAAAAGCTACGTTATAGTAAGTAAATTTAAGTGCTGTAATAAAAAAAATCAATAAGGTAGGTGGCTGAATGGCTATTCCCTAAAGTACGTAGTCTATAGGCCGTTAGTCACTCTAAAGGGGGTCTTAGAATATTTAAAACTATATTAATAAATTAATTATAAATACTTTCTTTAGTTTAAAATAAAATAAATAACTAAAGAACGGAAATATCTCTCTTTAAAAACTACTTAAACTCCTTTAATTTAAATTTATACTTACTAAAAGCTTTAATAAAACAGTTACTATAGTTAAATATAATAATATCCTTATAAAAGTATCTTTTAATATAAGCGTTACTAAGTAGTAGTTTAAATAAAAAGTAGCTTATAATAAGTACTCTTTTTATAAAGTTACTTTAATAAAGGGTATAATAGCCTCTTTAATATACTTAAATACTATTAAAGCCTATTTTAACTTAAAGTAAGTAAAATAATAGTAAAATAAAATCTATAAGTCTAAAGTACTTAATAAACTAACTCTAACACTTAAATAGCTTATAAAGGTATTTAAAACTATAAAGTACTTTAATAATATTAAATAAAAGTTAAGTTAAAAAGCCTTTAGTAGTATATTTACTATATTTACTAAATACTTTAACTTAAATACCTCTAGTTCTAACTTTAAATTTAGTAATAATTAAAAAAAAGTACTTATATAGTAGTACCTATATATAGCCCTTATATTAATATAATAAAGTTAAGTTTATACTTACTAGTACTACTAAGAAAGGGCAACTTTTTACTAAGAACGTTTTAAAGGCTATATAAATTAAAATATTTAACTCTAATAAGTAAAACTATATATAGAACGCGCTAAAAGTAAAGGGATAAATAATAAATAATAAAAAGGCTTTTATATAAATTTAAACTAAAAGAAACTCTCTTAAAGACTTCTTTAAAAGCTTTAATAAATAATCTTTAGCTTTTAAAAGTATTAAACCCCCTTTTATCCTAGAAGAATTTAATAAGTACCTCTACTTTAACCTATTATTTAAATAATTTACTATAAAGTATACTAGCCTAAGTATATATATAACTATATTAAATTTAAAACACCTATTCTTAATAAGTATAGCTTTTAATACTAGTAGTAGTACTTATTTAATTAATAAAATATCCCTTTTTAATAAAGGATTCTTTATACTATAAACTAAAATAAAGTATATCTTTTATAGTAACTTAGCCCTATATATTATTAACTATAGTACCTAAACTATAGAAAATATATTTCTTAGAACTACTAAAAAGTAAATTAACTTTACTCTTTATAATATTATATTTATTAAAGGCTTTTATATTAATATTATTTTAAAGGGACTTTTTAAAAGCTCTAATATTTAGTATTATAGTAAAAATTATACTTTWTACTATAATAAAGTAAAGTTTAACTACGTTTTAAAATAGTTAAAATATAAAAAGAATATTATATTTCTTAAATATATAACCCTTAATATTTATTTTTTATTAATAATCTTTATAAATAATACTAATATACTAGTAATAACTTTTATAATTAATACTTAATTTATAACTTATTATACTTAACTCTTAATAAAGCCTAATAGGAACTATAATATAAATACTACTATATAGTATTTTTATATTAGTTACTTAGACTCTAAAGTACTTTTAAAGCTAGTTTATATAATAAAGAGGGTAAAAATTAAAGAGCTATTATAAATTAAGTATAAAGTATATTTATAAGTAAAAGCCTATAAAGTTATTTTAAAAATAATATTAAAAAATAAGTCTCTAAAGCCTTTTTAAAAAATATACTAGAATCTCTTTAACTACTCTAGGGGTTATAGTAATAGTTAATAACTATTATTTATATTAAATAAATACTTTAGTACTACTTAAAGGTTTATATTAACTTCTAAGTCCTATAATAATATATACCTATATCTTAAGTTCTTTAAAACGTAGATTTAGTAGTAATATAGTCTTTATATTTATAAACTCTATTAAAATATTAAGTAGGCTATTATTACTATTTAAAGTAAAATAGGTTATTAGAAATAAACCTAAAAAAATAGTATTAATATTAAGATATTACTAGTAAATACTAAAGAGCCTATAGACTTTTAAAAACAAATTAAAAAAAGATTATTAAAAAAGGCCTTACTATACTTTTTAAAACTAACCTACTTCTATAACTTTAAGTAAAAGTAGTTTTAGTAGTAGTATTTCTATATAATAACTATTTTTATAAGTTTTAGAGGTAGAAGTCTTTAAACTTAATTATAAATAAATAGTTCTAAGGGTATTATAATAAGTATATTAAAGACCTTTTTTTTAATCTATTTTAAAACCTAAAACCTTACTTTAGAAGTATATAAGTATATAGCTWTAAGGCTTATATCTTTACTAAAGGCTATAAAGCTAGAATAAATAAATAGAACTTTAAAGTTATAAAGAGAGTTTATATTAACTACTTTATAAAATACGTTCTATAAATATATAATCTTTATTAAATTTAAATACTAGCCCTTAAAAGAGTTATAGTTACTTATAACGTTACTTTTAATAAAACCTTATTTTATAACTCCTTTTAAAATATATCTTTAATAATATAAGTAAAGATAGAGATTCTACTAAAGGAGCTAAAAATTAAACCTACTTACCTAGGTACTATTCTTAAAGTATTTAGTAAAAAATCTTTAAAAGATCTTAACTTAAAAATAGCTATAAAGAACTTAACTACGTTCTAAAACGTTATAAATAAGGGTAGACTATAAAAAATAAAGGTTCCTTATAGCCTCTTATTTCTAAAAGCTATACTAAAGTTATTAAGTATATTAGGTACTACTATAAAAAGTACTAAAGTATATAAAATAAAAACTAAAATATAGAATAGTTTATAAAAGTCTATAGGGGATATAGTAACTTTAAATAATACTATATAGTATACTAATAATTTAAATACCCCCTTACTTAATAGTAGTAACTTTATAAATATAAGAAATAGTTTATAACTTATATAAAAGATAGAATATAAAAGAATTAGTTTAATACTTAACTTATTAATAGTAGTTAAAACTAAGGTACTAAAGTAAAGCTATACCTATAAAGTCTATAAACTAGCTATACAAAAGAGTAAGTAACTCTAAAGTACCTAAAAAAATACACCTATAAGAGATTTATTACTAAATAATCTTTAAAAAAAATAACTATCTCTTCTTAACTAACTTATAAATACCTTAGTTACTATTCTATAATAAAATAAATAATTAAAACCTATCTATAAAGGCCTCTTAAATAAACTTCTTTACTACCTTTATACTAAATATATATAAAGTAATATATAAAAGTAACTTAAAATATACTATACTATATACTACTATTATAAAAACTACTTAAAAATAAAAGCCCTAAACTACTATTATACCTATAAAGATTAAAATAAAAATAAAGAACTATAGTACTATAAGTTAACTCTACTAAACCCCCTAGTAAAGTAGAAGAATATTACTTATTTTAGTCTAGAGTTCTAAAAGCTTTAAAAGTAAATAACTTATAAAGAGTTCTATAAGCTTTTTAAAAAAAAAAACATAAAGAGTAATAAACTATACTAAGGCCCGTTTAAAACCTCTTTCTTTAAAATAAGTATTTATATATAAGTTTAATAAAAATAACTTTTTATTAAAATATAAAGTATATATCTACATTTATAGTAATTAATAACCTATTAATAAACTCTAAAAGACTTATACTATAACTTTTACCTTAAAGTCTTTTAAAACTATAATAACTATAGCAGTTTAATTTAACCTAAAAGTTACTTAATTTAATATTATTAACGCTTTTTTTTATATAAATATAAATCTAAAGAAAATACTAGTTATATATAAACTTTTAAAAAACTTTAAAAAAATAAAAAGTATATTAAGCTTAAAAAGGCCCTTTATAAACTCTATAATATACTACTGCTTTAGTATAAAAAGCTATTAAGTATTTTAAAAAGTATAGAACTTATATTAAACTTTAAAAAGCCGTACTTTTTTTTTCTTATAATCAAAAAGTTTATATTATATTCTATATTAATAATATTTTAGTTTTTAACTACTATAATAACAACACAGTTATTTAAAATATTATTTATAAAATAAAAAAAGAGGTTAAGTTAAAGAATTAAAGCCCTATTACTTAGTACTTTAGTATTAGAGTTATTAAAGACTAGGAGACTTAAAAGATCTTTTTAGTATATAATATATATATTAAAAGAGTTACTAAATAATTTAACTTAATAATAGAGCTAGTACTAATTAATTTAATTCTTAAGGGACTTATAAAAAATAAGGACTAAACTAAAAAGCATAAAATTAAAGAGTTTTAAAAAAAAAGGTTAACTTAATACTCTATTTTACTATTACTATTTAACTAGAAGTAGCTATAGTAGTATCTATTCTTTATTAATTCCTTATAAACCCTTTATAGAAGTACTTAAAGACTATAAATTAAGTAATACATTACTTTTATAGTACTAAATACCTTAGTCCCTACTATAGTAATATAGAAAGTAAGAATTAGACTCTACTTATAACTAGAAATACTTCTTTTATAAATAATAAAGTTATAAAATAATTATTATAAAGTATAATAATCTTTTTATTTAGTAGACTAATTATATAAAAAGCTAAAAGATAAATAACTATTATAATATTAATTATAAAAACTAAACTCCTTAGCCTTTAAAAAACTACTAAAGAAACTATAACTATTAAATAGTTTTTTAAAAATACTTTTCTTAAACTTAGAGATATTTAAAGAATTAACTATAATAACTAATAAACTATAAAACTTATAGTAGTAAAAAAGGAGCGTATTTTAATCTACCTTAAGTATATTAATATTTATAATATATAGCTTAAATAAAAGTATACTAAAGGATCTTTTAATATTATTTATATACTAACTAATATAATACTAGTAAATAGACTTATTAAAGTACTTAATAAAGTAAAGTTTAAATACTTTAAAAGTCTTTTTAACTTTTAAAATACTAAAATAATAATTACTATAAATATAAATTAGTATAAAAAAAATAAAGTTAATTTAAACTAAAAAGTCTATTATATAAATATTTAAAGGCTACTAGTCTACCCCGCGCTTACTAAGTATATACTAAACTCTATACTATACCCCTAAGGGAGTTTAAAATAAAAACTATACTTTAAAAAGAATATAAAAACTAAATAATACTATAAGAGTTACTTAAAGGTAATAAGTATATTAGTAAAAGCTAGTATAAAAGAAAGTATAGTTTTTAATAAGAATTATATTAATAACTAAGTTAAAAAAATTCTAAAAATGTAGGTTTAAAAACTTAAAGTTAGGGTTATTAAAATCTCTAAAGTCTTTAAAGGTATAAACTTAATTAGTAACTTACTACTAAATAGTAAAAGAGTTATTAATTTTATAGTAAAAGAAAAACTACTAGAACTAATAATAGCTTAACTATAACTACCTTTAGTACTACTAAAGCTTTTAAAAAAGTAAAAACTACTACTAATAGTACTACTATATTTACTATAAGTATTAGTAAAACCCTAACTACTTAAGAAGGGGTTAGTAGCTTATTACTAAATAATAATACTATAAACGTTAAAACTAGGAGTAGAGTAGTTACTAAAAGTAAAGTTATAGCTAGAGGTACTACTAAAGGTAAAGGGGGAAGAAGAAAAGTTATTAGGAACTTTAGTAATAAAGAAGATATTAGTCTTACTTAAAGTAAAACCCTTACTAATAGTATTAATAGTAGAATTACTATTAGTACTATTGTTTTTTAACTAAAAACATAGAGTAGTATAAGTAGAGTTAATAGTTTATAAAAAAGTTAATAAGGGTATAAAGGCTTATAAAAAAAGACTTATATTTAAAATAACTAAATTAGTTTTAAAAATATACTAAAGAGTATAGGTAGAAATAATAGTACCTTTAAAGAGGTTACTATAGTTATTATAGAATAAAACGCAATACTACTAATACTTTTTACTAAAGTTACTATACTTATTAGTATTATATTTATTAGTATTATACTTATTAGTATTATACTTATTAGTATTATACTTATTAGTATTATACTTATTAGTATTATACTTATTAGTATTATACTTATTAGTATTATACTTATTAGTATTATACTTATTAGTATTATAGTTAAAGTTATTATTCTTTTTATATAAAGTAGAGTTAGTATAGTTAATATATAGGATCTTATTCTTATTACTTTTAAAGTATATAGTAGCTTACTCTTTCTTAGCCTACTTATAGTCTTACTTAATCTTTTTTACTAACTTTAAAAGTAAACTACTTAAGCCCTTAGTACTAGTAGACTTAAATATAGGGGTCTTAATAAGTATCTTAGGAGCTAGAGAGGTAGTAATAGTACTTTAAAGAGTCTTAGTAATAGTATAATACTTCTTAGTTAGTACAGAGCTACTAGAATCCTTAAAAAGCTTATTATTAGTTCTATACTTACTATAATACTTAATAGCACTACTCTAGGAGGTACTTTAGGTACTATAGGATTTAGTAATATTATAACTATCTTAACTAAAGTAATTAAAGAAGTAAACGCTTTTTATAATAGGGTTTATAAAACTATTATAGTAAAAGCTAACTATACTATAAAAAAGGATCGGGGTACTTGGGTTAATAAGGGTATAAAAAACTGTATTAAAAAAGGCTTAGTTAGTACCTAAGTTAAAAGTAATAAAGAAAGTATTATAACTAATAATAAAATACTAGCTTATTATATTCTAAGTAGCCTTATAACTAAAACTATTAACTAAAAACTAATAAATAACGCTATTACTAGGGTTAGGGGGGGTTATAGCTCCCTAATAAAAACTACTAATAGAGTTAATAGATAAAGACTAAGTATTATAAAAGTAAAAGGGAGTAATAGAGTTACTATAAGAGTCAATAGAAAAAATCTTATTACTACTAGTAATAATTAAATAGGTATAAACGCTAAAGTTATAAAAGAGCTTATTAACTTTATTATTAAAACTATACGTATTAATACTAATAATAGCTACAACTTTATTAACTCTATTAAACTTATCCTTATTAAGGACCTTAGTACTTATATAAGCCTCTTCCTTATTAGCGTTTTTATCAGCCTTAGTACTATTAACCTATCCTAAAGTAATTTAGTAGACTCTCTTAAAAGCCTCTTTATTATTAAAGTTATTACTAGAAGTAAAGGCACTTATATTATTTATAAACTTTTAAAGAGCCTAGACACAGATACAGCAACTACAGGTACTATTTACAGTAGTAGTAACTAAAAAGTTTTAGTTAAAGTAAAAATCTATTATAAAAAAGGTTAGAAATAGATTTTTAAAGTAATAAAGATATCTTAGGTAATACTAAGGGTTATAGAAGTAGAATAGGACTTACTAAAAGCTATTATAACTATATTTGAGAAATACTAATACTATTAATCTACTATTAGTAGTAATAAAAGTATAGTAGTTTTTAAAAAGGTATATATAATATCGATTTAGGGAGTATTTTAAAGAAGAAAGATTTTTTTAAGCCCTAGTAGCTAAAAGTATTTATTTATTTACTCCTTAAGGGCTCTTAAGGACTTACTTATAGGTATTTAGCCTTAAAAGGCCTTATTTATTTATTCCTTTAGGGTATATTTATTTTTAAGGGTATTATATAGATAAAAGGCGCAAAAGGACTTTATAAAAGACAAAGGAATTATTTTTTTCTACTATACTTTTTAAAGACTAAAAGGGTATTATTTTATTACTTAAAAGATAGACTTATAAATAGTTATTTTAGTTTATTTTATTATTTTAGTTAAAGAGGCTTTAGAAGTATAGTTATAATAGATAATTACGCTATAAGGCGTAATTAGGGGGTGTGTTATATAGGGTGGCTATAATATAGCCTTATATAGCGACTTACTTATATAAGTATATTTATATAAGCCGTAGTACGCACGTCTAGTATTTATCTATCCGGCCTTAACTACTATAGACCTTAGTAAAGCAAGTTTTCTTTTTCTATATAACCTTATACATACGCGTGTCTTACTACATTTAGTAAGTTAATAAGTAAATGTTATATATAAAGATAGACTAAGTATAAGTTAAAGATACTTATTTATATAAAAGAAGATATATATACTATATATAACTTAGTAAGGGCTACTTATTTTTATTAATTAAGAGTAGTATATAGGCTATATAGTATAGCTAATTAAAGTAGTAGGGTCTCTATTCTTAAAAACTCTAATTTAGTTATACTATATATACGCGCAACGGTTAATTAAGTATAAAAACCCTAGGTAGCATAGGATTTAAACCTACTACCTCTATTTCTTATAAAGTAGGGTTAGGTAGACTCGTAACTACTAAGCCAACTACTAAATAGGTTATATATAAGTAATAATTAACTATCTTTTTTAACTTTTATTATTATTTAGTAATTAATATATAAATTTACTTACTATAATATAACTACTATAAATCTAAAGTAATAAAAGTATTTAATTAATTTTATAAACTACTAATTATACTACTAACGCTACTAAAACTACTAATACTATTTATATACTTTTTAAACCGTCCCTTTAATAAGTAGAAGTATTAAAGTATATACGCCCTACTAAGCTCTACTTAAGCCTACTTAGTAGAACTAAAGGGGGTTAAAGCTACTAAATACATCTTATTAAATACTTCTATTTAATTATACCACTTAAAAATGCATAGCTATAATACATTCTTTTTAGAACCCCTTATTGAAATATCCGCATAAGACTATAAAATAATACAAACCGTCTCTTTAAACCTATTTAATTTACTTTAAATCGTCCCTTTACTTTTTTTAACTATCAACCTTCTCTATAACTAATATACTATTTAAACTATATTACTATAACTAATTAACTTAATTTAAAAGATTTACTTTACTTTTATTAATATATATTTTAATAGATTATTTATATTTCTTAAGTAGTTATTTATATAAATATTTCTATAGGGTATTTTAAAAAATATATTATCGCTATATATTATTAAATAGTATAATAAATAAAAGTATCTAATAGGGTGTATTTAGTAGGTTTAACCCCCTTTAGCTCTACTTCAATACTTCTACTTACTTACTTTTTCTATAGCAATAACAATAATACTATTACTAATAAGCAGCGTTATAGCGTAAATAATATATTAAAACAAATCTTTACTTATATAAACCTTTAGCTAAATTACGCTATAGGCGCTATAATATACTATAGAGCCTAATAAGCCCTAGTAGCTTTTATAATTAAAGAAAAAGGCACTACTACTACTTTAATATATTATTAAGCCTTAAGTTATATACTAATTCCTAACTTTTCTTATACTATTAATGGGTTTAATAGCTATAGTAGTAGTACCTATTATACTACTATACTAAACTAGGGCTTTTAAGTAATATACTTATACTTTAAACTTTTTTTCTATATTTTTAATTAGTAGTTAGTATAGTTAATTATATAAAAACTAAATTTATAATTTATAATAGTTCTTTAGTAGTAAAATATAATTAAACTTAATAATTACTACTTACTTATATAATAATAAGATTTTAAAGTTAGTATTACTATTAACGTTATAAAGGCCTAGTAGTTTAGTATTTTATGTTTTTTAAGTAGTTGTTTTATATAAATATTTTTATAAGTTATTCTAAAAAAATATTTTATAGCTATATATTTTTAAGTAGTATAATTAAATAAAAGTATTTAATAAAGTGTATTTAGTAACTTTAACCCCCTTTAGCTCTACTAAGTAGTTTTTAATAAAGCTTAATAGGGCGTACGTACTTTAATACTTCTACTTATTTACTCTTTTTATAGTAATAATAATAATACTATTACTAATAAGTAGCGCTAAATAGCGTAACTAATATATTAAAATAAACCTTTACTTATATAAACCTTTAACTAGATTATACTATATATAAAGCCTAATAAGCCCTAGTAGTATCTACTATAAAAAAAAAGTACTATTTATGTTTTTTTTAAGTAGTTATCTTATTTAGATATTTTTATAAGTTGTTCTAAAAAGAATATACTATAGCTATATATTATTAAATAGTATAATCAAATAAAAGTATTTAATAAAGTATATTTAGTAACTTTAACCCCCTTTAACTTAAGTAGTCTTAAGTAGAGCTTAGTAGGGTATATATACCTTAATACTTCTACTTACCTACCCTTTTTACTATAGCAGTAGACGTGGACGTGGACGTACTAGTAATAATAACAATACTATTACTAATAGGCAGCGCTAAACGGCGTGACTAATATATTAAAACAAACCTTTACTTATACAAACCTTTAACTAGATCATACTACGTATAGGGCCTAATAAGCCCTAGTAGCGTTTACTATTAAAGAAAAAGGCACTACTATAAGTAAGGCCTTTATTAATTCCTTTTATTTTCCACACACTTATATATAATAATAACTTATAATATCTAATAAAAGGTTACTTATTAACTCCCTCTATAGCTAGGATAAATACTATTCTATTACTATATAAATTAAAATAAACTATAAAAAAGGCCGTAACTACTTCTTTAGCCTAAGTATAGGCCCTAATACTAATTTAATACTTAACTAAAATAACTTTTTAAATAATATAAAAGTATTCTTTACTATATTTAGTACTTTAAACTATTAAACTACTAAAAACTAACTTAAAATAAATATAATAATATATAAATTATAAAATAGAACTACTATAAATTTCCTATAGTTTAAAAATAACTATTAATACTTTAACTAACTAAAGGACGTAGTTATTAGTATTATAAAGTCCTAAAGGGCTATTAATATTAATATATTTAGTAAGGCCTGTGTATAATAATATTAAAACGGATACTAATAAAGCAGGGAGTAGCTAAACCAGCTATAGCTATATAGCTAAGGGAAGGAACGGTTTAATTTAGATTAAATTTAATAGGTTTAAAGGGATAGTCTAAATAGTTAGGTGTATAGGAGGCGTATAGAAGGTATTAGTGGTTTTAGTGGTGTTAATAGTGTTAATAGTATAATTAGTAGTTTACGAAATTAATTAAAACACCTATTACTTTAAATCTATAAAAGCTGCGTTATAGTAAGTAAATTTAAGTACCGTTAATTAACAACGAAAAAGATTAATAAGGTGGGTGGCTAGACAGTTCCCTAGAGCACGTAGCACGTGGGCCGTTAGTCACCCTAGAGGGGGTTAAAAAAAGGTACTATAAGTAAGGCCTTTATTAATTCCTCTTATGTTCTATATATATATATATATATATATATATATAATAACCTAAAAGTACTCTATTAAGTAAACTACTTACTATGATATCTAAAAAGAAAAATTCTACTTACTCTATTTAACTCTAAGATAAATAAAAAGATATAATCCTATAAATATTAACTAGTATTAATACTACTAAAAAGTACTTTTATACTATAGGAGTTTATATAATTAATATAAGCCTTAACTAGTACTACTAAAGTAAATATAATAGAGTAATATTTATAATTTTAAAAGTTCTATATTATAAAACTACTAGTAATAGCCTTAATATAAACGGGATAATACTTAACTTATACTTAAGGAATTTAAATACTATAAAAATGTTTAATACTAAGGATAACTATAAATACTTTAATTAACTAAAGAATATAGCTACTAAAGTCTTTTTAACTTAAATAGCTACTTTAACATTTTTTAATCTTAGTATATTTAGTAAGGCCTATATATAATAATATTAAGATAGATACTAGTAATAGTAGAAAGCAGCTAAACTAGCTATAGCTATACAACAATAGTGCGTTAGTTATAGAGGGATATAATAACTAAAAAAAGGAATAGTTTAGTTTAAATTAGAGTTAATAGGTTTAGAGGGATAGTAAAAAGTATTAGTGGTTTTAGTAGTATTAATAGTATAATTAGTAGTTAAAATTAATTAAAAACACCTATTACTTTAAATTCGTAAAAGCTACGTTATAGTAGGTGAGTTTAAGTACTGTAATAAAAAAGATTAATAAAGTAGGTAGCTAGACAGTTCCCTAGAGTACGTAGCCCGTAGGCCGTTAGTTACTCTAAAAGGGGTATAGTTTAATATTTAAACTAGTTTTAAAGAGGTCTTTATAGATACTAGTTAAGGGACTATAGTTCTTAGGTATTATAAAGTAGTTAAGTTATTTTAAACTTATTATATAGTAGTAATTTTAGTATTTTAGGATTATCAACTATAAATATAAAAAATAAAAGGAATTAATAAAGACCTTATTTATAGTATCTTTTTCTTTAATTATAAATACTACTAGGGCTTATTATGCTTTATAAGTATAAGTATAAAGGTATTAAAGTTAGTATTAAAGTAGGTAAATACTTTTATAGTAATATTAAACTTAATAGATTTAGTAAAAGTATAGGTTTAGTATATAATATATAAATAAAAGAGGTAGAAGTATTATAGTAGTAGTAATAGTACTATATTACTATATTACTATGGTATTTACTTATTAAGAAAGTAGAAGTCTAGACCCCTATAAAGTAGGGCTAGGAAAAGCCCTACTTTTTATAAACTTAGTACTTTACTTTATTAACTTAGCTTTTAAAGTACTAGTTCTTTTAGGGTTTAGTATATTATATATAGTTTAACTAAGTAGTACTAAGTTCTATATGTAGTTAACTATAGTTACTATAGTTAATTATAAAAGCTATAGCTAACTATAAGTACTTTTAAAAGCTTAATAAAAGATATTTAAAGTAGTTATTACTACTAAAGGTAGTTTACTTAATAACTTAGAGTTTAGCTTATTAGAGTTATAAACTATAGGTTTAATTCTTTCTTTTATTTCTTTTAGTTTTTCTTTTTAGTTCTTTTATATAGACTAATAGACTTTATAGTATATTATAGTACCCATAGTATAATCTAGTTAAAAGTTTATATAAGTAAAGATTTAGTACTATTTATTAGTAATAGTATTATTATTATTACTATAGCTACTACCGCACTATACTTTATAGTATAAAAGTAAGTCAGTAAAAGTTATTATAAGTATAGTTATTACTTATACTAACTTTAAGTGTTATAGTTACTAAAGGAGAATTAAAAACAATAATATATATACTCTTCTTTTTAAATAATATTATCTATTAACTTACTAAAGATATATATTAACTTAAATATATTCTTTACTAGATTCTTTACTTAAAATATTTTCTACTTAGTAGATTTTTTTTTACTTTACTATAAGTAGTATTATAACTATAAAAATATATATATAAAGAAGTTTAATAGTTAAGAAAAGAGATAGTTTAGTTTAAATTAAATTTAATAAGTTTAATAGGATAGTTTATTAAATAGTTAAGTATATTAAAAGTGTATAAAAAGCGTTAGTAGTTTTATTAGTATTAATAGTATAATTAGTAGTTTATAAAATTAATTAAAAATATATACTACTTTAAATTATAAAACTTATATTATAGTAAATAAATTTAAGTACTATTTTTTTTAAAGTATATAGTCTATAGACTATTAGTTACTCTGAAGGGGGTTATAAAAGTAGAGTATTATTTTTAGTATCTCTAAGTAGTTACTTAACTATAGATATATTACTAATAAAGACCCTACTACTAAAGACCCCCCCCCTTTTAGATAACTAACAGCCTATAGGTTATATATAAGTAATTTAAAGGTTAAATTACTTTATTATAATTAACTACTTTTTTTAACTTTTATCGTTATTAGCACATAAATTTACCTACTATAACACAGCTTCTATAGATTTAAAGTAATAGTAGTATTTAATTAATTTTAACTACTAATTATGCTACTAATACCACTAAAACTACTAACGCTATCTGTATACCTCTATATACCCCTATACCTAACTATTACTATCCCTTTAAACCTATTTAATTTAATCTAAACTGTTTCTTTACTTCCTTTAGTTATATTACTATAACTAGTTAACTTTATTTAAAGGATTTACTCTACTCTTATTAGTATATATTTTAATATATTATTAAGCCTTATATTATATACTAATTCTTATTTTTAGTATTCTTAAGTAGCTACTTAACTATAGATGCGTTACTAGTAGAGACTCTACTACTAAGGACCCCTCCCCCCTCCCCCTAACTAATAGCCTATGCGTTACGTATAGTTAGCATGCGAATTTACCTACTGCAACACAGCTACTACGGATTTAAAGTAATAGGAGTATTTAATTAATTTTGTAAATTACTAATTACGCTACTAATGCCTCTAAAACCACTAATGCTGTTTATACGCCTCTTAGACCGTCCCTTTAAACCTATTAGATCTAATCTAAACTATCCCTTTACTTTCCTCAGCCGTCACATCCCTCTACAACTAACGCACCGTTATCACAAGCTGCGCAGCTATAGCTAGTTTAGCTACTTAGCTCTACTATTATTAGTATCTATCTTAATAGTACTTTACTAAATATACTAATATTAGTAGTTACTTAGGGCTTTATAACTTTAGTAACTATATTCTTTATTTAGTTAAAGTATTTATAGTAGTTATTAAATATTAGAACCTTTAAAGTACTATTTATACCTCTATAGTAGTTAACTATAGTAGTATTTATAACTATACTATTACTACTTATTTAACAGTATATAAAGTTAAATATTATAATATATACTCTATTTATATATAGGTAGAACTTTTAGTTTTTAGTTAAGTTAAGCCGATTTAGGCTACGTAAAATAGTAAGTTATATAAGCTATTTATAGTTACTTAAAATAATTAATACTATTAATACATTAATAAACTTTAAATATAACTAGGGACTAGTAAGGACAAAGCTAAGTATTTTAAATATAATACGTTTAGTATCTTTACTTTAAAAATTATTAAATATATAGGTATATAAAAAATAAAAGAATCAATAAAAGCCTTACTTATAGTAGTGCCTTTAAATTAATTATAAACGCTACTAGGGCTTATTAGGCCCTATATATAGTATAATCCAAACGAAGGTTCGTAGAGGCGAAGGTTTGTTTTAATATATTTAGTGCCGCCTATTAGTAATAGCATTATTGTTATCGCTACTACTACTGCGCCGCGCTTCATAGCGCAAGAGTAGATAGGTGGAAGTTATCTCTAGGCGATAACTTTAAGCGTTATAGTTAATACAGCTAAAGGGGGTTAATATTAGTAACGTATCTTTTTTTTAAACAACCTTTACCTATTACTTTACTAGATATATACGTTTAGTTAAAACGCATTTTTACTGAATTTTTTACTAGGAATATTCTTTATTTAGTGGATTTCTTTGTTTACTTTACTATAAGTAGTACTGTAAATATATTAAACATATAAAATTTACTAATTCTTAGTAGCTTCTTTTATACTATTAAGGGCCTTAATAGCTATAGTAGTAGTACCTATTATACTACTATACTAAACTAGAGCTTTTAAGTAATATACTTATACTTTAACCTCTTCTACTACGTCTTTAATTAGTAGTTAGTATAGTGAATTATATAAGGACCGGACCTATAAATCCTAGTAGTTCTTTAGTAGTAAAATATAATTAAACTTAATAATAGTTACTTACTTATATAATAATAAAGCCTTAAAGTTAGTATTACTATTAATATTATAAAAGCCTAGTATTTTAGTATCTAAACTAGTCCTAAAGAGGTTTTTATAAACTATAACTAAGAAACTATAGTTCTTAAGTATTATAAAGTAGTTAAGCTATTTTAAACTTATTATATAGTAGTAAGTTTAGTATTTTAGCTTTAAAGGGTTATTAACTATATAGAAATATAAAAGATAAAAAGAATTAATAAAGGTCTTACTTATAGTAGTAGTACTTTTTTCTTTAATTATAAATACTACTAAGACTTGTTAAGCTCTATAGTATATTACAGCGCCCGTAATCCAGCTAAAGGTTCATATAAGTAAAGGTATATTTCGATATATTTAGCGCCACTTATTAGTAATAGTATCGTTATTATTACTACTACTACCGTACCACACTTTATGGCGCAAAAGTAGGTAGGTAAAAGTTATTATAATAACTTCGGGCGTTATAGTTGTCCACCAAAGTACAACTAAAGGGGGTTAATATTAGCAATAAATCTACTCTTTTTTTTAAATAACCTTTACCTATTAACTTACTAAATATATATATTAGCCTAAATATATTCTTTACTAGATTCTTTTCTTAAAATATTCTCTACTTAGTAGATTTTTTTTTTTAACTTTACTACAAGCGGTATTATAACTACAAAAATACATATACAAAAGTAGAGTATTACTACCTAAGTAGTATCTTTTAACTATTTAGGTAGTACTCTACTTTAGCCCTATACTAAGTCTCTAATTAACTTCTACTATACGTAATTAAACTACTATAACTACGCGTAATTACTACTACTATAACTATATATAATTAAGCTACTACTATAACTATATATAATTAAACTACTACTACAACCACGCATAATTAAACTACTACTATAACTACATATAATTAAACTACTACAACTATATATAATTAAGTTACTACTATAACTATATATTTATATTTTTTAAGTAGTTATTTTGTTTAGATATTTCTATAAGTTATTCTAAAAAAATACACTATAGCTATATATTATTAAGTAGTATAATTAAATAGAAGTATTTAATAGAGTATATTTAGTAGCTTTTACTCTCTTTAGTTTTACTAAGTAGTTTTAAATAGAACTTAGTAAAGCGTACGTACTTTAATACTTTTACTTACTTACCCTTTTTATAGTAATAATAATAATACTATTACTAATAAGCGGCAATATTAAAACAAACCTTTATTTATATAAACCTTTAGCCAAATTATACTACGCATAGGGCCTAATAAGCCATAGTAGTATTTATAGTTAAAGAAAAAGGCACTACTATAAGTAAGGCCTTTATTAATTCCTCCCGTTTTCTATATATATACACAATAACTTATAATATTTAATAAAAAGTTACTTACTATAAGCCTTTATAACTAAAATAATAACTATTATATAACTTTATAGTTATTAACTAGTTATAAAAGTAGTAGTAAGTACTTTATAACTAAAGGGGTTAATAAAATCAACTTAACTTATAACTAGTATATATTCTTTTTTAAAAAAAAGCTTACTATTACTATAATTTACTATTATTAAACTACTAGTAATAGGTCTAATATAAATATAATAATTACTAAATTATAAAATAAAGCCTTTTTAAGTATCTTATAGTTTAAACTTAACTATAAATACTTTAACTAACTAAATGACGTAACTACTAAATCTATAGTACTCTAAGTCGCTACTAATATTATTATATTTAATAAAGTAATATTAAGATAAATACTAATAATAGTAGAACTAAGTAACTAAACTAACTATAGCTATACAGCCTATAAGGGAAGGGATAGTTTAGTTTAGATTAAATTTAATAGGTTTAAAGGGACGGTCTAGGGAAGTATATAAAAAGCGTTAGTAGTTTTAGTAGTGTTAATAGTATTAATAGCGTAATTAGTAGTTAAAATTAATTAAAAATACCTATCACTTTAAATCCGTAGAAGCTGCGTTATAGTAGGTAAATTTAAGTACTATAATAAAAAAAATTAATAAACTAAGTAGCTAAACAGCTATTCTCTAAAGCACATAGCCTATAGGCTATTACTTACCCTAAAGGGAGTACTACAACTATACGTAATCAAGTTATCCAGTCCTATTAACTAGTAAAAGTAGAGTACTACCTAAATAGCTAAAAGATACTACCCGGATAGTAATACTCTAAAAGTATAGTTTAAATTAAACTTAATAGATTTAAATAAATAGTAAAAATATAAAAATTGTTTTAGTAGTTTTAGTTATAATTATTGTATAACTATAGTATAATTAATAATTTACTATAAAACTAACTAAACACTACTATTACTATAGATCTATATTAGCTATATTATAATAAGTAAACTTATATACTAACTATTACTATATAGAACTTATAAGTTATTAGTTATTTAAAAAAGAGTTTTTAGTAATAGAGTTTTATTAGCAATATAAATATAGTTACTTATTATAATAACTTTAAATACTATATTTACTAAAAGTAAGTAGTATAGGTAATACTATTATTCTGTTTTAAAGAATAAATTTTATTCTTTAATTTATTAAATTTACTAAATTTATTAAATTTACTAAATTTACTAAATATTAGTAGATTTACCAAATATTAGTAAATTTASTAAATTTACTAATATTTATTAAATCAAATATATTTCGTATTAAATCTTTTTCTTAAATATTTTCACTTAGTATATCAAATTTCTAGCCTTACTATAAACTGTACTATCCGTATAGTTAATATACTAATAGATTATTACTTAGTATTAGGCATATTTAGCTTCCATACCCTTGCCTCCTTAAGCCTCTAGTGCTCACATCTGTCTCTTGCTTACATATGAGAGCTCTGCAACACTAACAAGGTAGTCGCTGTCTCCGGTTCACTGGTGGACCTCGGCATGTGGCAGTACCTACCCCGATGTTTTTCTAGCTGGTTAACCCCCTTTCATGCTCCCCGTTGATGTATGCTCGACGCTAGATTGAGTATTGATATTTCCTGCTCTAGTTTCAACTTCTTGTCCAACTTGCTCAGAACCAACAGTCCCGTCAACCTCTTTCCCGCAGTATCCCCTTGTGCCCGAAAATAAAACACCTGACAAAAAGATGGTTGCCGACGCGGTCATTTACCATCCTTCGGTGGCCCATTACCTCAAGTTTGTCGCCACCACCGTCGGCCGCGACAAGCTTCTTCGCACTCTCCAGTATTTTGCCCGTTTCTATGCCTGGTATCTTTTCCGCGCCAATGGGTCCAAGTCCGAGATCGCCCCTTGGGATGCCATTAAGAAGCAGTTCGGCCTCACGCGTAAGATTATGCGCGTAGGCAAGAATGTCGAGCACCTCAAGGCCGCTGCCGTCGCCTCTGACGCCAAAACCATGGATCCTGTCTTGCGCTACGCCGCCGTAGGCCGTCAGCTCGGCTACGCGGGATATCTCACATTCGATGCCGCAACTGTGCTGGATGCCGCAGGTATCAAAAAGTGGGAGGGCGCCAAGCGCCTGCAGAAGGAGGCCTACCGCTCCTGGGCCATTGGTCTTATTTTCAGTGTCGTTGCCCAGAGCTACACCCTCTACCGTCTGCAGCAGCGCGAGGCCAAGGTCGACAAGAAGGAGGGTGAGGGTGTTGTCGAGGCTAAGAGAATAGCACTGTAAGCCTTTCCACTCAAAACCCTCTTGTTCCGAGACGAGCCAGGCTAACTATCACGTAGCGAGCGTGCCGCCGGCCGCCTGCAGCTCATCTCCGACCTCTGTGATTTAACTGTGCCCACAACTGCTCTTGGCTGGGTCGGGTTCGACGACGGCATCGTTGGTCTTGCTGGGACCGTGAGCAGTTTGATTGGTGTGTACACGCAGTGGAAGAAGACGGCCTAAATTCACCAGAGAGTGGAAAGTAGTAATTCAAACGTTTCCGTAAATGCGGGCGGAGCGGGGACAGGTGTACGTTGCTTAATCTAGAAGAAGCCTCCTTCAATTGTATTTCGCAGTAGTTGGTGCCGGCGGATGCTGTATTCCTCGGCACAAGGGGTAAGAACATGATCGCCTTGGTGCTTTGATCAGTAGAACAACATCACAGATTGCTTAGCTCCCCCCACCAGGGATCCTTACGGCACCGTAGCTAACTTTTGATACAACTTGAATACTTCGACATTCTAAGCGATGAGCTATCAAGTCTGCGACACTACGCATCATACTACTTCGACGTAACAAGCGTTTTCTCTACGGGGAACGAACACTCGCAGGTCGCGATTCTCTCATCCTCGGCGAAGGACTCCACCAGCGAGACGAAACAGAGGGAAAGAACGAAGAGACCGTAGGCAAATTTGTTCTGGGGATGAGATATCCATGCTTGTAGTCGTACATTAAAAGTCAGGGATTCGAGAACTTTTCTCCAGCTTTGTAAACGAAATTCGTCGCACCACGTTCGGGATCCCTACACCTTAAGCCACCAAAGAACATAGAAACTAACATATGACTGTCTCGAGGACCGCATCCACCATATCGCAACTTTACAAATTGTACAGTCACATCATGCTGCTTTTCTCAGGCGCCGAGTCGGCATCTGGGTCTGTAGGAAGGATCGAGCCATTTCCGGTGTCTGTTAAGCGTCAAAGACAACCCCCGTGAGATAAAGGTTTCAGCAAGAAGTGAGTTACCAGTAACGGCCACCGCGATCATACTCGCGAGGGTACCCATCGCGAGGGTATGCCCCATCCCGGGGAGGAGGGAAGTCCCTCGGGGTGCGGTCGTACGGTCTGCCATTGGCATAGGGGTCGGGAGGGGGGGGGTAGTCCCGTCGGTAAGGGTCGTCGTAGCGGCCTCGGGGAGGAGGGTAGTCGTCGACAGGGCGGCGGGGTGGGGATCGGTAGCGAGCGCGGTCCTCGTAGTACTCGCGGCGAGGGCTCCGCTCGCGATATCCATCACGATATCCGTCTCTGCGTGGGCTGTAGCCTCGCGGTGGGCCGCGCCGGTCGTAGTCGTCTACCGGCAGTGGGTAAGGACGGCGCCCACCTGGCGAACGCGAGCGTGCCCCTCGGAAATCCCGGGGTGGGACGTCAGGTTGAGTCTGTCACAGCGTAAGCATGCCGTGCTCACCCCTTTGCATTCAGAACTTCAATGTGCAACTCACGTCTGCAACGCAGGTGACGCGATTTCCCTTGAACTCCCGTCCGTCAAGCTTCTCAACCGCTGTCCTCAGATCGGCGGCAGTCTCGAATTCGACGAAGCTATACAAAGGTCTGTGTTAATCATCTCGCAAGAAAATCAAGAGCTAAGACCCACCCTCGACCATTGCCGTCGCGGCCCGTCTCAGAGTAGACGACGTCGAGACTGGACTGACGAGCGAAGTCTTTCAGGTCCTATATCCAGAGTCCATGTAAGTTGGTGTCCAGGAGCGGTGGCACGGGCCGAATATGGCTGAGAATCCGGGAATCAAAGATCAGGCAGCGTCCAACCAGGGGATAGTGCCAAAGATACCTGCCGCCCGGCCGGGGAAGGTCCATTACAACTATGGCAGCACGGATCGGTTCAAGGAACCAAGGCAGCCTGACTTGTCGAAACCGGACTCATCATGGCAGCACGGTCCGGACCAGTTAAGGGGCGGGCAGCGGAAGAGCTGAAGCCGGAGAGCGCCTGGTAATCCGTCCCAAAGGCAGGCAACGGTCCAAAGGCGCCTCGCGCCACCAATAGAAGGGAATCCGGAAGATCCAGCTTGAGAGAATGGGGAGAGATTGAACAGACCTGCCAACTGGTATCGGTGGGAAGTCCCGTAATTTGCATCCGGTGAGGGGTTCGGCGAGGCCTTGGGGGGGCACGCTCGTTGTTGAAGGCGCCGCCGCCGTTACCACCCTCCCGATGCCGGGTTCCTCGGGCGAATTGTACGGTCAAGCGTTCGCCCATGAAATCGGATCCATCTTTAGTTACAACGCTACGGTTAGCGAGCCGGGCTGAGATGGGGTACGACTGCGAAACGGCGCGTCAAAACGTACGGAAAGCTATACAAGCGACTAGTGAGCGAAATGTGAGGCAGCTGGCGGAAGGGAAACGCGCATACCTGGAACAACATCGCGGGCATCCATTGCATCCTTGTATTCAATGAAGCCGAATCCGTTCATCAGTTTGATTTCGGTGATTTCTCCAGTGCCGTGAGTTGCGAAATGCGCCTCGACATCGGCTTTGGTGGCTGCCGTGTGCGGGTTAGCAGCTAACAACGTGATGTCGGGGCGTCGGTGCAGGGACGACAGCACAGTTAAGCTTACCATTGCGCGGGAGGTTGCCCAAGTACAGCCTTGTGGATGAAACCTCGGTCATGGTTGCAGTGGTATTAGTTCAGATGTCCAAAAGACTGAGACTAGCACAACCCAATAATCCGGCCGGTGAGGAGCGTTTGTGAATGAATCAGTTCGTGATTGAATTGGTTTGTGAAGGCCCAAGGCCTAGTCGGGACAATCAGTTGTGGCAGCGCGGCAGCTCCAGAATATCGCAAGAACGGGGGACAAGTGCGTTCAGTTTAGGCCGAAGGGTTTGGCAGCAGCGACAGTGTGAAGACCACAAATGCGTTTCGCGTAGCGGTCGGTCGCCGTCCAGCTCCTGAGTTGTGAGGAGACCGAAAGACCAAGAATCGATCCAGTCGGGGGAGGGCCCAATAATCCGGGGGATTAAATGCCCAAGATAACGGCACACGGGCGACCGTGTCACTGGTAGCAAGGTTAGGAAGTCTGGCTGTCGGTGTTCGTGGAGACAGGTTTTCTGAAGAAAGTGGCGGCAGGATGAGGAGAGGAGAGGCGAGAGATGTGTGGCAGTGGAAGCTGCTGCAGGACGTCCAGTATTTGATGGCTGCGACAAGCTTGGTGTGCTTAAGCTCCAAGGTGTCTAGGTTAGTCCATGGTCTTAAAACCCTCTATAACTATAGTACAAAAGTAGTAGATCTTTCTCTAAAATGAGAGTTGGAGCTAGGATTATAATACAGTTATGCTTTTAGTATTTCTATATAAATATAAAAGATTATATTTATTAATTACTCTTATATTAAACTATTTAAAAATTACTTTTATAAATAAACCACTTTAACTACTACTACAAACTATATATAAGTATAGTACTAAGTAGGTTTTTAATTAAGTACTATTATAATATACTATATTAGCTTTTATTAGTTTATATAAAAGAACTAAGAAGAAAGAACTAAAAAGACAAGAGGGAGAATTAAACCTATAGCCTCTAACTTTAATAATCTAGACTCTAAACTACTAAGTAAACTACCTTTAGTAGAAAAAGCTACCCTAAATATCTCTTATTAACCCCTCTAGGGTACTTATAGCCTACTATAGCTCCTATAGCTAACTATAGTACTCGTAGCTAACTATAGCACTTATAGCTAACTATAGTAGCTATAGCTAACTATACACAGGGCCTAGTACTACTTAGCTAAACTATACGTAACGTACTAAACTCTAAATAAACTAGTACTTTAAGAACTAGGCTAATAGAGCGAGGTACTAGGTCTATAAAAGGTAGGGCTCCCCCTAGCCTATAGGGGTCTAGACTTCTACTTTTTTAGTAAGTAACTAGTATAGTAATACAGTAATAAAGTACTATTACTACTACTATAATACTTTTACCTCTTTTACTTATATATTATATATTAAACCTATACTTTTACTAACTCTATTAAGTCTAATATTACTATAAAAGTATTTAGCTACTTTAATACTAACTTAAATACCCTTATACCTATACTTATAGTTTTTAATCTACTATTATTTATTACTTATACTAATAAGTATATTAAAATATTTATTATTAATTCTATAGTAAAAATCTTCAATTATATAATACTAAATGTAAAACATTTAATTCTTAGTAATTAATAATCTTCTTTTAATTTTAAGCTTTATTATTATATAATATTATTAATATAATTATATAAATATATAAGTATTATTATTTAAACTATAATATAATTATATACTTTTATATATATATATATATATATTTAATATACTTATAGTAGTACTTATAGTAAAGTAACTAAAATAATTTACTAAATTTATATTCTTTTAAATAGTATCTTTTACAGATATTTCTATAAGTTATTTTAAAATAAATATATTATAACTATATATTATTAAGTAGTATAATAAATAAAAGTATTTAATAGAGTGTATTTAGTAGGTTTAACCTTTTTTAGCTTAAGTAGTTTTAAGTAGAGCTTAATAAAGTATATATACTTTAATAATTCTACTTACTTACTCTTTATATAGTAATAATAACAATACTATTACTAATAAGCAGTATTAAATATATTAAAATAAATCTTTACTTATATAAACCTTTAGCTAAATTATACTATATATAAAGCCTAATAAGCCCTAGTAGTATTTATAATTAAAGAAGAAAATACTACTACTATAAATAAGGCCTTTATTAATTTCTTTTATCTTTTATATACCTATATACTTAATAACCTAAAATTACCCTATTAAGTAAACTACTTAGTATAATATTTAATAAAAAACTACTTACTACTAGCCCCTACCCCTAGAATAGTAACTATTATATTACTTTATAGTTAGTAACCAACTTTAAAACTAATAATAAGTACTTTATAATTAAAAGAGTTAATATAATTAACTTAATATAAAATTAATATAAATTCTTTTAAAAAAAAGTAAAGTTTACTATTACTAGAATCTACTATTATTAAACTATAAGTAATTAACTTAATACTTAGTAAATAATACTTAAGTTAGATACTAGGCTTAATAGAACTATACATATTTTATAAGCTAAAGTAAACTATAAATACTTTAACTAACTAAAGGACGCGACTACTAGATTTAGTAATTTACTAAATAGTATTTTTAATAAGAAATTAGTAAACTTATAATTTACTTAAGTATATATATTTAGTAAAGTAATAAGTAAAGGTTATTTAAAAATATATATTACTAATATTAACCCTTTTAGTTATACTAACTATAACACTTAAAGTTATTATAATAACTTTTATTTATTTATTTTTATATTATAAAGTATAGTATAGTGGTAATAGTAATAATAATAATACTAATATTAATAAGTAGTACTAAATATATTAAAATAAACCTTTACTATTATTAACCTTTTTTTAAACTATACTATAAGTATTATAGTATACTATAGAGCCTAATAAGCCTTAATAGTATTTATTTAATAATACATAACTATAATATATTCTTTTTAAAACCCCTTATCAAAATATCTATACTAAACACAACAAAAAAAACACAAATTAGTTAAAAAGCACTACTACTATAAATAAAGTTTCTATTAATTTCTTTAATATATATATATATATACTATCCCTTAAAGCTATAATATTTAATAAAGAGTTACTTACTAACTCTTTTTATAATTATAGTAAATACTATTTTATTACTATATAAATTAAAATAAACTATAAAAAAAGCTATAACTTTTTTTTAATCTAGGCCTAGACCTTAATATTAATTTAATATTTAACTAAAATAAATTTTTAAATAATATTTATGTATTTAATGTATTTATA
Source organism: Colletotrichum magnum (assembly GCA_022457145.1). Lineage (NCBI taxonomy): Eukaryota > Fungi > Ascomycota > Sordariomycetes > Glomerellales > Glomerellaceae > Colletotrichum > Colletotrichum magnum. Next base: position 81,659 of record JAJHHK010000045.1, read on the forward strand.
GTACTACTTATAATAAGGTAAACGAATAAATCTACCAAATAAAGAATATTCCTAGTAAAAAATTTAGTAAAAATGCGTTTTAGCTAAACGTATATATTTAGTAAGGTAATGGGTAAAGGTTGTTTAAAAAAAAAAGATATGTTACTAATATTAACCCCTTCTAATAACTATAACGCCTAAAGTTATTACAATAACTTCTACCTACCTATTCTTATACTACAAAGCGCGGTGCGGTGGTAGTAGCGATAACGACGATGCTATTACCGATAGGCGGCGATGTCGAAATAAACCTTCACTTATACGAACCCTTAGCTGGATTATACGTAGGGCCTAACGAGCCCTAGTGGCGTTTACGATTAAAGAAAAAGGCACTACTACTACGAGCAAGGCCTTTATCAATTCCTCCTATCTTCTACATTCCTACGTATTTAATAATTCTTTAAAGCTAAAATACTAAACTTACTAATAATAAGTTTAATATAGCTTAATAACTATATAATACCTAAGGGCTTTAGCCTTTTAGTTACGGCCTTTAGAGACTTTTTTAGAACTAATTAAACTACTAAAGATATAGGCCTTAGTAGCCTTAATAGTAGTACTAACTTTATAGACCTTTTACTTAAAACACAAGTAGCTATTACTAAGTTTAAATACTACTTACTACTAAAGAACTACTTAGATCTATAGATCTAGCTTTTATATAATTAACTATACTAGTTATTAATTAAAAATATAGTAAAAGAGGTTAGGGTATAGGCGCGTTACTTAGAAGCCCTAGCTTAGTATAGTAGTATAATAAGTACTACTACTATAGCTATTAAGGCCCTTAATAGTATAAAAGAAGTTAAGAATTAGTATATAGCTTAAGGCTTAATGATATATTAAAACGTATACTAATAAAGGCAAAGCGGATTCTTTAAATAAAGTTAACTAGCTATAGTAATACAGCTAATAATAGTGTATTAGTTATAGAGGAGGTTAATAGCTAAGAGAAGTAGAGGGACGGTTTAGATTGGATCTAATAGGTTTAGAGGGACGGTAGAGGCGTATAGACAGCGTTAGTAGTTTCGGAGGCGTTAGTAGCGTAATTAGTAGTCGAAATTAATTAAATACTCCTATTACTTTAAATCTGTAGTAGCTACGTTATAATAAGTAAATTCGCGTACTAACTATTATTACCTATACATAACGCATAGGCTATTAGTTAGAAGGAGGGGGGAGGGGTCCTTAGTAGTAGAGTCTCTACTAGTAACGCATCTATAGTTAAGTAGCTGCTTGGGGATGCCAAGGACTAAAATAAGTTTTTAAATAATATAAAAGTACTTTTTACTATATTTAGTACTATAAGCTATTAAACTACTAAAGACTAGTTTAAAGTAAATATAATAATAGCTAAATTATAAAACAGAACTACTATAAATTTTTTATAATTTAAATAATTATATACTTTTAACTATTATAATTAAATAAAAGTTTTATAAAAAATATCTTAATTATAATTAAAACTTTATATATTATAAAGTAAAAAAATAATTATACTATATAAAAAATACTTTATATAAAATATAATAAATATATATTTTAACTATTAGTATATATTTAATAAGTTTATAAGTATTAGTTATTAAAAACTAGTAAATATACTATTAATATTAAGTTTATTTATATAATATAATACTTAAAAGTAGTATTTAAAAATAACTTCTCCTTATATAGTTTTATATTATAAAATAAGTAATTATACTAATTTAATAAACAAAAGAGTTTTAAAAAATAAAGTATTTACTAGTAATATATCTATTACTATTTACTAAATAGCTATATAAGTATATAAAAAAACTTTATATAAGTAATACTTTATTAATAACTATTTCCTTATTATTCTAAGAAGTATAAAGATAAGAGTTGTTTTAAACTATTTAGAATAGGTATAGGGAACTGTTGTTAGATTTTTGTGTATATTATATATATTAATGTTATATATTATTCTATAGCCTATAGCACTATTAACGCGTTTTTTTACCTTAATAGTGTTATAGGCCTTTAAGCCTCTAAACGCAGTTATAGCCTTTAAAGCTAGCAAAACATTATTCTAAAGTAGCTATTAGTCTTTTTAAATACTAAAATCCGCCTATATATTATAATATACTAGTAGCTTTAAGTTATATAATTTAATATACTTTTTTAATAAGGGCCTTATAAGGGCTTTATTAGATTTATTTATAAATAAAATTACGTACTACCTATACTTTAATTACTTTATAGTTACTTTTATATAACTTACTTCTTTAAAACTATAATTCTTTTAAAGTCTTTATTTTAAGTAGTTTTATTATTCTTATTAAACTTTTATTTTTATAGTAAAAAGAATAATACTATTTTTAAAGTACTTAAGAGCTATAATCCCTTTACTTTATTTATTATTAGTAAAGTTAAGGCCTTTTAGTTACTTTTTTTAAAGTTTAGTATTATAAAGTACTTAAAGTTACTTTATTTAATTTATTATATTAAACTACTTAAAAAAGATTTTAAAGTAGGTGCTAGTAAGTAGCTTTATAAGACTATTTACTATAAACTATACTATAAATTAGTATTTAACTTTAATATAGCCTTTTTAAGCCTTTTAATATAACTAGTAGTTATAAATATTAATATAGTAGAGTTTTATATATAGTTAAACTGTTTTTTTATTAATAAAATAGATTATTTATTAATTATTATATTAAATATATATACTTAGTATTAGTACTATAAAAGCAGCTTTATTACTAAAGATCTTTTTACTAAAATTAATATAAAGAATAGTTATTAAATAGTTTAAAAAAATAGCCTTTTTAGCTACTTAAAAAAGAGTAAAGAGCTTAGCTTTAGTTATAGATATAGTTATAGTATTTTATTTATTAATTTATTAGTTAATAAAGCTACTAAAAAGCTTAATAGTAAATACTTAAGAGTTTTTATAGTCTAGTATGTTATTAGTAAAGTTAGTATTTAAAGTAATTACTAAACTATCGTTAGAGCCACCTTTTTTATAGTTAAATTTAAGGTAAAGAGCGCGCTTAGTAGCGAGGTATTTAATAGCTTATTTAGCCTTTTTAAAGTACTTAGGGCCGGAGTTATAGTTAAAGTATATAAAACGGCTTATAGTAAAGGCTACGTCTAGTTAAGTTATTATAGTACTATATATAATTAATCTAATATTACTTTAGTATATATTAGTATTTATATATAAAGTAGTGCTTTTATAAAGAAGTAGTTTAAGTAATTAAATTAGAGAAGTATATAGTTATTTAATTTATAAACTTTACTTTTTTAAGTACTTAATAACTTTATTAATATATATAAATTATAAGAGTTATAAGTACTTTATAGTATAGTTATAAATAACTTTAATCCTTAAGAACTATTATAAGTCTTTACTACTTTTAAAAAAGTAATATTTTTAAAGCTTTTTTATAAGTAAAAGGGCCTTTTTATAGTATTTAAAAGGGAAGTATAGAATATAGTTATTAATATAAAAGAAAAAAATAATATAGTTATTTATTTAATAGTAATTTTTACTTACTATATATTTTAACTTAAGCTTTTTTGTGTTTTTTTAAGTAGTTGTTTTGTCTGGATATTTCTGTAAGTTATTCTAAAAAGAATATACTATAGCTATATATTATTAAATAGTGTAATTAAATAGAAGTATCCAATAGGGTGTATTTAGTAGCTTTAACCCCCTTTAGCTCTTAACACTTCCACTTACCTGCCCTTCCTACCGTAGTAGTAAACGTAGATATAGACGTACTAGTAATAATAATAATACTATTACTAATAGGCAGCGATGTTAAAATAAACCTTCGCTTGTGCGAACCTTTAGCTGGATCACACTATAAGCGCCGTGACGTACTATAGGGCCTAATAAGCCCTAGTAGCGTTTATAATTAAAGAAAAAGGTACTATAAGTGAGCCCTTTATTAATTCCTCCTGTCTTCTACATTTATACCTAATAATTCTTTAAAGTAATAAAATAGTAAAAAATACTATACTTATAAAAGTCCCCTAGCTACTACTAAATACTAAATACTATAACTTAGTTACTATAGTTAAAAATAATATTAACTAGCTTAGTAATATAGCTATATAATTTAGTATTACTACTATTAATATATAGTATAGCTAACTAGCTTAACCCTTAAATACAAAGATCTAAATTACTATCTTTAGCCTTTACTTTTTTTAAACTAGTAGTAATAGGGTCTAAATAAAAACTATTAAACTAGCCCTATTAGTTAATTTAATACTAAGTTAAATTTTAAACTTACTATTTTTAAAAAATAACTAATACTACTTTAAGTAAGTAATAAAAGTAGTAATAATAACTATAGATCCCCTAGAGTCTATAAAAAACTAGTATATTTAATAAGCCCTAGTAATATATTAAGACGTTTATTAATAAGTATAGAGAAAAGTAGTTTAATTAGGTTAATTAACTATAGTATAGTAATAGCGCGTTAGTTATAGAGGGATATAATAGTTAAAAGAAGGGACGGTTTAGTTTAAATTAAATTTAATAGGTTTAGAGGGATAGTTTAGAGAGGTATACGGGAGGCGTTAGTGGTTTTAGTAGTATTAATAGTATTAATAGTATAATTAGTAGTTTATAAAATTAATTAAAAATACTTATTACTTTAAATCTATAAAAGCTGCGTTGTAGTAAGTGAATTTAAGTGCTGTTTATTAGATAAAAAAGATTAATAAGGTGGGTAGCTAAACGGCTATTCCCTAAAGCACGTGGTCCGTGGGCCGTTAGTTACTCTAGAGGGAGTAACTTAAGCTTTTTTAAACTAGCTTTTAAATAGTATTACTATAGAAGTAGAAAGTAGTATAGACTATAAAGTACTTTATTAAACTTAAGGATATACTTAGGCTTTTAATACTTAAAGAGTATTTATATATAAATGTTTTTATTAAGTAAAACTTTAATAAATACGTTTATAGTATTATACTATAAAAGCTTTAAGTTAAAGTAGTTTATAATAGCTATAAGTATTTAAAATAATATATTAATAAGTATAGAAGTATAGGTATTTTATTTATTTTTTAACTACTAGTTACTATATATAATAAAGTATATTTTAATTTTAAAGAGTTTTCTATATTTATTTAGTTTATATATATAAACCTAATAGTATTTTAGGATTTAAAAGCCTTTAGTAGTACTTTTAAGAACTTCTTTTTAAAAGTTAGTTTTATAGTAGCTTTATAAATAGTTTACTTTAGCTACTTTAATTAAAGTAGTATAGGGGTAAGTTAATACTTTTATATAAAACGTAAGTAGGAGTTAAAGTTTTTCTTAATAGGTACTAAATATAGGAGTTTTAGTTTATAACTAGTTTATTCTTTTTTATAGTTAAATTTTACTATTAAAGTATTTAATATTTATATTTTAAAATACCCCTATAGTATATTAAATACTAGGGGTCCCCTTTAATAAGTTATAAGTAACTAAGTAGTTAGTTTAAAAGCAGCTTTATTATAAAGTATTTTAAAATAATAATAAAGTACTAGTTAAAAAGGCAGCTTTATAAAACGTTTATTTATACTAAAGTATATAAGCTATTAAAGCGACTTAGTTTATAAACTTAACTATAAATATAAACTAGTAAAGTAGGTTTATAAACTTAGCTATAAATATAGACTAGTAAGAGTTTATAAAAAAAAGTTTTTTATTTATTAACTTAGTTATAGTTTACCTCTCTAGGTACTAGTTTTTTTTTAATTAATACTTAAAAGAATAAAATAAGTAAGTTAAAAGGGGTAAGTAGAAGTTTAAAATAAGTAAAAGAGTATTTATAGTTATAAAGTTTATTATTATTAAGGGCAGTATTACTTAGGTTAAGTTTATTAAAAACGTTATTAAGGGAGTTTATAAAAAGGGATACTTTATTATTTTTTTTACTTAGTAGTAATAGGTAAAGCTATACTTAAAAGTTAGTTTTACTAGTTACTATAAAGTTTTTTTAAACTTATTTAATAATAGTATATAAGTTAAAGTTATTATAGTTATTAATAAGTAAATTTAAGTTATTATTATAAAATACCTTTTTATTAAATATTATATTATATATAGTAATAATCTTCCTAGTTATAGGGTTTTAAATTTAATACTAATTAATAGATATATATTTAATAAAGAAGTTTATAAAAGTACAGCTTTTAAAGTAGTTAAAGTGCTTTTTTTTAAACTAAACTATAGTTTTAAGGGTATATATTTTATAACTATAAAACCTTAAGTATAAAAAACTAGGTTTTATAGTTTTATTATTTTAAAGTTATTTATAAAGTACTTTATATAGGGTTTTTTAACTAAAAGCTATTTAAAGTATATAGTTATAAAGGTAAGTTACTACTTTATAAATATTAGGCTATACTTTATAAAGTAACTTACTACTTTTATATATTATTTAACCCTTTATTTTAATAATAGCTTTAATATACTTAGTACTACTATTTTAATTCTAAGTATATAGGGCCGATAGTTTGATATATTTACTTTACCTCTAGAGGTTATTTATAAAATAGTAGTATTTTTTAATTTTACTATTATACTTAAAGACTTATATATTAACATTATACTAAACCTTTAAAAGTAAAATAAACTTTTTAAAAACTTTAATAAGTGTCTTTATACTATAGTTATATAAATAGTAATTCTAGGAGTATTAAAAGACGTAGTTAGTAAATACTAGTACTAAAGTAAACTTACTATAGCCCTTAGTATATAAGTAAAAGTTAAATATAATATACTTACTAGGGCGCGCGTATATATTACTCTTATATAGTTTATAGTTAAGAATTCGTTTTACTTTATTAATACTATAGGTATTATACTTAAAAAGGACTTTTTTAAATACCTTTTAATTTATAAAAATAATAGTAATTTAAATACTATAAATTAAAGAGTTAAGGTAGTAAAGTAGCTTAAGGCTTAAGTAGTTAAGTTATTAGTACTATATTTCTTTAGAGTTTTTTAAAAATTATTATTAATATATTGAGTATTTATACTATTAATAAGGAGTATAAGTATATTAAGTAGCTTATATAAAGGCTTTATAAAATAGTATTTTATTTAAAAACTTATTAAACTTTAATACCTTTTAGTTATATATAGTTTTAATATAGTTAAAAGAACTATAGTTAAACCTTTATAGTATAAAGGACTATTTAAAGTATTTATTTTATTAGTACTTATATTTATAAAGTTACTTATAAAAAACAAAGTTAGTTACGGTAAGTATATATAAAGTAACGTTATAAAAGTATAAGTTAGACTTTATACTATTAATTAATATAATATATATACTTATATTTTTATATTTATTAATTATAAGGGGCTTAAATCTAACTTAAAAGAAGTCCCTTATATCTATAGTTTATAAATTCTTAAAGTACTTTATATTTTTAAATATATAAATAAACATACTAGAGTTAAAAAAGTAAAAGTCTTTAAAAGGGTATAGTATAAAAACTTTACTTTAAGTAGTTTAAAAAGCTACTAGTAAATACTTAAAACTCTTTATATAGTAATTATATAGTTACTAACTTTAAATCTCTTTAATATACTTAGTAAGTTAGTTATTATTTATAAGGTTTTTTTTTATTTATTTATAGTAGTAGTTAAGTAGCTTTTATTTAGTATATACGCGCTTTAAAAAGGTATAAAAGTAATTTTTAAAATAGTAGTATATTATATAAGTAGGGTAAAAAGGAATTAATAAAATAAAGGGAGCTAGGGATACTAATAAAACTTTATTTTATAATTTTTTTAAGTTAGTATTATTATATTTATTATTAAAGTACTTTAAAGAGTTATAAAGAGCTACTTTATTAATAATAAAAGTACTTTAAGTACTTTTTTTATATTTTATAGTTTTTAGTATTTATTTAATTATAATAGTTATTTTAGTAATAGCTTTATTAAAACTATAGTTATTTTAATTATTACTTATTATTATATAGTAACTTTTAGTTTAGAATTAAAGTAGTAAATAGTTAAAAGAGTAAAGTAACTTATAAATTTATAGGTTTTTTTTATAAACTACTTTAAGCTTAATAGTATAGCTTTTATATATATTATTAATTTATATTATAAACTATTTAACTATAGTAACTTTTATTATAAACTATTTATTATAGAGTATAGTAAAGTAGTTAATATAAAGCTAATTAGTATATTAATAATATATACTTTTTATAAGTTTAAAGTATTTATAAAGGTTTTAAATTTAAATAGTTAGTTTTAAAGTACTTAAGTAGTACTAGATTTTAAGTTTTTTAATAATAGTACTTTATATTTAAAAGATAATAGTATTTTTAGTTTTTTTTACTCTTAGTATATTACTTTTATTATATAGTAAAGAAATAAAGAGTTAATATAGTACTTAAGGGCCTTTTTAAAAAAGTTAACTATTATTTTAGTATAGTAGTAATTTATAACTTTAAATAGAAGTAAGAAGTTTTTATTTAAAAGTACTTAAAGTAAAATATTTATAGTAAGTTTATTTACTTTAGATTTTATAGTTTAAAAGTAAAGGGCTTTTAGTTTAAAGTTATAGTAAGTAATAGACTTTAAGTAGTTACTAAAATACAGCTTTTAGAGTAGAGTATTACTAATAAGGGACTTTAGGGATATAAAGGTTAAGTTAAGAGTTTTTTATATATTAAGGGTATTTATAAGTACTTAAAAGTTATAAAGCTATAAGTACTAAGTAGCTAAGCTATTAAGGATAGTTTTTTAAAGAGTTAAAAGAACGTTTATAGTAATTTTTGTATTTAATAAAGTAGTTTAAAAACAATTAATTATATATAGTAGAGGGGGTAGTAGAATAAGACTCTTAATTATTAAATTTTTATATATATTATATATATTAATATTATGTGTTATTCTACGGCCTATAGCGCTATTAACGCGTTTTTTTACCTTAATAGCGTTATGGGCCTTTGAGCCCCTGAACGCAGCTACGGCCTCTGGAGCTAGCGAAATGTTGTTCCGGAGTGGCTATTAGTCTCCTTAAACGCCGAAATCCGCCTATACGTCGTAACGTGCCAGTGGCTTTAAGCCACGTAATCTGACAACTATCTATGACCCAAACAGGGCCTCGACCAGGGTGTCCATAAACGTAAAGGCAAGATGTGCACTATTAGGCGCATTAGCTCTGGTACTGACCGCGAGCGGTAACGGAAACGACTTACTTGAGCCTCGAGTTATTAAAGGTCGCGAAGACGCGTCGACTCGCGGCCTGAGCATTCACTCGGCCGACCACGCTTCCTGCCAGGTCTGGTATAAGTGTGGCCAGCATGAGACTAGCTTCAGTTCGTGTCTTCTTTTTGTCGGATACTGTCCGCGGCTGTTTGTGCCGGTTCATTTGCCCGCCGGGCCACATACTGTCTCGAAGAAGGGCAATGTACCTAAGAATCGCGTCTTCCTGAGCCAACATCTTCACGTTGTCCCGAACCTTGCGCTCAATCGTGCCTCCAAGGAGCTGTTGGAGTACGACAACAACTGCCCTTCCACGCAGCCAGTTGTTGCCTCGGTTGAGCTCAAACACTTCCAGAAAGATGTCACAAATTGGTTTGATGAAGGACTCCAGTTCCTTATTCTCGAAAGCATTCAGCTCTGCCTCAGCCTCGGCAGCATTGACAACATCATTTGCAGCAAGTGGCATGGCGTTCAGCTGGTTGGTGGCTGCTGCAATTAGGTTCTGACCGGCCAGTGATAGTTGATCCAACACAGGTATGTTGCCAAGGATATCTTCGACGCCATCCGTGACGGAATCGTACAACCGTGTGATCATGTCCTTCTTATCAGCGCGATCTAAAAGATCTTGACCTTGGGCAATCACACTCTGTGACAGAAAGGCTCGCAAATCCCGGCTCCGACAGACCTCTGGCAGCATGAGAAGGTCTCGGAGATACTGTTCAAGTGCAGCCCTTCGTTTGCGGAGAAACTCGCTCTGGAACTTCATGACCATCCTCCTGCGGGGGAAGTCGAGGTTGCGAACCGAAGGGTATCTGGACCGAAGATTTTGGTGTAGTTCATGAAACTCGCTGTACCGGCGAGTAATGATCCAAGTGGCGGCGGGCATTTTCTCTCCTGCATCCCGTTGCACTTCAATGACGTACAGAGCGTACTCCCGGCCGTCATCTTCTCGTCCAACCTGGATGGCCTTGATCTTGATAGTAGAGCGGCCGTACAGACTGTTGTCACTTTCTTGTACGACATATTGCTGACGCTGAAGCTCCTTGCGACGGATCTCTCTCTGCAGGCTTGCTTTGGATTTCCGCAGAATCCTGAGTTCAGCCGTATTGTTGGTGAGTTCTGCCTTCTTCGTCAGCGACTCGACGATGGCCTCTTGAGCAGTGAGACGGTCAATGTCGTTCGACAACGCTGTAATGGCCTCGGCAAGGCCTAGGTCACCGGGCGCAGCTTCATGCACCTCGTCCTCAGCGTCGTCTTTGTTGCTTTCTCCGTCATTATCTTGCTCATCAGAAAGGTGCTTATCCTCGTCGCCGAACAGATCGTCATCCACAAAGACTCCTATGCGGGATGCCGCGCTCACAAGACCCAAAGATGAGAGGCTCGGCTTTTCGGCTTCCTTGGATGACTGCGCAGCCCTTGCAACCTCAAACGACCCTCGATGGGAATCGTTATCTCCCGAGAAGAGGCTTGATCCTGCATCATCAGCCCCGAAAAGAGATGCTCGGAACTCTTCAGCCGTCTGGGGTCGGTTGTCTTCCATGATGTTATTCAAAGCCACTTCCATGGCCTGGACAACGTTCGTGTCAGGGGTTGCATTTCCAATATCTTGGTCCAGGCTCTGTACTGAATCCACCAAAGCTTCGTCCCCAACATCGTCGTCGTCGAATAGAGGGTTAAGGGAATCGTCATCCAACGAAGGCCGCTGCGGCGCCTGAACATCCAGGCAAGTGCCGTTGACGTTTGATGGCCTGGGTTCTGAAGTCGATCCAATCCGATTTATTACCGGGCGGGCCAGCCTTGGGGCCAGTCTGTTCATAGTGCCTCGTTTTGACTGATGCGACATGGAGCTCCGATACATGGGCGGATGCGCTCGTGGTGAAGATGGGTCGATGGCAGACAGAGGGCAGTTGGTCGTTGATGCTTCCTGCGCTGCCAGGCACTTGTAGAAAAGATCCGACTTTTTGAACTGTTGGAAATACCGTGCCTGCATCCGCTCCGACACAGCGGTCTGCGCTCTCAGAATTGCCCTGCGGGCTTTGTAGTACTGCTCTGGCGTCGCTTCTTTTCCGGCGTTCAAGAAAGATCGAACCTCTTCCCGAGTAGATTGTGGTACTTCCAACTCGGCCTTGGCTAGATAAGCGTGATCAATCTGGGCCAGATCCGATCGATCCGAATCAGTCCACATGGGTAGGTTGGAGGGCAACTGCTCGTCGTCCGGGCTTTCGTCCTCCAAGGGATTCCGAAAACCGTCGACTACAAGCCAGAACTGAACGAGAGGCATCATCCGATGACGATCCATGAACTCCATGAAGTAGGACAGACCAGACGCATCTCGCATCACCTCGATCAGAGATGCATTCTCTAGTTTCGAAATTGTCTTGGTGGCGCCTGTTGGGCGAGTTGGCACGACGGGAACGTTTTGCTGGCTACCTCCCGCGGCGAGCAATTGCACACGTTGGTCAAGCAGCCGCTTTCCCATCTCCAGCCGGCGGAGGTACACTTGGTCCTGGTTCTCTTCGAGGGAGTCTCGCTTCAGTTGACTGGAAACTTCGCTCCTCAGTCGCCGGGCATCGGATAAGTTGCTGACTTTTCTAATTGCACGAATGAACTTCTCGAATCTTCTCTCGCTGTCGGTTGGGGAAAGACGAGGAATGATTACAGCCTTGCCAGCTCTCGGTATCGGCGAAGCATGCTGGTCCAGTGCGGCTCTGAGCTTTCGTACAGTTGACCGGTCTTGAAGCATTGAGCGGCCGTAATTTTCCATCACCTGGTTCCACGTGTCAGGCTCCGCCAAGGTCTGTATTATAGGGAATAGGATAGCGCAAGCGACAATTTCTCGAATTATGGCAGAGACAGCGCGGCTGGCAAGGATATTTGGAGGAAGTATCTGCGGCAAGATCCCCGTGACCACTTTACGCAGATACTGTTGCTGTACCAGCTTCGTATCAGGGAACAGTAGTGAGGCGGCTGGGTGAAGTTTACCATCCTTGTATTTGGAGGCAATAGCCAGGTCCAGCTCTTCTGATTCCGTCACAGATCGGTTTAGCTTCCTTCCTCGAACAGACCGCTCAGCATCGTAAAAGTCGCGGAAGTGTGCTGTTAGTATCGGTACAATCCGCGTCGTGACGATGTCCACGAAATCAGCCTGCAGTAGGCGTTCCCTGATGTTAATCAAGGCGTCGCGAATAGCTTTGTCAACTTGGTCTGCGAAAATAGCATTATTGCTGATGTTGGAATACCAGGGAGTAACGAAGTCTCCAATTATCAATTCCAGCAGATCATCGAGCGCTTTTGAAATCGCGTGGGAACTAGGATCGAGAGGAGTTTTCGAGTAAGAACGGCGGTTCTGGAGGCTGGAGGTCTCGCACAGCCACGACTTGGGCGCAAGGAAAGTAGGGCCTTTAGGGCGGGCTGGTCGACGGCGTGAGGTGCATGCGAACCCGTGGGAAACAAGGAGGACGAGGACGAGCAGGGCAATGGTTGTCAGGAGAGTGCCAGCGGTCAGCGCATATCCCATCCATCGTAATGTTGGGGCCCAACTGACGGCATAACCCCATGCGATGAAGCATGTGATGGCGGCGAAGGTTATATCTCTGGTTTGTAAAGCCATAGTCCAGGTTGCTTTTGAGAATTCGTGTGATGTCGCTACATCATTTGTTGTGAATTGCGAGGCTGCCTTGAGTCGAATTGTCGTGAATTGCGAGACTGCCTTGAGTCGAATTCAGTAATGTCGACGCGAGGTGGCGATTGATGATTTGGGCGTTCAAAGGCAACGGTTCAGCTAGGACGAAATGAGACCACATACAACAATACTATTAGAGGAGATACTAGTATTTTACCTTTTAAGTATAGATGTCAGATTTTGTGTATATTACGTATATTAACGTTGTGTGTTATTCTACGGCCTACAGCGCTATTAACGCGTTTTTTACCTTAATAGTATTATAGGCCTTTAAGCCCCTAAACACAACCACGGCCCCTAAAGCTAGTAAAACGTTACTCTAAAGCAGCTATTAGTCTCTCTAAACACTAAAATCCACCTATATATTATAATATACTAGTAGTTTTAAGCTATATAATTTAATATACCTCTTTAATAAGGSCCTTATAAGGSCCTTATTAAATTTATTTATAAATAATATTATATACTAACTATACTTTAATCACTTTATAGTTACTTTTATATAACTTACTTCTTTAGAACTATAATTCCTTTAAAGTCTTTATTTTAAATAGTTTTATTATTTTTATTAAACTTTTATTTTTATAATAAAAAAAGTAATACTATTTTTAAAGTGCTTAAAAGCTATAATTCCTTTACTTTATTTATTATTAATAAAGTTAAGGCCTTTTAACTACTTTTTTTAAAGTTTAGTATTATAAAGTACTTAAAGTTACTTTATTTAATTTACTATATTAAACTACTTAAAAAAATTTTTAAAATAAGTATTAATAAGTAGCTTTATAAAGTTATTTATTATAAACTATACTATAGGTTAATATTTAACTTTAATATAGCTTTTTTAAGCCTTTTAATATAATTAGTAGTTATAAATATTAATATAGTAAAGCTTTATATATAGTTAAACTATTTTTTTATTAATAAAATAAGTTATTTATTAATTACTATATTAAATATATATACTTAGTACTAGTACTATAGAAGTAGCTTTATTACTAAAAGTCTTTTTATTAAAGTTAATATAAAGAGTAGTTATTAAATAACATATACTACCCCCTCTAGGGTGACTAACAGCCCACGGGCTACGTACTCTAGAGAACCATCTAGCCACCTACCTTGTTAATCTTTTTTATCGTTAACAGCACTCGAATTCACTTACTATAACGCAGCTTCTACGGATTTAAAGTAATAAGTATTTTTAATTAATTTTAACTACTAATAACACTATTAATACTATTAACGCTGCTAAAACTACTAACGCCTTTTACTATCCCTTTAAACCTATTAAATCTAATTTAAACTATTCCGTTACTTCCTTTAACTGTTATATCCCTCCGTAACTAATGCGCTATTACCACGCAGCTACGGCTGGTTTAGCTACTCCCTACTATTATTAGTATCCGTTTTAATATTTACACAGGCCTTACTAAATATACTAATATTAGTAGCTATTTAAGCTAATAAGACTTTAATAGCTATGTCCTTTAACTAGTTAAAGTATTTATAGTTAGCTTTAAACTATAGGATACTTAAAAAGGTTTTATTTATTAATTTAGTTATTATTACATTTATATAAGACTAATTACTAATAGTTTAATAGTAGTAAATTTTAGTAATAGTAAACTTCTTTTTTTCTTTATTAAAGAATACGTACTAGTTGCGGATTAAGTTAATTTTATTAACCCCTTTAGCTATAAAGTATTTATTACTAGTCTTATAGCTAGTTAATAACTATAAGGTTATATAATAGTCGTTATTCTAGAGGTAGGGCCTAGTAGTGGGCAGCCTTTTATTAGACATTATAGATTATTATTATGTATAAGTATGTAGAAGATAGGAGGAATTAATAAAGGCCTTACTTATAGTAGTGCCTTTTTTTTTTAATTATAAACGCTACTAGGGCTTATTAGGCCCTATAGTACGTTATAGTGCCCGTGATCTAGCTAAAGGTTTATATAAGCGAAGGTTTGTTTTAATATATTTAGTACTGCCTATTAGTAATAGTATCGTCGTTATTATTAGTACGTCCACGTCTACGCCTACATCTACTACTACAGTAGAAAGAGTAAGTAAGTGGAATTATTAAGGTACGTACGCCCTACTAAGCTATACTTAAAACTACTTAAACTAAAGGGGGTTAAAGCTACTAGATATACTCTATTAAATACTTCTATTTAATTATACTATTTAATAATACATAGTTATAATATATTCTTCTTAAAACCCCTTATAGAAATATCTATATAAGATACTATATATAAATACAAATTAAATAACTTATAAAAATAGCTTTTTTAACTATTTAAAAAAGAGTAAAAAGCTTAACTTTAGTTATAAACGTAGTTATAGTATTTTACTTATTAGTTTATTAATTAATAAAGTTATTAAAAAACTTAATAATAAATACTTAAAAACTTTTATAATTTAGTATATTATTAATAAAGCTAGTATTTAAAGTAATTACTAAACTATTATTAAAGCCACCTTTTTTATAGTTAAATTTAAAGTAAAAAATACACTTAATAGTAAAGTATTTAATAACTTATTTAGCCTTTTTAAAGTACTTAAAACTAAAGTTATAGTTAAAGTATATAAAATAGTTTATAGTAAAAGCTATATTTAGTTAAGTTATTATAGTACTATATATAATTAATTTAACGTTACTTTAGTATATATTAGTATTTATATATAAAGTAGTAGTTTTATAAAGAAGTAGTTTAAGTAATTAAATTAAAAATATATATAGTTATTTAACTTATAAACTTTACTTTTCTAAGTACTTAATAACCTTATTAATATATATAAATTATAAAAACTAAAAGTACTTTATAGTATAGTTATAAATAACTTTAATCTTTAAAAACTATTATAAGTCTTTATTACTTTTAAAAAAGTAATATTTTTAAAGCTTTTTTATAAGTAAAAGGGCCTTTTTATAGTATTTAAAAAGGAAGTATAGAATATAGTTATTAATATAAAAAAAGAAAATAATATAGTTATTTATTTAATAGTAATTCTTACTTACTACGCGCTTTAATTTAAGCTTTTTTAAACTAACTTTTAAATAGTATTACTATAAAAGTAAAGAGTAGTATAGATTATAAAGTACTTTATTAAGCTTAAGGATATACTTAAGCTTTTAATACTGAAGGGGTATTTATATAAAAACGTTTTTATTAAGTAAAACTCTAATAAATATATTTATAGTATTATATTATAAAAACTTTAAGTTAAAGTAGTTTATAATAGCTATAAGTATTTAAAATAATATACTAGTAAGTATAAAAGTATAGGTATTTTACTTATTTTTTAGCTGCTAGTTACTATATATAACGAGGTATACTTTAATTTTAAAGAGTCTTTTATGCTTATTTAGTTTATATATATAGACTTAATAGTATTTTAGGATTTAAAAGCCTTTAGTAGTACTTTTAAAAACTTTTTTTTAAGAATTAGTTTTATAGTAGCTTTATAAATAGTTTACTTTAACTACTTTAATTAAAGTAGTATAGAGATAAGTTAATACTTTTATATAAAATATAAGTAAGGGTTAGAGTTTTTATTAATAAATACTAAGTATAGAAGCTTTAGTTTATAGTTAGTTTATTCCTCTTTATAGCTAAATTTTACTATTAAAGTGTTTAATATTTGTGTTTTAAAACGCTTTATAGTATATTAAATACTAGGGGTCTCCTTTAATAGATTATAAATAATTAAGTAGTTAGTTTAGAAGTAGCTTTATTATAAAGTATTTTAAAATAATAATAGAGTATTAGTTAAAAAGGTAGCTTTATAAAACGTTTATTTATACTAAAGTATATAAGCTATTAGAGTAACTTAGTTTATAAGTTTAGCTATAAATATAAACTAGTAAAGTGGGTTTATAAATTTAACTATAAATATAGATTAGTAAAAGTTTATAAAAAGAAGTTTTTTATTTATTAACTTAACTATAGCCCGTCTCTTTAAGTATTAGTTTTTTTTAATTAATACTTAAAAGAATAAAATAAGTAAGTTAAAAGGGGTAAGTAAAAGTTTAAAGTAAGTAGAGGAGTATTTATAGTTATAAAGTTTATTATTATTAAAAGTAGTATTACTTAAGTTAAGTTTATTAAAAATATTATTAGGGGAGTTTATAAAAGGGAATACTTTATTATTTTCTTTATTTAATAGTAATAAGTAAAGCTATATTTAAAAGTTAGTCTTATTAGTTATTTGTTATATAGGGTAGCTATAACGTAGCCTTATACAGCAACTTACTTATATAAGTATACTTATATAAGTCGTAGTGCCCGTGTCTAGTATTTATCTATCTAGCCTTAGCTACTATAGACCTTAGTAAAGTAAGCTTTTTTCTTTTATATAACTTTATATATATATATACTTTACTATAGTTATAAGCCTAGCTTTAACTTAATTAAAACACTTCTAAAAACACTATATATATAAAAAAAACTACTTAAACCTATTTTTATACCTAAATTATTTAATTTATATATCTTTTAATAACCTCCTTAACTATATCTACTAATACTACTATTATTAAAATTATTTTTAAAAGTTATAATAAATAAATTAAATAGTATACTACTTTTAAGTACTATATAAGGAACTAGAGTATTTAAAACTATATTAATTCTAATTCCCCTACCCCCTTTAGGGTGACTAATGGCCTATGGGCCACGTGCTCTAGGGAATAGCCGTCCGGCCACCTACTTTGTCGATCTTTTTTGTCACGGCACTTAAATTCACTTACTGTAACGCAGCTTCTATGGATTTGAAGTAATAGGTGTTTTTAATTAATTTTAACTACTAATTACGCTGTTAACGCTGCTGAAACTACTAACGCCTTCTATATACCTCCCGTACGCCCGACCGTTACTATTCCTTTAAACTTATTAAATCCAATCCAAACTAAACCGTCCCTTTCCTTAACCGTCGAATCCCTCTACAACCGACGCGCTATTGTTAACCGCGCTATAGCTAGTTAACCTAATTAGACCACTTATCCCTATACTTATTAGTAAACGTCTTAATATACTTTGTTAAACGTACTAGTCTCTTATAGACTCTGGGGAATCTATAGTTATTATTACTACTTCTATTACTTACTTAAAGTAGTATTAGTTATTTTTTAAAAATAGTAAGTTTAAAATTTAACTTAGTATTAAATTAGTTAATAGAGCTAGTTTAATAGTTTTTATTTAGACTCTATTACTATTAGTTTAAAAAAGGTAAAGGCTAAAGACAGTGATTTAGATCTTTGTATTTAAGGGTTAGGCTAGCTAGCTATGCTGTGTATTAATAGTAGTAACGCTAAACTATATAGCTATATTACTAAGCTAATTAATATTATTCTTAACTATAGTAACTAGGTTATAGTATTTAGTGTTTAGTAGTAGCTAGAGGACTTTTGTAGGTATAGTGTTTTTTATTATTTTGTTACTTTAAAGAATTGTTAGGTATATAGGAATATGGAAGATAGGAGGAATTAATAAAGGGCTTACTCGTAGTGCCTTTTTCTTTAATTGTAAACGCTACTAGGGCTTGTTAGGCCCTATGCGTAATCCGGCTGAAGGTTTGCATAAGTAAAGGTTTGTTTTAATATATTAGTTATACTGTTTAGTGCCGCCTATTGGTAATAGTATTATCGTTATTGCTAGAAGGGTAGGTAAGTAGAAGCGTTAAAAGCTAGAGGGGGTTAAAGCTACTAGATATACCCTATTGGATACTTTTATTTAATTATACTATTTAATAATATATAGCTATAGTGCATTCTTTTTAGAATAACTTATAGAAATGTCTAGACGAGACAACTACTTAAAAAAACACAAATTCTAATTCCCCTATTAACTACCTAAATATTACTAAGGCTCTCTTAGCCCCTTTTATAATTAAATAGTTCTTTAAGTAAAAATAAAACTAACGTTAAGTAGCTTATAAAGTTTAATTAAAAAAGAATTAAGTAATAAATCCTCTAGTAACTAAGCTTATTAAACTACTTACTTTAGCTATAAAGGCTAATATATAAATTAATTAAAACAATACTTAAAAAATATATACTACAAGTAGTTCCTTAACCTTAACCCTTTAAACAGCTTACTAAAATATCTAAAATTATATTAATAAGTTAGTTATAAATACTATACTTAGTTTAAAGTAAAATAAATAACTAAAGGATAGGGATATTTCTTTTTAAAGCCTACTTAAACTCCTTTAATTTAATTTTATACTTACTAAAACCTTAAGTAAAACGGTTACTATAGTAGAATATAATAACGTCTTTACTAAAGCGTCCTTTATTATAAGTATTATAAAGTGGTAATTTAAGTAGGAGGTAGTTTATAATAAGTACTATCTCTATAAAGTAGCTTTAGTAAAGGGTATAATAGTTACTTTAGTATACTTAAACGCTATTAGAGTCCGTTTTAACTTAGAATAAATAAAATAATAATAAAATAAAATTTATAAGTTTAAAGTACTTAGTAAAATAACTCTAATACTTAAATAGTTTATAAAAGTATTTAGGACTATATAGTACTTTAATAGTATTAAATAAAAAATAAGTTAAAAAGGCTCTAGTAGTATATTTATTATATTTACTAAACAGTCTAACTTAAATACTACTAACTTTAGTTCCAACTTTAGTAGTAATATAAAAAAAAGGTACCTATATAGTAGTATTTATATATAGCCTTTATACTATTATAATAAAGTTAAATTTATATTTATTAATACTACTAAAAAAGGATAACCTTTTACTAAAGACGTTTTAAAGACTATATAAACTAAGATATTTAACTTTAATAAATAAAACTATATATAAAACGTACTAAAAGTTAAGGGATAAATAATAAGTAATAAAAAGGCTTTTATATAGGTTTAAGTTAAGGGTAACCCTTTTAAAGACTCTACTAAAAGCTTTAATAAAGGATCTTTAGCTATTAAAAGTACTAAGCCTTTACTTATTCTAAAAGAGTTTAATAACTTTTTTTATTTTAACTTATTATTTAAATACTTTACTATAAAGTATACTAGCTTAAGTATATATATAACTATAGTAAATTTAGAGTACTTATTTTTAGTAAGTACAACTTTTAATACTAGTAGTAGTATTTATTTAGTTAATAAAATATTCCTTTTTAATAAAGGATCCTTTATACTATAAATTAAAAAAAAGTACGTTTTTTATAGTAACTTAGCCTTTTATATTATTAGTTATAGTACCTAAACTATAAAAAATATATTTTTTAAAACTACTAAGAAGTAAATTAACTTTATTCTTTATAACGTTATATTTATTAAAGGCTTTTATATTAATATTATTTTAAAAGGACTTTTTAAAAACTCTAATATTTAGTATTATAGTAAAGACTATATTTTATACTATAGTAAAGTGGAGGTTAGTTACGTTTTAAAATAGTTAAAGTATAAAGAAAATATTATATTCTTTAAATATATAACCCTTAATATTTATCCTTTATTAATAATTTCTATAAGTAATACTAATATACTAATAACGACTTTTATATCTAATACTTAATTTATAACTTATTATACTTATTTTTTAATAGAGTCTAAAGGGAACTATAATATAAACACTACTATATAGTATCTCTATACTAGTTACTTAGGCCCTAAAGTACTTTTAAAACTAGTTTATATAATAAAGGGGGTAAAAATTAAAGAGCTACTACAAATTAAGTATAAAGTATACTTATAAGTAAGAACTTATAAAGTTATTTTAAAAAGAATATTAAAAAATAAGTTTTTAAAGCCTTTTTAAAGAATATACTAGAATCTTTTTAACTACTTTAGGGGTTATAGTAATAGTTAATAGCTACTATTTATATTAAATAAATACTCTAGTACTACTTAAGGGTTTATATTAACTTTTAAGTTTTATAATAACGTATATTTATACTTTAAGCTTTTTAAAATATAGGTTTAGTAGTAATATAGTTTTTATATTTATAAAATCTATTAAAATATTAAACAAGCTGTTATTACTATTTAGGGTAAAATAAGTTACTAAAAATAGACTTAAAAGGACAGTATTAATATTAAAATACTACTAGTAGATACTAAGGAGTTTATAGGCTTTTAAAAATAAATAAAAAAAGAGATTATTAAAAAGGGCTTTACTATATTCTTTAAAACTAACTTACTTTTAAAACTATAAATAGAAGTAGTTTTAGTAGTAGTATTTCTATATAATAACTATCTCTACTAGTTTTAAAAATAAAGGTTTTTAAATATAGTTATAAATAAATAGCTTTAAGGATACTATAATAAGTATACTAAAAACTTTTTTTTTAACTCGTTCTAAAACTTAAGACTTTACTTTAGGAGTATATAAGTATATAGCTATAAGGCCTATATATTTACTAAAGAATATAAAGTTAGAATAAGTAAATAGGACTTTAAAGTTATAAAAAGAGCTTATATTAGTTACTTTATAGAATATATTTTATAAACGTATAATCTTTATTAAATTTAAATACTAGTCCTTAAAAGAGTTATAGTTACTTATAACGTTATTTTTAATAAAACCTTATTTTATAATCCCTTTTATAATACATTTTTTATAATATAAGCAAAAGCAGAGATTTTACTAAAAAAGCTAAAAATTAAACCTACTTACCTAAGTACAATTCTTAAAGTACTTAATAAAATATTTCTAAAAGATTTAACCCTAAAAACAGCTATAAAGGACCTAAATATATCCTAAAACGTTATAAATAAAAGTAAACTATAAGAAATACAGGTTCTTTATAGCTTCTTATCTCTAGAAGCTATACTAGAGCTATTAAGTATATTAAGTACTACTATAGAAGTTACTAAAGTATATAGGATAAAGACTAAAATACTAAATAACTTATAAAAGCCTATAAAAGATATAGTAACTTTAAACAATACTGTATAGTATATTAATAATTTAAATACCCCCTTACTTAGTAGTAGTAACTATATAAATATAAAAAATAGTTTATAACCTATATAAGAAATAGAATATAAAAAGATTAGTTTAATACTTAATTTACTAATAAAATTAAAAGCTAAGGTATTAAAGTAAAGCTATACCTATAAGGTCTATAAACTAGTTATATAAAAGAGTAAATAACTTTAAAGTACCTAAAGGGATATATTTATAAGAAATTTATTATTAAGTAATTTTAAAAAGAGAATAAATAACTATCTCTTTTTAATTAACTTATAAATACTTTAGTTACTATTTTATAATAAAACAAATAATTAAAACTAGTTTATAAAGGCCTTTTAAATAAACTTTTTTACTACCTTTATACTAGATATATATAAAGTAATATATAAAAGTAACTTAGAATATACTATACTATATACTACTATTATAGAAGCTACTTAGAAATAAGAGCCCTAAACTATTATTATACTTATAAAGATTAAGAATAAAGATAGAAAGTTGTGGTACTATAAGTTAACTCTACTAAACTCTTTAGTAAAGTAGAAGAATATTATTTACTTTAGTCTAGAGTTTTAAATGCTTTAAAAGTAAGTAGCTTATAAAGAGTTTTATAAGCTTTTTAAAAAAGGAATATAAAGAGTAATAGACTATACTAAAGTCTATTTAAGACCTCTTTTTTTAAAATAGGTATTTATATATAAGTTTAATAAAAATAACTTTTTTTTAAAGTATAAAGTACGTATTTATATTTATAGTAATTAATAGTTAATTAATAGACTCTAAAAGACTTATACTACAACTTTTACTTTAAGGTCCTTTAAAACTATAATAGTTATAGTAGTTTAATTTAACTTAAAAGTTATATAATTTAATATTATTAATACCTTTTTTAATACTAATATAAACTTAAACAAAATACTAGTTATATATAAACTTTTAAAAAGCTTTAAAAAAAACAAAAAGTATATTAAGTTTAAAAAGGCCCTTTATAGACTCTAAGATATACTACTACTTTAGTATAAGAAGTTTTTAAGTATTTTAGAGAGTATAAGTTTAATATTAAGCCTTAAGGAGCTATATCTTTTTTTTAATAATAAAAAGGTTTATATTATATTCTATATTAATAATATTTTAGTTTTTAATTACTATAATAATAATATAGTTACTTAAAACGTTATTTATAAAATAAAAAGGGAAGTTAAGTTAAAAAATTAGGGCCCTATTACTTAGTACTTTAGTATTAGAATTATTAAAAACTAAGAGGCTTAAAAGATCTTTTTAGTATATAATATATATATTAAAAGGGTTATAAAACGATTTAACTTAATAATAAAACTAATACTAGTTAGTTTAATTTTTAAAGGACTTATAAAAAATAAGGGCTAAGTTAAAAAGTATAAAATTAAGGAGTTTTAAAAGAAAGTTAACTTAATCCTATACTCTACTATTACTATTTAACTAGAAGTAGCTATAGCGGCCTTTATCCTTTATTAATTCTTTATAAACCCTTTATAGAAGTACTTAAAGGCTATAAACTAAATAATATATTACTTTTATAGTACTAAATACTTTATCTCCTACTATAGTAATATAGGGGGTAGGAGTTAGGCTTTATTTATAACTAAAAATACTTTTTTTATAAATAATAAAGTTATAAAATAATTATTATTTATATTTTTTTTTAAGTAGTTATTTTATCTAGATATTTCTATAAGTTATTCTAAAAAGAATATACTATAGCTATATATTATTAAATAGTATAATTAAATAAAAGTATTTAATAGGGTGTATCTAGTAGCTTTAACCCCTTTTAGTTTTACTAAGTGGTTTTAAATAAAGCTTAATAGAGCGTACGTACTTTAATACTTCTACTTACCTGCCCTTTCTACTATAGTAGTAAACGTAGACGTAGACGTACTAGCAATAACAACAATACCATCACTAATAGGCAGTACTAAATATATTAAAATAAACCTTTACTTATACAAACCTTTAGCTAGATCACACTGCGCATAGGGCCTAATAAGCCTTAGTAGCGTTCACTATTAAAGAAAAAGGCACTACTACAAGCAAGGCCTTTATTAATTCCTCCCGTCTTTTATATACCTATATATAATAATAACTCTTAAAGCTATAATATTTAATAAAAGGTTACTTACTAACTCCCCCTATAGTTAGGATAAATACTATTCTATTACTATATAAATTAAAATAAACTATAATAAAAGCTATAACTACTTTTTTAATTTAAGTATAGGCCCTAATACTAATTTAATACTTAACTAAAATAACCTTTTAAATAACATAAAGGTGTTCCTTACTATATTTAGCGCTCTAAGTTATTAAACTACTAAAAATTAATTTAAAGTAAATATAATAATACGTAAATTACAAAATAGGACTATTATAAATTTCCTACGGTTTAAAAATAACTATAAATACTTTAACTAGCTAAAGGACGCAGCTGCTAGTATTATGAAGCCCTAAGGGGCTAATATTAGTATATTTAGCGAGGCAATGTCGAAACGGATACTAATAATAGTAGGGAGTGGCTAAACTAGCTGTAGCTATGCGGCGATAGTGTATTAGTTGTGGAGGGATGCGATGGCTAAGGGAAGCGACGGGACGGTTTAGTTTGGATTTAATAGGTTTAAAAGAACGGTCTACTAGGGAGGCGTATAGAAGGCGTTAGTGGTTTTAGCGGCGTTGATAGCGTAATTGGTAGTCTACGAAATTAATCAAAAACACCTATTACTTTAAATCCATAAAAACWACGTTATAGTAAGTAAATTCGAGTACTGTGAAAAAGATCGACGAGGTGGGTAGCCGGATAGTTCCCTAGAGCACGTGGCCCGTGGGCCGTTAGTCACTCTAGAGGGGGTTAAATAATTATTATAAAGTATAATAATTTCTTTATTTAGTAAACTAGTTATATAAAAGGCTAGGAAATAAGTAACTATTATAATATTAACTATAGAAACTAAACTTTTTAACTTTTTAGAAACTACTAAAGAAACTATAGTTATTAAAAGGTTTTTTAAAAATATTTCCTTTAAGTTTAGGGATATTTAAAAAATTAACTATAATAACTAATAAACTATAAAACTTATAGTAATAAAAAAGGAGTGTATTTTAACCCGCTTTAAGTACGTTAATATTTATAATATATAGTTTAAGTAAAAGTATATTAAAGGCTCTTTTAATATAGTTTATATACTAACTAATAAAATACTAGTAAATAGACTTATTAAAGTATTTAATAGAGTAAAGTTTAAATACTTTAAAAGTCTTTTTAACTTTTAAAATACTAAAATAATAATTAATATAAGTATAAAGTAGTATAAAAAAAAATAAAGTTAATTTAAGTTAAAAAGCCTACTAAATAGATATTTAAAAGCTATAAATCTACTCTATACCTACTAAGTATATACTAAACTCTATACTATACCCTTAAGGGGGCTTAAAAAAAAACTATACTTTAAAAAGGATATAAAAACTAAATAATACTATAAGAGTTATTTAAAAGTAATAGGTATATTAGTAAAAATTAGTATAAAAAAGAGTATAGTTTTTAATAGGAATTATATTAATAACTAAGTTAAAGAGATTTTAAAAATGTGGGTTTAAAGGTTTAAAGTTAGGGTTATTAAAATCTCTAGAGTCTTTAAAGGTATAGACTTAGTTAGTAACTTACTATTAAATAGTAAAAGAGCTACTAGGGCTTATAATAAAAAAAGAGCTACTAAAACTAATAATAGTTTAACTATAACTACTTTTAGTACTTTTAAAACTTTTTAAAAACTAAAAACTACTACTTATAAAGCCTTTATATTTACTATAAGTATTAGTAGTACTATAACTATTAAAAAAGGGATTAATAACTAATTATTAAATAATAAAACTATAAGTACTAGATTTAGGAGTAGAATAACTACTAAATGTACTAATAAAACTAATAGTATTACTAAAAGTATTAATAAAAGAAAGAGAGTTATTAATAACTTTAATAACTAAAAACTTATTATAATTAATAGTAGTAGAATCCTTATTAGCTTTACTAGAATTAGTATTATTATTTTTTTTTTATTTTTTAGAATAGTATAAAGAGCTTTATAAGTATTTATAATAACTTAAGAAATAGGTTAATAATAATTTAAAATACTTTAAAAGTATAACTTATATAATTAATAACTAAATTAGTTTTAAGAGTATTTTAAAAAGTATAAACTTAGTTACTAGTTTTTTAAGGAAACTTTTTATAGTTATTTTAATTTAAAACTGAATACTAGTAATACTTTTTATTAATATACTTATTTTAGTTATAAATAAAGTTAGGTTTTTTTTTATATAAAGTAGATCTAGTATAGCCTTTATAAGAGACTTAGTTTTAAGTACTTTTATAATAAGTAGTAGCTTTTTTTTTATAGTATACTTATACTTTAGCTTGATTTTTTTAGTAGACTTAAAAGGGCTACTAGAATCCTTAATACTAGTAACTTTAGAATTAGGGGTTTTAGTAGAAGTTTTAGAGATAGGGGAGTTAGTAGAAATAGTACCTTTAAAACTTTTAAAAATAATATAACGTTTTTTAACTAAAGTAGGGCTTTTAAAGCGCTTAAAGAGCTTATTAATAGTATTCTACTTACTACGACTTTTAGTAATATTAGTTTAGCCTGTACTTTATTTATTATAGGAGTTAGTAGTATAACTAAAGCTATTAAAGTTTTAATAGTTTTAAATAAAAGGGTTTTTAAGACTATTATAGTATAAATTATAAAAAAAATTAATAAGAATAGTAGGGTTAATAAAATAGTTAAAAATAGTATTAAAGAAGTTAGGGTTTATAGTATAGTTAAAGTTAATAAAAAAAGTACTTTAATAAGTAATAAAAAGGTTATTTATAGTTATTTAAGTTACTTAAAGACTAAATTAATTAATTAAGTAGTAAAAGGTGATACTACTATAAAAAGGAGTAGCTAGGCTATTAGTAGGATTAGTAGAACCGCTTTAGTTACTATAAGGGGTAGTAGTAGTAGACTAGTAATAAGTACTATAGTTTTAGGAGAGTTTATTTAGATTATTATTAAAACCTAAAGTATCTTTCTTTTCTTTTTTTTTATTAGTTCTAGCTTTGTTTTTAAWATTACTAWTAGTAATATTAAAGAACTTAGAGTTATTAATAGGAGTAATAATAGTCTCTTTAAATGCGTTAAAAGTAGGAGGGGGAGTAGGGGTTTTATAGGTAACTTAGTTATGGGATTAGTAACTATAATAAGTATTAAGAGGTATAAAGGCCTAGGACTTTTATTTAAAGTAAGTACTTACTATAAAGAAGTTAAAAATAGTTTTAAAAAAGTAATAATAATATTACTAGTAATACTAATACTTAAGAAAAATAAAATAAGTACTTATTAATTATTTTAGTAAAAGTATTAACTAAAATAATACTATTAATTTAGTATTAGTATAGTTAAAGAATTATTTAATTTTAAAAAAAGTACGTATAAAGTTAATTATAAGGGTATTTTAAGAAGGAAAGATTTTTTTAAGTCTTAGTAACTAGGAGGATTTGTTTATTTATTCCTTAAGGGCTTTTAAGGACTTATTTATAAGTAGTTAAAGGCCTTACTTATTTATTCCTTTAGGGTATATTTATTCTTTAAGGGTATTATATAAATAAAAGGTATAAAAGGATACTATAAGGGACGAGGGTATTGTTTTTCTACTATACTCTTTAAGGACTAAAAGGGTATTATTTTATTACTTAAAAGACGGGCTTATAAACAGTTATTTTAGTTTATTTTATTATTTTAGTTAAAGAGGCTTTAGAGGTATAGTTGTAATAAATAATTATACTATAAAGCGTAATTAGGGGTTGTGTTACGTAGAGTGGCTATAACGTAGTCTTATATAGCGACTTACTTATATAAGTATACCTATATAAGCCGTGGTACCTGTGTTTAGTATTTATCTATCTAGCCTTAGCTACTATAGACCTTAGTAAGGTAAGCTTTTTTTTTTTATATAACCTCGTATACACGCGTGCCTTACTATATTATTATAAGGCTTTTTTAAACTTATTTAGTAACGGTATATAGGTTAAGGTTATTATAGTTATTAGTAAGTAAATCTAGGTTACTATTATAAAATGCCTTTTTATTAAATATTATATTATATATAGTAATAATTTTTTTAGTTATAGAGTTTTAAATTTAATATTAGTTAGTAAATATATATTTAATAAAGAAGTTTATAAAAGTATAGCTTTTAAAGTAGTTAAAGTACTTCTTTTTAAGCTAAACTATAACTATAAAAGTATATACTTTATAACTATAGAACTTTAAGTATAAAAAGCTAGGTTTTATAGTTTTATTATTTTAAAGTTATTTATAGAGTACTTTATATAGAGTTTTTTAATTAAAAGTTATTTAAAGTATATAACTATAAAAGTAGGTTACTACTTTATAAATATTAAACTATACTTTATAGAGTAGTTTATTACTTTTATATATTATTTAACTCTTTATTTTAATAATAGCTTTAATATACTTAGTACTACTATTTTAATTTTAAATATATAGAGTTAGTAGTTTAATATATTTACTTTACTTTTAAAAGTTATTTATAAAATAGTAGTATTTTTTAATTTTACTATTATACTTAAAAACTTATATATTAACGTTATACTAAACTTTTAAAAGTAAAATAAACTTTTTAAAAACTTTAATAAGTATTTTTATACTATAGTTATATAAATAGTAATTTTAAAAGTATTAAGAAATATAATTAATAAATACTAGTACTAAAGTAAACCTACTATAGCCCTTAGTATATAAGTAGAAGTTAAATATAATATATTTATTAAGGCGCGTATATACGTTACTTTTACGTAGTTTATAATTAATAATTTATTTTACTTTATTAATACTATAAGTATTATACTTAAAAAGGGCCTTTTTAAATACCTCTTAATTTATAAAAGTAATAGTAATTTAAATACTATAGACTAAAGAGTTAAAGTAGTAAAGTAACTTAAAGCTTAAGTAGTTAAGCTACTAGTACTATATTTCTTTAAAGTCTTTTAAAAATTATTATTAATATATAAAGTATTTATACTATTAATAAAGAGTATAAGTATACTAAGTAGTTTATATAAAGGCCTTATAAAATAATACTTTATTTAAAAGCTTATTAAACTCTAATACTTTTTAGTTATATATAGTTTTAATATAGTTAAAAAGGCTATAGTTAAACCTTTATAGTATAAAGGGCTATTTAAAGCATTTATCCTACTAATACTTATATTTATAGAGTTATTTATAAAAAATAAAGTTAGTTATTATAAATATATATAAAGTAACGTTATAAAAGTATAAACTAAACTTTATACTATTAACTAATATAATATATATATTTATATTTTTATATTTATTAATTATAAAGGGCTTTAATTTAGTTTAAAAAAAGTCTTTTATACTTATAGTTTATAGGTTTTTAAAGTACTTTATATTTTTAAATATAAAAATAAATATACTAAAGTTAAAAAAGTAAGAGTTTTTAAAAGAGTATAGTATAAAAACTTTATTTTAAATAGCCTAAAAAGCTACTAATAAATACTTAAGACTTTTTATATAGTAGCTATATAGTTACTAACTTTAAATCTTTTTAATATATTTAACTAACTAGTTATTATTTATAAAAAAATTTTTTACTTATTTATAGTAGTAGTTAAGTAGCTTTTACTTAGTATATATATACTTTAAAAAAGTATAAAAGTAATTTTTAAAGTAGTAGTATATTATATAAATAAAGTAAAAGGGAGTTAATAGAATAAAAAGAGTTAAAAATACTAATAAAACTTTACTTTTTAATTTCTTAGAATTAGTATTATTATATTTATTATTAAAATACTTTAAAGAATTATAAAAAGCTACTTTATTAATAGTAAAGGTACTTTAAGTACTTTTTTTATATTTTATAGTTTTTAGTATTTATTTAATTATAGTAGTTATTTTAATAATAACTTTATTAAAACTATAGTTATTTTAACTATTATTTATTATTATATAGTAGCTTTTAGTTTAGAATTAAAGTAATAAGTAGTTAAAAGAGTAAAATAGTTTATAGATTTATAGGTTTTTTTTATAAACTACTTTAAACCTAATAGTATAGTTTTTATATATATTATTGATTTATATTATAAACTACTTAGTTATAGTAGCTTTTATTATAAACTACTTATTATAGAGTATAGTAAAGTAGTTAATATAAAGTTAGTTAGTATATTAATAATATATACTTTTTATAAGTTTAAAACGTTTACAAAAGTTTTAAATTTAAATAGCTAGTTTTAAAGTACTTAAGTAGTACTAAATTCTAAGTTTTTTTAATAATAGTACTTTATATTTAAAGAATAATAGTATTTTTAACCTTTTTTTATTTTTAGTATATTACTTTTATTATATAATAAAAGGATAAAAAGTTAATATAGTACTTAAGGGCTTTTTTAAAGAAGTTAGTTATTGTTTTAGTATAGTAGTAATTTATAGTTTTAAATAAAAGTAAGAGGGTTTTATTTAGAAGTACTTAAAGTAGAATTTTTATCTGTGTTTTTTTATAGTATCTAGTGTAGATATTTTAATAAGGGGTTTTAAAAAGAATATATTATAGCTATGTATTTTTAAGTAGTGTAATTAAATAGAAGTATTTAATAGGGTGTATTTAGTAGCTTTGACCCTCTCTAGCTCTACTTTAACGATTCTACTTACTTGTTCTTTCTGTAGTGATAATAACGATGCTATTACCGATAGGCAGCGATGTTGAAATAAACCTTTACTTGTGCGAACCTTTGGCTGGATCATGCTGCGTCACGGTACTGTGACGTACTGTAGGGCTTAATGAGCCCTAGTGGTGTTTATGATTAAAGAAAAAAGTACTACTATAAGTAAGCCCTTTATTAATTCCTTCTATCTTTTATATTTATACTTAATAATCCTTTAAAGTAATAAAATAGTAAAAAACACTATACTTATAAAAGTCCCCTAGTTACTATTAAATACTAAATACTATAACTTAGTTACTATAGTTAAGAATAATATTAACTAGTTTAGTAATATAGCTATATAGTTTAGTATTACTACTATTAATACGTAGTATAGTTAGTTAGTTTAACCTTTAAATATAAAAATTTAAATTACTATTTTTAGCTTTTACTTTTTTTAAACTAGTAGTAATAGAATTTAAATAAAAACTATTAAACTAGCTTTATTAGTTAATTTAATACTAAGTTAGATTTTAGACTTACTATCTTTAAAAGATAACTAATACTACTTTAAGTAAGTAATAGAAGTAGTAATAATAACTATAGATCCTTTAGAGTTAAGAGACTAGTACGTTTAATAAGGCCTAGTAATATATTAAGACGTTTATTAATAAGTATAGGGAAAAGTGGTTTAATTAGGTTAACTAGTTATAGTACGGTTTATAAGGGAAGGAACGGTTTAGTTTAAATTAAATTTAATAAGTTTAGAGGGACGGTCTATTAGGAAGGCGTTAGTAGTTTTAGCGGTATTAATAGTATAATTAGTAGTCTACGAAATTAATTAAAAACACCTATTACTTTGAATCCGTAGAAGCTGTGTTATAGTAAGTGAATTTAAGTGCTGTTTGTTGTGACGATGAAAAAGATCGATGAGGTAGGTGGCTGGATGGTTCCCTAGAGTACGTGGCCCGTGGGCTGTTAGTTACTCTAGAGGGGGTTGTAGAATTTTTATAATAAGTTTATTTATTTTAAATTTTATAGTTTAAAAGTAAAGGGCTTTTAGTTTAAAGCTATAGTAAGGAATAGACTTTAAGTAGTTACTAAAACGTAGCTTTTAGAGTAGGGTATTATTAATAAGGGGCTTTAGAAATATAGAGGTTAGGTTAAGAGCTTTTTATATATTAAGGGTATTTATAAGTACTTAAAAGTTATAAAGCTATAGGTATTAAGTAGTTAAGTTATTAAGAATAGTTTTTTAAAGAGTTAAAAGGATATTTATAGTAATTTTTGTATTTAATAAAGTAGTTTAAAAATAATTAATTATATATAGTAAAGGGGGTAGTAGAATAAAATTCTTAATTATTAGATTTTATATATATTACGTATATTAACGTTATGTGTTATTCTATAGTCTATARTACTATTAACGCGTTTTTTACTTTAATAGTATTATAGGCCTTTAAGCCCCTAAAAGCGGCTACGGCCCTTAGAGTTAGTAAAATATTACTCTAGAGTAGCTATTAGTCTCTTTAAACACTAAAATCTACTTATACGTTATAACGTACTAGCGGCTTTAAGCTACGTAATTTAATAATAGATACTATACTATAGATATATAAATTATAAACCTACTTTTATAAGTTAAAATATAATAATTTTAATAACTTTAATAAATATTTAAACTAAGTATAGTTAAATTAGTAAAAAAACTTTTTTTAGTAGTAAAATATATTTAAAAGTTAATATAAGTTTAGAATTTTTATTTTATAATATAAGACTTAAGTAGCTTTTTAGTATTTAAATCTTAGTAGTTTTTTTTATATAATTAAGACTAACATTTTAATAACAAAACTATTATTAAAACAAAGCAAAGCAAAATTCTTGAGTATTAATACCTAGGTTTATTACAATTTACCACAGAGGGTCTTCTCGTCGGCGGAAGAGAGCTACGTGCTTTTGGCCGTGGTTCCGCGCCACCTTCTTCCCTTCCTCAGTCTCAGATCGCATAATCTTAACACATTCATCTTCCTCCTGTTCCTCCTCGGAAACACGGTCAAAGGAAGGATGTCCGTTGAAATGCTCTACCATCCATTGGTGCAGTGGCTCAACATCCGTGATAGTGTAGACAATACCGCCGGGTCGGAGTGCAAAGGCATACTCCGAGTTGAGAGTTGCGGAAACAATCCTGGCTTTGTGCTTGCGGGCCTTGAAGTGCGGGTCGGGAAAGCAAATAAAAATCTTTGACAGTTGTGCCTTCTTGAAGAAGTTGGGGAGGAATTTCATACTGTTCGCTCGCAGACAGCTAATATTTTGATATAAGCCGCTCCCCTGATTCTGTGCGCGTAACGCTTTAACACGCTCCTGGACATATTCCGTCACTGACGTGCGAATCTCGAGACCTAACGAAGTTAGCTGAACGGGTATCGAAACTAACGCCAAGCCTGCATACCGAGCACCAAAGTATCTGGCATGGTGGGTGCAAGGGCAACAAGCAAACCACCAAACCCACAACCGATGTCAACTACCTCGACATCCTTCCGCAATATCCGTTTGCCTGTAACTGAAGTTGTTTCCTGCGCTAAAAGTGTCGTCGGTGCGGCTGTGTTCTTGGAGGGAGCATCGTCTTCTGCAACGAAGGCAGGAAAGTACGGAGTCCAGTCCATCTCGTCGGGGCTGGTAGGGCTAAGAGCGTAATTGCGGTCAGCAGTTTGTGTCAAGGCGCGGAGTAATAGTTGGGTACTCAACTAGACTAATTGGTGATCTGAGAACGGGTTTGCATGAGCTCTTTGACGATAGAACTTTTTTTTGGGCAGATCCATCACGCCCTCTTGGCTCCGCGCGGTGCGATATTCTTCGCGCCTTTGGCTCTTTGGCTTGTGCCGGCTCATCGTTGGAAAGATGGGTGCTAAATTTGCGGCAGAACGTAAAGCTCGCGGTTGGTTGTTTGGCGTGATTGATCGGGACGTTAAGATGGTATTTCGACAGACGCCTTGTGATGCGGGCATCATGGGCACACTCTTTGCTTCCTATGGAATGGAGCAATTAATTTAACAATTAGAGTTATACATTTTATCTATATATACTCAGTATTCTACACTAAGTTACTACTATAGAGTAGTACTTAATTCTTAAAGCCTTAGGACTCTACTATAGTACTATAAGATTAGTTTATAAATAATTTAATTATAAAGTTATAGTTTATTAATTAAAGCCCATTTATTTTAACTAAGTACCTAAGTAAGATCAACTAGGTCCCCACATCTCTAAGATCCCTGCGCCCCTATTAGTTGGATTTTAATATAGACCTTCTTCTACTAATTTCTCTTCTATAGTTACGCGCCCCTATTCCTTACTTTTTATATCTACACACACCCACAATACCTCCTTAATTACGCCCTTTTATAGTAATCCTACAGCGCTCTAACTATAGAATCACAGCTTTAAATAACAAAATCAAACGCGACCTAGGAGGCCTAAAAGGCTAGTAATAAGGCCGGGGTGTCAGATTACGTAGCTTAGAGCCGCTAGTGCGTTAAGACGTATAGGCGGATTTCAGCGTTTAAGGAGGCTAATAGCAGCCCTAGAACAACGTTTCACCAGCTCCAAAAGCCGTAGCTGCGTTTAGAGGTTCAAAAGCCTATAGCACTATTAAAGCAAAAATCGCGTTAATAGCACTAAAGGTAGTAAAATAATACATAACACAATATATACAAAAATCTAATAATTAAGAGTCTTATTCTACTACCCCCTCTACTATATACAATTAATCGTTTTTAAACTACTCTTTTAAATACAAAAATTACTATAAATATCCTTTTAACTCCTTAAAAAAC
Organism: Colletotrichum magnum; assembly: GCA_022457145.1. Lineage (NCBI taxonomy): Eukaryota > Fungi > Ascomycota > Sordariomycetes > Glomerellales > Glomerellaceae > Colletotrichum > Colletotrichum magnum. The sequence continues at coordinate 116,126 of JAJHHK010000045.1, forward strand.
TATCCTTAATAGCTTATTTACTTAGTACCCGTAGCTCTATAACTTTTAAGTACTTATAAATACCCTTAATATATAAAAAGCTTTTAACCTAACCTTTATATCCCTAAAGCTACTTATTAGTAATACTCTACTCTAGAAACTCTGTTTTAGTAACTACCTAAAGTTTATTACTTACTATAGCCCTAAACTATAAGCCCTTTACTCCTAAACTATAGAATTTAGAGCGAATAAGTTTACTATAAACGGTCCCCCTTAAGCACCTCTAAATAAAAACCTCTTACTTCTATTTAAAGTTATAAATTACTATTATACTAAAATAATAGCTAACTTTTTTAAAAAGGCCCTTAAGTACTATATTAACTCTTTATCTCTATACTATATAATAAAAGTAATATACTAAAAGTAAAAAAAAACTAAAAATACTATTATTTTTTAAATATAAAGTACTATTATTAAAAAACTTAAAATCTAGTACTATCTAAGTACTTTAGGGCTAGTAGTATAAATTTAAAACTTTTATAAACGCTTTAGACTTATAAAAAGTATACGCTATTAATACATTAATTAACTTTATATTAATTACTTTACTATACTCTATAATAAGTAGCTTATAATAAAAGCTATAATAGTTAAATAGTTTATAATATAAGTTAATAATATATATAAAAACTATACTATTAAACTTAAAGTAGCTTATAAAGGAGATCTATAGATTTATAAACTACTTTATTCTCTTAGTTACTTACTACTTTAATCCTAGGCTAAAAGCTACTATATAATAATAAGTAATAGTTAAGATAATTATAGTTTTAATAAAGCTATTACTAAAATAATAGCTGTAATTAAATAAATACTAAAGTCTATAAAATATAAAAAAAGTACTTAAAGCACTTTTACTATTAATAAAGTAGCTCCCTACAACTCTTTAAAGTGCCCTAGTAATAAATATAATAATACTAACTTTAAAAAATTATAAAGTAAAGTCTCTTTAGTATCCCTAGCCCCCTTCGCCCTATTAACTCCCTTCTACCTAACTTATATAATATACTACTACTTTAAAAATTACTTCTATACCTTTTTAAAGTACGTATATACTAAGTAGAAGCTGCTTAATTACTACTATAAATAAGTAAAAAGAAACTTTATAAATAATAACTAGTTAATTAAGTATATTAAAGAGATTTAAGGTTAATAACTCTATAGTTATTATACTAAAAGTCTTAAGTAGTTACTAATAGTGTTTTAAACTGCTTAAAGTAAGGGTTTATAAGTTTACCCTTTTAAAGACTCCTACCTCCTTAACTCTAGCGCGTCTATCTACGTATTTAGAGATAAACGTTGTTTTAGTAACCTTTAAGCTACTAGCTTAAGTAATTACCTTTAAACTAGCTCTAAGTCCCTTATAATTAAGGGATATAAAGATATAAGTATATATATTATATTAACTAATAAAAAAAAATCTAATTTATATTTATATAATATTACTTTATATATATTTATAGTAACTAACCTTATTTTTTATAATTAACTCTATAAATACAGTTATTAGTAGAATAAGTACCTAAGTTAGTACTCTATACTATATAAATTTAATTACTCTCCTCTTAGCTTTATTAAAAATATATACAGCTAGAGAGTATTAGAGTTTAATAAGCTTTTAAATAAAGTGCCTTTATATAAAGGGTCTATATAAACTATTTAGTATATATATACTCCGTACTATTAAACTAAGTACCCTTTTTAAAAATAATAATTCTTAAAAGACTTAAAAGAAATATAGTACTAGTAGCTTAGCTACCCTAGCTTTAAACCGCTTTAATACCTTATCTTGTCTACTTATAGTATTTAAATCTCTATAACTTCTTAAAAGAAGTCTAAAAAGGCTCCTTTTAGTTATAATACCTATAGTATTAGTAAGGCAAAGTGGATTATTAACTATAAGCTATATAAGAGTAATATATATACCTACTCTAATAAGTAAATTATATTTAACTTTTACTTATATATTAAAAGCTATAGTAAGTTTATATTAGTATTAGTATTTATTAACTATATTTCCTAGTACTCCTAGAACTATTATTTATATAACTATAGTATAAAAATACTTATTAAAGTTTTTAAAAAGTTTATTTCACTTCTAAAGGTCTAGTACAACATTAATATCCTTATTTTTAAATATAATAGTAAAATTAAAAAATACCACTATTTTATAAATAACCTTTAAAAGCATAGTAAATACATTAAGCTATTTACTCTATATACTTAAAATTAAAATAGTAGTATAAAACGTATTAAAGCTATTATTAAAATAAAGACTTAAATAATACAAAAAGGTAGTAAACTACTTTATAATATATAGCTTAATATCTATAAAGCAGTAACCTACTTCTATAACTATATACTTTAAATAACTTTTAAGTAAAAAACCCTATATAAAGTACTTTATTAATAACTTAAAGCTAATAAAATAGTAAAGCCTAGTTTTATATACCTAAAATTATATAACTATAAAGCATACATACTTATAGCTACTATATAACTTAAAAAAAAGTGCTTTAACTACCTATAAGGGTGTACCTTTATTAGTTTCCTCGTAGAATATACTTTTATAAACCAATACTACGTATAAAACCCCGCAACTAAAAAAATTATTACTACACACAACGTAACATTTAATAAAAAGCAGTACTTTAATAGTAACTTAGAGTTACTTATTAATAACTATAATAACTTTAACCTTTAAACTATTACTAAATAAGTTTAAAAGAGTTTTATAGTAACTAGTAAGATTAACTCTTAAATATAACTATACCCGTTCTTACTAAATAAAAAAAACAATAAAGTATCCCCTTTTATAAACTCCCTTAATAATATTTTTAATAAACTTAACTTAAGTAATACTACCCTTAATAATAATAAACCCCGTAACTATAAATACTCCTCTACTTACTTTAAACTTTTACTTATTCCTCTTAACTTACCTATTTTATTCTTTTAAGTATTAATTAAAAAAAACTAGTACTTAAAGAGGCGGGCTATAACTAAGTTAATAAATAAAAAACTTTACTTTATAAGCTTTTACTAGTCCGCACTTGTAGCTAAGTTTAAAAACCTACTTTACTAGTTTGTATTTGTAGCTAAATCTATAAACTAAGTTACTCTAGTAGCTTATATACCCTAGTATAAACAAACGTCTTATAAAGCCACTTTTTTAGCTAGTACTCTATTATTATTTTAAAATACTCTATAGTAAAGCCACTTTTAAACTAACTACCTAGTTACTTATAACCTATTAAAAGGGACCCCTAGTATTTAATATACTATAGGGGCGTTTTAAAATATAAATATTAAATACTCTAATAGCGAGATTTAGCTATAAAGAGAAATAAACTAGCTATAGACTAAAACTCCTATACTTAGTACTTATTAATAAAAACTCTAACCCCTACCTATATTTTATATAAAAGTATTAGCTTACTTTTATACTACTTTAATTAAAGTAGCTAAGGTAAACTATTTATAAAACTATTATAAAACTAACTCTTAAAAAAAGGTCCTTAAAAGCACAGTTAAAGACTCTTAGATCCTAGAATACTATTAAGTATATATATATAAGTTAAATAAGTACAGGAGACTCTTTAAAATTAAAGCGCGCCTCGTTATACACAGTAATTAATAGTTAAAAAATAAGCAAAATACTTATACTTTAATACTTACTAGTATATTATTTTAAACACTTATAGCTATTATAAACTACTTTAATTTTAAACTTTTATAATATAATACTATAAACGTATTTATTTAAGTCCTGTTTAATAAAAACGTATATATATAAATACCCCCCGGGTATTAAAAGCCTAAGTATATTCTTAAGCTTAATAAAGTACTTTATAACCTATACTACTCTTTACTCCTATAGTAATACTATTTAAAAACTAGTTTAAAAAAACTTAGGCTAAAGCGCGTAGTAGGTAAGAATTACTATTAAATAAGTAGTTATATTATTTTTTTTTTCTATATTAATAACTATATTTTTTACTTCCCTTTTAAATACTATAAAAAGACTCTTTTACTTATAAAAAAACTTTAAAAACGTTACTTTTTTAAGAGTAATAAAAACTTATAATAGTTTTTAAAAATTAAAGTTATTTATAACTATACTATAAAGTACCTTTAGTTTTTATAATTCGTATATATTAATAAAGTTATTAAGTACCTAAAAAAACAAGGTTTATAAACTAAATAACTATATACTTTTCTAATTTAATTACTTAAACTACTTTTTTATAAGGGCTCTACTTTATATATAAATACTAATATATACTAAAGTAATATTAAATTAATTATATATAGTACTACAATAACTTAGCTAGATATAGCTCTTATTATAAGTTACCTCGCACGCTTTAACTACAACCCCAGCCCTAAGTATTATAAAGAAGCTAAATAAGCTATTAAATACCTTACTACAAAGCGCACTCTCTACCTTAAATTTAACTATAAAAAAGGCAGCCTTAATAACGGTTTAGTAATTACTTTAAATACTAGCTTTACTAATAATATACTAAACTATAAAAGCTCTTAAGTATTTATAATTAAACTATTTAACAGCTTTATTAATTAATAAACTAATAAATAAAATACTATAACTATATTTATAACTAAAGCTAAACTTTTTATTCTTTTTTAAATAACTAAAGAGGCTATTTTTACGAGTTAATTAATAACTACTCTTTATATTAACTTTAGTAAAAAGACTTTTAGTAACAAAGCTACTCCCACTACATTAGTACTAAGTATATATATTTAATATAATAATTAATAAATAATCCATTTTATTAATAAAGAAACAGTTTAACTACGTATAAAGCTCTACTATATTAATATCTATAACTACTAGTTATATTAAAAGGCCTAAAAAGGTTATATTAAAGTTAAATACTAGTCTATAGTATAGCTTATAGTAAATAACCTTATAAAGCTACTTACTAGTATCTACTTTAAAATCTTCCTTAAGTAACTTAATATAGTAAATTAAACAACACAACTTTAGGCACTTTACAATACTAAGCTTTAAAAGAAGTAACTAAAAAGCCTTAATTTTACTAATAATAAATAAGTTAAAGGAATTATAGCTTTTAAATACTCTAAAAACAGCATTACTCTTTTTACTATAGGGATAAAGGTTTAATAAGGATAATAGAACTATTTAAAATAAAGACTTTAAAGGGATTATAGTTCTAGAGAGATAAGTTATATAAAAGTAACTATAGAGTAGTTAGAGCGTAGTTAGTATGTAATTTTATTTATAAATAGATTTAATAAGGCCCTTATAAGGCCTTTGCTAGGGAGGCGTATTAGATTACGTAGCTTAGAGCCGCTAGTATGTTAAGATATATAGGTGGATTTTAGTATTTAAGGAGGCTAATAGTAGCCTCGGAATAACGTTTTACTAGCTCTAAAGGCCGTAGCTACGTTTAGGGGTTTAAAGGCCTATAGCACTATTAAGGCAAAAATCGCGTTAATGGCGCTAAAGGCAGTAGAATAATATATAATACAATATATACAAAAATCTAACACAGAGTAGCTAGGGAGGCTGGGCAGTAGGGACGCAGCTGTAGTAAATGTAAACGTAAAAGAGAATGTAATAGTACTATATAAGGGAGATAGTAAGAGATTATAAATAGAATTACTATAGTAGAAGTCTTAAGAAATCTAGGTAGTAGTATAATATTATATAGTTAATTATAATTGTGGGCCGCTTAAGATAAATTAATTACCGCCCTTTTTATAATTTAAATTAAAAGTATAAATAGTGGTAAAGAGTAGTAGTACTATTTAGTTAATAGAGGCGCGGGGATTCTAGAGATATAAAGAACTTAATTAAAATAACTCAGGTACTTAGTTAAAATAGGTGGGCTTATTAATTATATATAAGAATAAAATATTAAAAACTAAAGTATAAAAACTAAAAGAGTATATATACTTAAATAAAGTTTAAAGTATACTTTTTATTTTAGTATAAGTTAGTATAATAATAATATTTTAAAGTTATTAATATTAATTATATTAATAAAGTTTTATATATTAGTATTTAAGTTAACTAAAAAGCTTTTATATAATACAGTTAATAAACTATAGTTTTAAGTACTATTTATTAACTAAATATTTATAAAACTATAATTAACTAGCTTATTAATAAAACTTATAAAAACTACTTTTTTAATATTATAACTACTTTTATTAACAAAACTAATACTTACTTAGTAAATTATTTAAAGTAAAAGATAAATAATATAGATATTATAACTTTTATTATACTTTATAAAATTAGTAATTTGTGTTTTTTTAAGTAGTTATCTCGTCCGGACATTTCTATAGGTTATTCCAAAAAGAATACACTATAGCTATATATTATTAAATAGTATAATTAAATAGAAGTATTTAATAGGGTATATCTAGTAGCTTTAACCCCCTCTAGCTCTACTAAGTAGTCTTAAGTAGAGCTTAGTAGGGCATACGTACTTTAACGCTTCTACTTACCTACCCTTCCTATAGCAGTAAATATAGACGTAAACGTACTAATAATAATAACAATACTATTACTAATAGGCGGCGCTAAATATATTAAAACAAACCTTTACTTATACAAACCTTTAGCCGGATCACGCTGCGCGTAGGGCCTAACGAGCCCTAGTAGCGTTTACGATTAAAGAAAAAGGTACTACTATAAGCGAGCCCTTTATTAATTCCTCCCGTCTTCTATATTTACACCTAATAATCTAATAAAATAGTAAAAAACACTATACCTATAAAAGTCCCCTAGCTACTACTAAATACTAAATACTATAACCTAGTTACTATAGTTAAGAATAATATTAACTAGCTTAGTAATATAGTTATATAACTTAGTATTACTACTATTAATACGTAGTATAACTAGCTAGCCTAACCCTTAAATATAAAGATTTAAATTACTGTCTTTAGCCTTTGCCTTTTTTAAACTAGTAGTAATAGGGTCTAGATAAGAACTATTAGACTAGCCCTATTAATTAATTTAATACTAGGTTAAATTTTAGACTTACTATTTTTAAAAAATAATTAATACTACTTTAAGTAAGTAATAGAGGTAGTAATAATAACTATAGATCCCTTAGAGTTAAGAGACTAGTATATTTAATAAGGCCTAGATATTAAGATATTTACTAATAAGTACAGAAAAAAGCGGTTTAATTGGGTTAACTAGCTGTAGTGCGGTTAATAATAGCGCGTTGGTTGTAGAGGGATTTAACGGTTAAGGGAAGGGACGGTTTGGTTTGGATTGGATTTGATGGGTTTAGAGGGACGGTCTATTAAACAGTTAGGTATATAGGAGGCGTATGGAAGGCGTTAGTGGTTTTGGCAGCGTTAATAGTATAATTAGTAGTCTGTAAAATTAATTAAAAACACCTATTACTTTAAATCCGTAGAAGCTGCGTTATAGTAAGTGAATTTAAGTGCTGTTTGTTGTTGCTGACTAACGACGAAAAAGATCGACGAGGTAGGTGGCCGGACGGTTCCCTAGAGCACGTGGCCCGTGGGCCGTTAGTTACCCTAGAGGGGGTTATAAAATTAGTAATAATAATAGTATTACTATTATTATTAAAAGAGTAAATAAGTAGAAGTATTAAAGTAGAGTTAGAGGAAGTTAAAGCTACTAAATACACTCTATTAAATACTTTTATTTAATTATACTACTTAAAAATATATAACTATAAAACCCCTTATAAAAATATTTATAAGTTCCTATATAAAAATATAAATTATATTTTATAAGTAGTAAAAATATAGTATATATAGTTTACTACTAAGCTAGAGACTAAAGTTTAAAGTATAGTAGTAGTTTTAGGTACTACTATAAATATTTCCTTACTCAAACTTTCAAAATAAAACTTTAATATTTAAAAGTTATTCTTTAACTTATAATAAAAAGTACGCAAAAAACAAAAGCTACTAAACTCTCAAGAAATTATACCTGAAAATAGCTTATACTACTTACAGTTCATTATAGAAGTTAAGTGTTTAGACTTAATCATGTGGGTCAACGTCTTACAAGTTAGAAAAGTGACATCCTAGCTGCAGAGCACGAGCCGGTCTGAAAAGCCAACGTCCTCTTTTCGCATGGGGTTTCACACAACACATCACAATCTACCACTAAAGCCGCAGCTTCTTCTTTATCACTGACTCATCGACTTCGAAACCAGTTCTGTGAAAGTCGCCTTCTCTCCAACGATCATTAGTATGCCAGGAGACCCAAATCTGTACGGGCAACCACCGCCCAAGAGGCGCAAAAACAACATGGTCCTCGGCAGCTCCATCGACTTCTCTATTCAACTGACATCTCTGATGTCCACACCGCCGACCGCTATGTCTGCATCCGCTCGCCCACGCCCTTCTCACACCAAAGGTGAGATCTTTGCAGGCGCAAAACGCAACCGTCTTAGGGACGTAAGCAAGGCCGCTTCTGCCTCCCTCGCACACAACAGTCTTAACTTGAGGGAACCGCTCGGCACCGAAGAAGAAGCCTCTGATCTTGCTCACACACGGCGCAAAATGGAAGAAAAGGCTCGTCTTTACGCTGCTATGAAGCGCGGTGATTACGTGGCGAAGGAGAACGACATGGCGCCCTTGATAGATTTCGATCGGAAATGGGCCGAGGCCGAAGCTGAAGCAGGCCATGGTGACTCATCAAGCTCTGGGTCTGAAGGCGAAGACGACGAGAATGAAAACATCAGGGACACCGAGTACATCGAGTTTGAAGACGAGTTTGGACGTCTTCGGCGGGGTACCAGGGCGGACAAGGAACGTATGGAGCGACAGCGCCGCCGGGGACGTCTGGGCGCCGATGAGCTCGAGCGAATGTCTGCCCGCCCCACCGCGCCGGCGAAGCTGCTGTATGGGGACGCTATCCAGACCATGGCTTTCACCCCTGACGATCCGGAGAAGATGGCAGAGCTGGCCCGCAAGCGCGATAGAAGCGCGACTCCCCCTGATCTGAAGCATTATGACGCTGACAGTGAAATTCGAACCAAGGGAGCAGGTTTCTACAAGTTTAGCAAGGACGAGGAGACCAGGACCAAGGAATTTCGGAGCCTGGAAGAGGAGCGAATTCGAACAGAAACAATAAGGAAAGAGAGGGGGGAAAGTATGGAAGCACGACGCAGAGATATTGAGCAACGGCGGAAAGACATCGAGGCGAGGAGAGCTTTGAAAATGGCTGACAACTTTTTGGAAGGGCTAGCTTTCAACATGGAAGGCCAGAGGCCACCAACGACGTGAACTTGGGGGCGTTGTGGCGTGGTGACGGCTCTGGCATGGTTTGACTTGGCTATATCGCGACTTCTGATGAGACTGGCAGTCATCACAGGCGCCTAGTCTTTATTCTCATGTGTACTCTGAACTAGTAATAGCTATGTTGACGTTCGTGGCAAAGTCCTCCCTGCCCCGTCAGGACTTTTGTAACACTATCAATCCAACCTTCTGGAGTCAAGTTCCACAACAAGCTTCTGACAGTTCGAGGGCCTGGCCCGGTCGGGCACCTTGGCCCGTTCCTAGACGTTCCGCCAGTTATATACAATCGCCAACCACCTGCGCCAAGCAAACGAAGGCCGTTATGATCCCCGTGATTAGATGAACGCCCCCAAAACAAGGAAAAAAAAACAATGATTATACAGCGAAGGGGCCAGCCAGCCTAGGGCGCATTGTCTACCACACTGAGCGATATCGAAACTGAAGCTGTTGTGGGGTGATGTGTTCCGTAACGGTTCATGTGAACCACCAGATGCAACCGCAATCACTCAGTTGGCTAGTTCTCGCAGGCCGGTCTCGCGAAGTCAAGAAGCTGTCTTCGTGTACCCAACGTTTGGAATCAGCAATGGCGACCGTCTGTCTGTTTTCCAGGATCATGACTTCGACTGGCTGTCCTTCGTCATTCAGCACAGGGACTGTGTTCTCCCCGTCATCACAAACCTCGACTTGTCGGCAGACGGCATTCTTGGTTTGGTCCAGTGACACACGGCGTTCTTCGAACTTTATGACCTGAGGGTAGGGCGGTGGCGGTGCGCGTCGCGGTCGATCAGTCGCGAGTGGCGATGGATTCGTGGTTGTAGCCAATCCGTGGCGCACCAGGAATGGTGTTGAGGAAGACGGAAACGTGACAGCCGCGGGGGGCCTTGTCGTCGTGGTAGGCTTCCGTTGGTAGCTGTTGTTCTGTGCCGGGTAGACAAACACTTCTAGAAGGGTCCCAGGCCAAGTACAAATCCAAGGTCTGTCTCCGGCTTGGGCTCCTTTTACACCCTTTCTGCTGCCGAAATCCCCCGAATTTGGCGGCGGGCCGTTCCATCGTTTCTTAGACGCCAGCTTGGGCGTGCGTATTCCGGGAAACCTATCCTCAGCTACAATGACCGTTTTGTTGTACGTCATTTGAGCAAACCACGCAGCACCTCGACTTGGCTCAGACGTGTCGTTGACAAGTCGCATCTTCAAAGGATCGATGATTAGGGGTGGTTGCGTGCCCCAAGAGAACATGTTGACGTTGGCATCATTACGTTCACTGTCGTTGAATGTAGTAAGTTTTAAGGTGTAGTCGGATATGGGTAGTTCGTTGGCGATTCTGGAAACACTCATGACATAGCTGGTGAAAGGAATGTTACAGGTCCATGCCTGCGACTGTGTGGTGTCGTTGAAACAGGTGCTCGGGGCTTGACTGGCAATTAGAGGCGGCAGGCCGAAGGTCCCGATCTCCATTGAAGGTAAATCTGGCGGGAGCGTCGCCAGCGGTTTGATATCCACTGTTGCTGTTGGGATGACGAGTGGAACCGGTTCATCGTCCTGGTGGCGACCTGGTGGCTTTTTGTGCTTGGCAAAAAAGGTACCGATGACGGCGCCTAAGATAATCCCCCTTGACAGCAGTTAGCAATCTCGAAAACCAGTAATGCAGGCCACGTCGGTGTGCCGATGTAGAGTTCATACTCACATGAGCACTAGTCCCACAGCGAGGAGACAAATAGCCCAGTAGGGGATCACGCCGAACATTCGCCTCTTCGCCCTCTGTTGCCATTTTCGATCCGTATTCTTCTCGGAGTATGCTTCCGCCGCAGTGTTGATCTCGTGTTGACTAGCGATATCCGAAGTCAATGTTCTACTCGACATTCGGGATGGTTGCAACCGAAGGTCTTCTCGAGACTCAAACTCGGGGTTCCTAGTGGCGAGGCCGATGCCGCCCGCACCGGGGATGGGAGTGACTGCAACGGCCGTCGTGCCTGCAACGAATTGCTGCGGCTGCGGCGATGGAGGCGGCAGCGACGTCTCCGGCCGAGACTGCGCTTGTTCAGCCTGGGACAGCTGGATGTGTTGCGATTGTGGCTCTTCAGACGGCGGCTGTTGGGATGGCGAATGTTGGTCGCTGGGATGCTTTCTTGTATAAGCCTGCTCGGGGTATCTGGTATATGGGGGAAGCTCTTCGGTGTGGCCCAGTGGTCCGATCAAGTCCGCTATCTCCTCGCCCTCGGGGCCTATGCGTCTTTGGTAGTTGACGGAGCGCCCGAGAAAGCCCACGGGAATGTCCTCGCCGTCGTTAGGGTCTACTGACACGGTGTTCTGGGTGTATAGCGTATACGGATGAGTTGGTCCTCGGGGCCCAGTATAGGATCGTTCGGACATCCGCGCTGTGGACGAAGTTGCTACGCTGTTGGTTCGCTGCGGATACATCTGGTATGGGTGCGACGGACCGGAGGGGCCCTCGTACGGACTTTCGGAGCGAATGATTGGGGAATCGGTCGAGGCGCTGGACATACGAGAGACTGGAGACCCATTCATTCGGCTGGTCGAGCCATCATGGCGGAGAGTAAGGGGATCGTGAGAACGTGGCGGCTTGGCGATACTCGAAGGTCGGGCAGGGGGCGTGGTTCGGTGAGTAGCGGGTGAGTCTCGTGACACAACCGCCGAGCCAGTCGAAGGATATGTGGTCGAGGAATTAGCTGCGTGCGATGTAGAGATGTCGGTTGGGCGGAAACCGTCAGAAATGCCCATAGCAGCTAGGTCGTAGTCGTCCTCTTCAATCGTCGAGGCCCTCGCTGATACTCTGAGGGAAACCCTCCGCTCACTGCCCGCCTTATCATGAAAGGGATCCATGGTTTCCGTAATGTTGACCAAGAACCGAGTTCGAAATAAGATCGAGGAGCTGCGGCCCTGATTGAAATCACACCAACTTCCACAACATGGGCGTCCTCCGCTGACCCCGGAGGCCCAGATCCTGTCCTAACCACAGCCCTCAAGGCCCTCGATAGTCTTGCCGCTGCGAACCACACGTTGCTCTGAGAGAGAGAGAGAGAGAGAAAAACGTGGGTGTTTCGGATGATGCAATCGACGCGAGTGTGACAAGAGAGATGACTTGGGTAAGTGGGTTGAATATGATCGTGGATAGTAGAAGAAACTGCAGGCCGTCGGAGGAAAAGTGAAGGACAAACGACAGCCGAAGGTCAAAACGAGACAGGGAGGCAGAGGGAGTGCGGGTGTGGACGCTGGCGCACTTGCGGCCCTTGGGAGTACAGTGGAATACCAGACAAGGTTGGACGATTCAGGAACAGTTTGGGTTTGGGTTCCGACACGAAGCAACCAGGCCAGCCATTGGTGGAACCAGCAGCGGTGCGCCCCACCTCCATTTACCCTTTCACTAGGTATCTGTACTATCTAGGTAGTACCTACTCACACTAGGTATCTACCTAGACTATAAGACTGGCCGGGTATCCGTACCTAGACAGGTAGATACTGTGCCGTGTAGTGTATCCCCCTTGTCTGATGTACCCTAGTAGTAATTGCCATGTACTTATGTGCTCTCTACCTGGGTAGGTAGTGTACACTGTAGTGTGTTCTACGCTTGGCCGGGGCAGCAGGCCCACAATGTAGTCCCACAAGTATCTAGGTACACCATGCCAATCCCCTGGTGACTTTTCTGATGGAATTAGAACCTAATACTTAGGTATCTCTCATGATGACCAGGATGTATGCAAGCAGAGGGAGTTGTTAGGGCATGGAAGAAGTAGTACCCAACTTGGGGACAATGCTTGGACGGCAGTCCAGTGCAGTGGGATGATGTACTTGCGCTCAAGGCAGTTAGTACTACTGCCTCGGTACCTAGGGCCCTTAAAAAGGCATACACAGAGCATCTAGGTATCGTCTGGTCAAGTGCTTGTAGATAGTCCCCACACACTACCAGGCGCACTGAGAGTTCTTCAAAGCAAGTGCCAGAAACCCCGAACTGCCTCCACCAGCGGGGTGCAGGTGCGGGTGCCGATGCAGATGCAGGTGCAGGTGTGGGTGCGGGTTGGCACAGGTTGTTGGTTGGCAGTGGTTGCTTGTGTCCATGAGGGCAGTAGTAGTACGGAGTAGAGGGAATCGCAATTTGGTGCCTGGAGCCTACAAACATGCGCATGTGGTGCACAGCAACATGAACTGGCACTATTAGGTATCTGTTTGCTAGAAGGTAGACGCGGGCCAGCAACTTGGACATTGGCTCCCCTGCCCGCAGTGCTAAGTCAGATGACACCGAGGCATCTCATGACTTCTCTTCTTATGTGCGGGATGTGCCAGTAAGGTGTAACACACCTAGTAAGCCTAGAGTTCTAGATGACGGGGCAATACAGTATACGCTAGGTAGTCACCTAGGTTCCTCTTGTGGTAGGAACGCATTACTAGGTAGCAGGGGAGTGACCAAGGAAAAAAAAAAAAAACACCTAGAGCCTCGTTTTAGCTAGTAATACGGAGTACCTTGTCCTAAGATAGGTGTTGGTGGCAAGTAAAGTAGACTTGCTAAGAATCTGGTATGGCAGTTTAGGTGTGTGTCTTATTCTGTCACCCGCCTGGTAGGTAGGCAGGGAAGCAGGGAGGCAAGCAGGTAAGGTACTCCGTAATCCGTAAGGTCTCAGAGCAACACTGTCACAATCAAAGGTTTCAGGTGTTTGGCAAAACAGTGGGGGCCGCTTCAAGTGCTCTCGCCTCGAGTCTTTCTCTTGATTGATTGCCATGACCACTGGTACTAGTGGTGCACTTGTCGGGACTGACTGTATTACAATGTCTATAGGTCCGGTCCGACGAAGGTACAAGCAATGGAGGTATTATTACATACCTACAGATACCTTAAAGTAGCAACTTGTAGGTAATTGGGTAATTTGTGATAGTAGGCAGGATGCGTGAGCCCGGCCGCTGAAAAGACGCACGTTGGGTCCGTGAATATATCCCCTATTGCCGCACATACAATAGTAGGGAGTATTACTTTTTGTTTTCCTTGTTGCCACCTGCCACACATTGCAGGATGTGTATTGCCGACTGGTTGTGGTTGATGCTGGGGCAGCCTCATTTTCAACTGGTCGTCCCCTCCCGCCCCCCTCTTGTTCTCTCGACCAGTCGACCGCGAGTTGCAAACACTACCTTCTGCAGATTGCAGCCTCATTTACACTCCATTTTTGAGGTCCTGTGGCCGTTGGATTCCCCTCTTCGTTCTTGTTGTGGTGGCTGGTTGCGATGACAAAAAAAAAAAAAAAAAAAAAAAAAGGTTCGCTCTGCCGGCTGGCAGTGCATTGTGCTGTTTCCTTGAGTACGTGCCTATCGCGGCACACACGCCCACCAGTGCAACTCGAGCATGGCTAGCTGCGGCGCTTGGCCAGCACAGTAGGTAACTCGTGTGCACTTAAGGTTGTCTCAGAGGTTGTTGGTTGAAACACAGGGCCATTGGGGAGAAGGAAGGAGAAGGGAAAGGAGAAGGATGTGGTTGCTTCGGGCGTTGTCATACCCCGCAGGGAGACGCACGACAGCAGCCTCGTTTGCAACCATCCCTGGCCAATTACTGGTTCGATCTTGACTATTACCTCGTCTCCAGCACACTGTCTCATATGGTGACTCGTGAGGTACAAATCAGACTCACTCCCCTGGCTTTTCATTGCTTGTGTTCTGCATTTTAACTGCGTAGCCTGTTGTTCTCCCCGAGCCCTGCACCGAAATGTGAGGCGGGCAATGTGAACTAATGTAGGTGAACTTGCCATCCACTCACTCGCGGCTGCCTTGTGTAGTTTATTGTATCCGTATCTCTACGCTCGATCCTTCCATCCTCGGTATGTGGAGTCGAGAAGTATTTGACGAGGCCTCATCCCCAGCGATGTCCGCGCCACTCTGCTGTGTTCTTGCTGCCTTTCGCATACACATGTTGGGGTTGGGATATTTCTTCGTCCCATCAGGTTCACACACTGTTTGCAACGAGTATTGCCCGCTGCCGCTCTGATCGCAACTCCCTGTGTCGCCAGTCAGCAAATCGACCGCAGCCAGGATGCCTCGTCGCCGCTATGATGACTCTGCATCCGTCTCAAGCTATGATTCTGGAAATTCTCGATCCTCGTCACGGTCCTCATCGGCATCGTCCTCCCGGTCGGGCAGCTCCAAGAAGTCGAGGTCCTCTCAGGTCTCACATAACCACATCAAGAGCGCTCATTGGTCAGTCTCGTTCATGAAATGGACCACAGGTGCTCCTCTTGGCAAACATCTGTCCCTACGCAGGACCGAGGTCAATGACAACGACGATGACTGGGCCTTTGACGACAACGCCACCGTCTTCAGCAACTCCTCGTACATCAACTATGCCTGGGTCACGCCGAAATGGGACGACAGTGTTTCCATGATAGCGACCAGGTCCAGCACTCGGGCGTCCGGCCGAACCAAGAGGGAACATCGGCCAAATCGCCCGGTAGCTTTCGTTCCTCCCGGTCCTCCGTCGCATCCGCCTCCCTTCGCACATGCTCCTCATCCCTTCCCGCACCATCCTCACCCCCCGCCCCCTCCGCCAACGTCGTTCATGCCGCATCCCGCCATGTGCGATGATGAACCCAGCTACGACGCTTACGACGATGAGTACGGCGAGTACGACGAGGACGGGCCCGAGCAACCTGCGTTCTACCCCGTACCGCAAAACCCTCCCTCTCCCTCTCACCCTCACCTTCATCCGCACCCGCCACCGCCAGTCGCGGATCTGGGCTTCATCGACGTTAGTGGAGGCGGTGGCGGTTCTCGCAAATATGAAGACTGGGGGGGATAGCATGGTCACTTTCAGTGTCGCACGTGTTTCCAACAAGTGACCTTGAGGCTCTAATTAACGGCGCATGAGCGGCTGTCTCCCCTGTAGCCCCCCTCCCCCAACAGCACCCAGAACACGAAAGGGAAGAACAGGACCTTCGGAGAAGGGCGTAGTTTGGATTGGATCACCTCAAACATCGGCATGCTTGGGGGGAGGGGATGGCGGCATGTACTAGGTAATAGTTTGTGAGAATTCGACAGGCATACCATTTGATGAAGTTTCAGAGTATTATCGGCCGGGACCGCAAGTGCACATACGATTAATCAGGTGCTAATATGTGCATCTTGCAACTCAAGTTCTGCCAGAGCTACATCGGAGCAGTCGACTACCTCACTCTCATTTTCGTCCATCTGAGGAAGGGCGTCCATCTCCAGAGCAAACTTACGTCCAAGGGTTCAAATGAAGTAGAGTTTTCCTTCTGTCCTTTTACACAAATCCGTCTGAGATGGAACGCTCTCTCGTTGTCCGAATTGGAATACATATAGGTACAGGCAACCCGGCCAGTTGACAAGTAATATGGAACGAGAACCTTCCAACCTTTTACGAGGCACCCGGAGCAGAAATGGCCTGAAGCATTGGATATGGGGCTTCCCTCGTCCCATCTCTACATCCAATGCACCCCTCAGCTTCTGCGTCATTCGGCAAGGCCGCCTTAGGCAGCGCCGGGGAGAGACTTTGTAAAAGAACATAAGAAAAACTCTAGAACGTGACTACTGGGTAGGTACCTAGGTAGGCAAGCACCTAGGTGTTCGTAAAGCCACTTTGTAAAAGTGATATCATATCCACCTATTACATTCAAGTTGGTTGGCCTCATGGCCCGAGCTCCTGTCTCCATCTGTACACTGCCTGGTAGACACTAGATTTTGTCGGAATAAGTGTGGTCCAAGGCAAGGCGGCCCCTCCGGAGAGCACCTGCGGCTCTGCAGCTCGTCGCCTCACAGCCCGCTCTCTGGCTGACGGGAACTTGGGTTCGGTGACTCTTTCGGCCAATCGTTTGCAAGCGACGGGCTGGGCTTTCGTGGCCACCGCTCCCTCATTCGTCAATTTGGCGAATGTGTTGCTATTCGTATGCCGTCATGCAGTCATCGTCAAGGATCATAACTATCAGTACCTACGGTAGTGTCATGGTAAGTACGCCGCATCACACCGGCTGTTGTAAGGGGTGAGCAGGCAGCACAGACTAATTCCATAGTCCAGAGGCACGCAAAGAGGTATTACAGAGGTACAGAGGTCCAGTTCCTTGGTCCTGCATTCTGGGTTGTTCCAGTCCCAGAACCCGCTAGTGTCCGCTCCAACCAGACACCCGTAACGTCCAGCTAAGGATCAAATCAAGACAAAGTGCCTCCGACTGGTTGACCGCCGGTCAGGGGGCCGGTGATGCCTAGTCATTCTGCCCGACTTATCGAGAGTGACTCAATGCCGACAGCGCGGCCTTTGGCGGCCTCGTATAGACGCTACGCCACTGGCCAGGCCAATCAAGTGAACTTCAGAGGCTGCTACCGTGCATCGTCGCAGGCAGAGCTATATCTGCCTTGTTGACTGGCCAGAGAGAGTCATTACGGACACGGCAAAACTGCCGACGACGTGGCTGTCTTACACCGCTTACACTGCTCGAATATATAGAGCAGCCCGATCCATGGCCAGCGAGACAACTTGCCTGGCGTTTTGACAACCTACGGGGTTCTCTCGGCCGCCCAAGATCATCGACCTCACTTCTGCTGACATATCCAGCCGGCGAAAATTCCTGCCCTCAAGTCTGCCTTGCCTTCTCAAGTCGTTGCTATCATCGGCACGTGGAACGGAATGGAGACGCTGCCCTCATCCACGATCGAGGACCCCGTGAATAACTCGCAGTCCCACGCGAATCAATCACCTCCCCAATTGGCAATCTTGGACTTTTTCTTCCCGGGCTTTAGCGTCTTCTCCACCGCGTTCCAGAAGTATCTGGGCATCGACCTCAACGTCTACATCCCCTTGGTCATTCTCTGCGGTGGCGCAACATTCGCCTGGCGCTACTTCAGCGATTATGTATGGGAGAAGATCGACGCCTACCTCATGTCAACGGTCGAGGTCCGAACTGATGACGAGATTTATGTTAGTCGATCTTCTGTGCCTAGTCCTTACACATCAAGCCCAACTGCTAAGAGAAGCCGTGCAGAACATTCTCATGTCATGGGTAGCATCGCAGCGCTTCGCCAAGAACTCGAGACGTTTTGTTGTGAACACCAACCTCAACTCCCGCTCGTGGTTTCTTTGGCGATGGGACCACGACGACGACGACGACGACGACAACGACTCGGGGAACATGACAACAGAGCATAGCCCACGGAAGAAGCCCCTGGCTTACACGCCCAGTTTCGGCAGTCACACTTTTTGGTACCGCGGCTACCTCTTGCTCTTCAAGCGTAGCCAGAACCAGCAGCAGGCGTCTTATTTAGTCGTCAGCGAGCGTGAGGAGATCAGTGTCTCGTGTTTTGGTCGCAACCCCTGGATTCTGAAGGAGTTGTTGCAGGAAGCTCGTGCAGAATACCTCAAGAAAGACTCACAGAAGACAATGATCTACCGCGGCAGCACGCGTGCCGGCACCACCGAGCCTTCCTGGCAGAGGTGCATGGCGCGGACTTCCAGGCCCTTTTCAACGGTGATTCTCAATGAGAAGACCAAGAAGGAGCTGGTCGAGGACGTCGCTGACTACCTTTCTCCTGCGACCCGCAAGTGGTACTCGAATCGGGGCATCCCGTGGAGGCGTGGATACCTATTGAACGGTCCTCCTGGAACCGGCAAGTCTTCCCTCTCGCTGGCGTTGGCTGGGTTTTTCAAAATGAGAATTTACATCGTGAGCCTGAACTCCATCTCAGCCAACGAGGAGAACCTAGCCTCCCTCTTTGCGGAGCTGCCCCGGCGATGCGTCGTACTGCTCGAAGACATCGATACTGCCGGCCTCACGCACACAAGGGAGGAAAGCAGCCTCGCAGACAGCTCCTATGCCAAGGAAAGCTCCGCCGAAATGGTACCTGGGCAGGTTACCCCCGGCGTAGCCGTCGCGGCTGCCCCTCCCAGCAGGCTCTCACTGTCTGGACTGCTCAACATTCTGGACGGTGTAGCCAGCCAGGAGGGCCGCGTACTGATCATGACGACCAACCACATTGAGAAGCTCGACAGGGCTCTCATTCGGCCTGGGCGAGTGGACATGGTTGTCAAGTTTACCATGGCGGATGAGGAGATCATCGGGGCTATTTTTCGAGCCATATTTGCTCCGTTGGAGCGCGACGAGAAAGATGAACCCCAAAGGAGACCAGTCTTGGGGGACACTGGAACTGAAAAAGCTCTCGCCGAAGAAGAAGAAGCAGCCAACCGCGCAGCTAAGACCATGGCCCAAGTTGATAAATTGTCAAGGCAGTTCGTCATCAAGGTTCCCGCCCACGAGTTCAGTCCGGCCGAGATCCAGGGGTTCCTGATGAAGCATAAGCGCAGCGCCGAGGCGGCAGTCGCCGGGGCCGAGGACTGGGTCGTCCAGACGCGCAAGGAGAAAAAGGAGAAAGAACTCAAGGCGGCCGAGGAGAGGCGGGAGGCTGAGGCTAGGGCAAAGGCAGAAGACCAGAAAAAGAATGCGGCAGAGGCAAAGAAAAAGAGCGAGAAGGATCCCAAGGCGGAGGAGCGGGGGGGGAAACGCGGGAGTGAGACCAAGAGTAAGCAGAACGAGACAAAGTCGGACGTTTCCAGCACCGGCTCCGACCCCGACTCCGACTCCGACTCCGACCCCGAGACTCCTGCAGTGGCAACTGTCACGCCAGCAGTGGAGGACGACCTCGCCGACAAGGGGCCGTCAGTCGTGGATGGCCAGGCTGAAAGCAGAGGCAAGGAGGGAAGCCGGAAGCGAGACTCTGGTTACGGTACTCCTGTGGAGACCTGAGCTGCTCGAATATTGCCAGGGAAGTTTCACCTGCCAGGACATATTCTGAACATACGGGATGATTTGCCAGAATTTCTTTTGGCTCAGTATCTATGTAGTCAATTCGGGCAAACTACCTAGGTTATTGCTGTGCAACAGACTTCAGATTGCATGGAGAGCAGAGCCGGAAACTGTAAAAAATCCAACGACTGGCAACGCGATTCTAAGCTTATTACTTGGCCGTTTTGTGAAATTTCCATCCCTATCTGGTAATACCAGTTGAGTCCCGACTAAGCCAATGAAAGAGCGCACACGGTGCAATGAATATTAGGTAGGTAGGAGAAACAAGGCAATTGTGGACCTGGCGCGATGGCGCAACGGCGTTTCAGTGTTTGGCTTAGTGTAGCGATTTCACCAATGCTAGCGCCGAACAGTTGTGGCCGATGGTACCTACATACCACCTGTGTGGGCTAGGTACCTGGGTACTCCGTACATAAGTATCCGTACCTAGGTAGTCTGGAAACATCTCGCGCAGGTTCTCAAAAACAGCGCCAATAAGTTCGTAGACGACGGCAATTTTTAATTTTTGACAACGCTTCTAGACTCTGAATGAAGCGTGTGTTGTGTCATCGTTCGATACGTGGCTCCGAAGCGAACGGACACACGGAATAGAGTTATTTTCGGACGACGACGAGGACACTTTGCACTTGGGCGCATTCCCATGAAGCAAATCGAATCGTCCCGTAGCTGTGGGCTCTGCCCAATTAAAAAAGACACCGGAACCATCAAGGAGCCTGGGTCAGGGCCGTCAAGTGGCCGATGCGACTCCGGGACTTCGGCGTGGTCCGGACAACTGTGTGTAGGGGAGAGGGAAAATTCCTCATTGGGGCCGGTCTTGTTACATTCGGCCATGACACGTCGGACTTCGAGCGGTAAGGATATAATATCTACACATCCTGTGCTTAAGTACATATTATTATTACTACTAACTTACATCTGCCCAGCGATGAGACTAGTGGATACCTGGTGTGTCGGTGTTACATAGTGTATTGCTTACTTGACGGTCAGAGCAGAGCAAGGTGGTGTAGATAGGTCGGTAATCCGTCGCGACGAGGCGGCCTCTGACAGATGGGTGCCTCGGTCTCCGGCCCCGTAGGCCATAATAGTGGATAAAGCTCGGAGGACCGATGCGGCTAGTGTAGCGCATAGTACCTACTTTGTAAAAGAACAGAAGAAAAACTCTACTTCATATTTTGTACCAGCCTTTGCCCATTGTCAATATTAGCAGCCAAGGCACCCAGTAGGTATGTACACTACCTACATGCAGAGTAGTAGGTAAGCAAGGCACAGCCACGAGGGGTTGAGGATGCCGATGAGGGTTGGCTGACATCCCGTTCTGAGGATGTCTCCTCCACACCTTATCTACCTACCTAGGTATTGTACCTACATAATAGGAGTATAGGTAGTTGTAGGTCCAAACACCATGGAAGGTAAGTGGGGTGGGGTGCCGGGTAGTACTAGCATGTCCCTGTTCCCGTCGCAGAGAACCTCCCCCGCTGATTGATAACCCAAGGAACCTAGGTGGGTAGGCAGGCACAGGCACCTACGCATCACCTCGTAACGCCGCACTCGCATCGCATCGCATCGCATCTCATTGCACCGCGCCGCACCACCCGTCAGGCAGGGCAATGATGACAGGGCATTGACCTACCAGACTCAGCGAGTGTCATCTACTGTGTACTCCCAACTTGTCTTCCATCTCCACGTTGCTTGGCTGAGATGCGTCAAGCTGTAATGCTCACCCGGAGCCCAAGCTTAGGTACTCCCGGGTCCCGCGTTCCTTAGTCATGAATGTGCCTCACTCCCCGCGCAGGTGCCACAATCTGGCCAAGAAGGACGGTCAAAGTGGAGGCCAAAGTCGAGCTAGGTCCGGAGCAGTAATGCGCAGAAACATGGACCGAAGGTGCCTAGATAGGAGGCGCAAAGTGTCCGGCCGCAGGCCTTGTGCTTTCCCTAGCCTTGTCTTGACCTTGGACAACAATACATGAGACAGCCGAGATAGACGCATAAGAAGACAGGTTACCAAGTATTCTTCAAGCCGGAGCAGGACAGGGGATGATATTGTACAAGGTCCAATGTAGGTAGCTTTCGTGCTTTTTGGGGCCAGGTACGTAATGTAGCAACCACCTGTAAGAAACAAAAGAAAAATATAATAGTATATACTAACGAGACTTGTCATTTCAATTGTGTTTTTCAAAGAATAACTTCTGTTAGTATAGTTTGTCTTACTCACAGTAAAGTACCTAGTGGTGCTGAAGTCCGCGTGCTTGGTAGTGCCCGTATGTAGTGTATCCGTAGGTACATAGGTAGGTAGTGTACCTAGTTTGCCTGCCCAGGTCCCAGGTCCCTCAACACATCCATTGGCAGATACCTAGCGAACGGTGCACTCAACCTAACTACCTGGTGACATTAGTACATAGGTTCCTAGGCATGTGTATTTGATAGGTGGTGTGCTCACCCCCTCATCCCACCAAGCCACCTCCCGTCACTCATGCTGGTCCCTGATTGTGTTTTTGGGTTTGGTTTTTGCGCACCACCTCCAGACAGATCTTGGCGTTGTTCGAGGGCGGGTTGGGAAGGAAACAGTGAGGGCATCTGCAGTTGCGCTACTATTACTTGTTTGTGCCTGTACTTATCCGAATTGGACGGCGTGCTCCTGCGTCCCATCCCATCCCACCCTGCCGCGTCTAGAAAGGCGAGGCATTCGTACTGCCATTCAACAATGGATGGACCGTCCAGACAGCTGTGGTGTGTTGCTACGTCAGTGGGGATTAATATTAAACCACTCCCCCTCTTGTGGTTTACCTCCCGTCGTTAGCCACCCATCGTCTGCGAAGCCATGTGCGAGGGAGGGGAAGGAAAGCAAAACGAAAAATAAAAATAAAATGAACCCCCCCTCCCCAATAAAGTCATAAATCATTAACGCCCCTCCACTGCTCGAAGCGTTGCGCTCTCTACCTATCTACCTATCTACCTACCTCCCTCTCTTATTACTCCCCAGCTTCCTCAATCTCTCACTCCCTCCTTCTGATCTTTGTCTCTACCTCCTCTTGCCTCCGAAGTCCGCGCAACCTCCCCCTGCCTTCTTCAAGCGAACAATCTGCCGCCGCCGCTCTGCCGATAGGTACGTACGTTGGATCCTTCCTCCCCTTCCTATCCTCGCCCGCCCTAGCAGTCTTTTACGTGGTTGCTGGAGTGCTTGAACCCCGGCCCTTTCCTCTGCAGGTTGGGTACCTATACGACTGGTTTGCCCGTCTGTTGAAACGGCGGTGAAAGCCAATCGACTTCAAAACCAAGCTCCTAGCTGACTCTTCGACTGCTCAGATTATTTCAATTTCTTCTCACGTTTCTTTCCACCCTCCACCTCCCGGACCCTTCGCCACATTTGAAAATGGCTTCCCGACCCGAGAACATTGGCATTAAGGCCATCGAGATTTATTTCCCCAGTCAGGTATGTCTCAAATCCGAGGACGCCGCTGTTGCAACCGCACCAGGAGGGGACATTAGGGGACAAAAAAAAAAAAAACATACGTACATACACATACACACACACACACACACACACACCCCCCACACACCACACCACACCACAGCCCCTCATCGCCGAAATCGCATTCGCAATCCACTAGTCGCCTGTTTCTCCCTCCTCCCGGCGATCTCTCATGCGTACGCGCTACTCGACCATCATAACTCATGATCAATTCCCCGTCTCGTTATTTTCTCTCCTCAGTTTATCCTTCGGTGTTTGGTGGTTGTAATTCTTGATCTTCCTCGCCAAGTCGCGAGAGCTGCCCCTCACTGACATGCGCCTGCCACCATTTAGTATGTCGAGCAATCTGAGCTTGAAGCTTTCGATGGCGTCAGCGCAGGCAAGTACACTATTGGTCTTGGCCAGACTAAGATGGCCTTTTGCGATGACCGCGAGGGTGAGTCAACACGCGATTTTGTGTCGGTCTCAAAGCTCGATCCTAACACTCCTCGTCTGTGTGCTACAGATATCTACTCTTTCGCCCTCACCGTCACCTCCAACCTGCTGAAGAAGTACAACGTCGACCCCAACTCCATCGGTCGTCTCGAGGTCGGGACCGAGACCATTCTAGACAAATCCAAGTCCGTCAAGACGGTGCTCATGCAGCTCTTCGGTGACAACACGAACATCGAAGGTGTTGACACCGTGAACGCCTGTTATGGTGGAACCAATGCTTTCTTCAACACCGTCAACTGGATCGAGTCCTCCGCTTGGGACGGTCGCGACGCCATTGTCGTTGCTGGCGACATTGCTCTCTATGCCAAGGGCAATGCCCGCCCCACCGGTGGTGCTGGAGCTGTCGCTATGCTTGTTGGTCCTAACGCCCCCGTCGTTCTGGAACCTGGCCTGCGCGGTACCTACATGCAGCACGCATATGACTTTTACAAGCCCGACCTGACCAGCGAGTACCCTTATGTGGACGGTCACTACTCGGTCAACTGCTATACGAAGGCTCTGGATGCGGCATACCGCGAGTACAACAAGCGAGAGGCCAAGCTCACCAAGGCCACCACCAATGGCCATGCCAATGGCACCAACGGCGACGCCGCCAAATCCTCCAAGACCTCCCTGGACCGCTTCGACTACCTGGCTTTCCACGCCCCTACCTGTAAATTGGTTCAGAAGTCTTACGCCCGCCTGCTATACCACGACTACCTCGCCGACGCCGATTCGCCCGTCTTTGCCGAGGTCGCCCCCGAGCTGCGCGACATGGACTATGAAAAGTCTCTAACCGACAAGGTTGTCGAGAAGACCTTTATGGCTCTTACCAAGAAGAAGTTCCAAGAGAGAGTCAACCCCAGCATCCAGGTCGCCACCCTCTGCGGCAACATGTACTGCGGCAGCGTCTGGGGTGGAGTTGCCAGCTTGTTGTCTCATATTGATGCCGCCACTCTCAACGGCAAGCGTATTGGTGTATTCAGTTACGGTTCCGGTCTGGCCGCCAGCTTCATGTCCTTCCGCGTTAATGGAGACGTCTCCAAGATCGCTGACATCCTCGACATCCCTGCCCGTTTGGAGGCTCGCCGCAAGGTGACTCCTGAGACTTATGACGCTGTAAGATTAGACCCGACGAATCTGTGACTGTGGCTGTGACAAGTGACAAAGAGCTAATCGTCATACTTAGATGTGCGACCTTCGCAAGAAGGCTCACCTTCAAAAGGGTTACACCCCCGAGGGCGAGGTCTCTACCATCATTCCCGGTGCCTACTACCTCGAGCACATTGACGAGATGTTCAAGCGATCCTACAGCGTCAAGGCATAAACCCTCGCGCACCTGCTATGAGATGCACTTTTTTCCGTCTTCGACAAACACGCAGATAGAGGCGTTTGCATAGAATTCGCGACATCACTGCTGAAAGGAACACAAGAGCACATTCCAGCCAGGGCAGTGATCAGGGGAGGGTACGGAGGCGCCACGGGTCGCGACTCCTTGGGTATCCCGTTGGGTATCCCATTGGGAATCAAATCGCGCGGGCGTTCCTCGCAATGCGGACCTGTATATACCGGGCCGGATGAGCGCACCCGGAAGTCTCATTGTTGAAGTAGAGGAAGGGATGTCAATATAGTGAAATGGGTTTTCTACTTCGCCGATGTTCCTAAACGACTTCCAACCCATTCCAGCTGGTGAGAATGCTGCGCTACAGCTTGTCTACTGCGCGCGAGAACAGTGTTGTTCCCCCATCTATGTTGGGCGCTACAATGATGCTACAATAATACTACAGATCGCAGGCGACACATTCGACATGGCCGGTTCTGATGCTCAGGCGGGCTTCCTCTCATACAACCCCTTATCTCCCTTCCTTGTACTTCCACGCGGCGCGGCGATGGAGGAGATAGTCCTTGCTTTGTATGGCTTTGTAGATGCCATACAACCCACCCATCGGCGGTTTGGACTTGACGATATGGCGCCAGTTGTTCAACTCTCCCTTACGCGCCTCGACATCAACCTTGACCTTGTTGTACACAGTGGGCAGTGTCGTCGCGCCATATTTGGTGCGGAGTTTGGCGTACCATTCGCGGTCATAAGCATGCCAGAACTCATCTTCGGTGTAGTAAGTATGTGCGTACAGCCACTTCATACCGCCGAGCTCGCGCAGTTTGTGCTCGAGCGCACGGTTCTTGGCGACAAATTCATCCGGTTCCGCAGGGCCCCAGCCCCAGAGGCCGATATTCAGCATCGGCTTCGGCGCCGTCACGGCGCTTGTGCCGCTAGCGCTATCAGCGGAGGGCATCGTTTCGACTTCGCCCGTATGCGGATGAAATGTGGGCGGGGCTCTCTGCTTCAGCGGGCACAGCCACAACGGCCAGATGCCGAAGCTTTCAGCTGTATAGTCGACAAAGCGCTCTGCATTCTTGTAGGGGAGCGCGAGATCCTGCACGACGAAGCGCGCTGACTCGCCGCTGCCGTGAAGCGCGCGGTAGAGCATGCGCGTGTGCAAGAAGTCGTCGAGAAACCAGCGCGTGAAGCGTGTGAAGGGCACGTACTTGAAGTAATCGAAGGCGGCAGCGCCTACCCAGAAACCCGCTCGATCGTAGCGAAAGAGGTACTCGGCCAACGGCACCCAGTCTACAACGGATTCCGCCTCGTCAATGGAGCCAGGTGAGGCTTTAGCGGTACGTTCCTTGACGTGTAGGTAGAACCATGGGTCCCAGGCGCCGCTGAAGGTCTGGGGCTTGCTGTCGGCAGGGATCTCGTCCATCAGTTTGCCAGTGATGACGACGCCATGGTCCTTGGAGAAGAGTATGCCGTCGACATAGTCGTTTTCCGGTTTCAGTGTCTCGGCCTGTACTTTCTGGACAGCTTCGGCAACGCTATGGGTGCGGTGGTACGTTGTCTTGACAAACTTTTTGGCCTCAATGAGTTGCAACTCGATCATTGTGGTGATGCCCAAGGTGCCGACAGCACCTGCGGCACCGTGGAAAAGATCAGCTCTCTCGGTGGGACTCGCACGGACTACATCGCCGTTGGCCAGGACAAGCTCGACCTCATTGATGGTATCATCGAAGAAGCCGTGCTTGAAACTTGAACTCTCGCCGGCTGTGCCGGCGTAGCCTCCCCCGACCGTGATACCGGGAAACTCCATGACAACAGGCGGGATCAGGCCATGAGGAAGGGTACTCTCAACGAGACGATCCATTGGAACATTTGGTTCCACCAGAGCCGTCCGGCGAGCTTTGTTCACCTCAAGAACATTGCCGAGCGCGCTGATATCGACGAAGCGATCCCGGCGGAAGGGGCGAGTACTGTTTGTCGAGCCATGGAAGATGCGGTAAGGCTCCTTGCGTTCGAAAAATGATCGCACAGCAGCGGCGATTTTGGTGACGGTATTTTTGTGGCGCTCCATGATTGCGGCCCGAAACACGTGAGCAAGTCGTGACCAAGAAGAGGAAGAAACCTTTCAGAACGTCGGGTGTCTCTTTCTCTCGGCAGTTAGGTCCGAAGTGGTTTTCCGAGCCGTGGGTGCATGGGGAGTGTGAAAGGAGCGACGTGGGTAGTAAGGGTGTGTGTGTGGGAGGGTCTCGTGAGTTTTAATACTAACTTTAGGTTTTAAAATATGACAGCTTTATTAATTGTATTACAAATTTGTATTATACTTTAAACTTATACTGTTTTATACTTATTATAATTAATAAGTTATATTATTAAATTAACTTAATAAAGCTACTATTTTATATAATATACTTATAACTTAACAAAACTAATTTAAATTTTGACTTATTAATACTTTTATAACCTTTACTATTAGTAGTAAGTAAAACTTACTTAATACATAGTTTTAAATAAAATATAAAATACTTTTTATACTTTTATAATACTTTATATATTTAAGTAAAAGAAAGTAAATCAATACTTAGTAAGATATATAGATATAAAACAAAGCTACTTTATATACTTATATTTTTTAAATATAGACTATACTATTTATACTTTATCTATAATGTCCACCTAATGTCCTCGTTATCATTAACATCTTTTCCATCCCATAGTACTGCCGGGTATTTTAGAGTTTTGGAGCAGCATCAATGGCAGAGCCCATACTCTCCATCTTCGTGAGCACGCGCCGATGTATGTCCTCTTTGCTCATTGTGGTCAGAGAAGCGAATTCACGACAAGTAACTTCTCGTGTCTTCGCCTTAATTGTGACTGCCTTGGAGTTGATGCCTCCGGGGTTTCTGATCACCGACTCCATGAAACCGGTCCAACTTTCGAAGCAGCGCTTGGTGTTAGGTGCCTTTGCGAGAATCAAGGCGAAGCAGTGGGGCATCCCTTCGTACTCTTCGAAAACAATAGGCACACCATCTTCCCACAGCTTGCGGGCCATGAACTTGTCCTCGTCTGCCAATAGTTCCCACCCTGTGCACATGTAGACAGGTGGCGATCCCTCCCAGCTCTGCGCCATGACAAGTGTGACCAGCGGATGAGTGAGAAGGTGGTCATCGACATAGATGCTCGCCCGAGGAGGTTTTGCAGGCCAGGCGTTACAGGGAGGTGGGCTGTACTCGGCAAACACTGAGGATTTTGGGAGATAGTCAAACTCCCAGTTCGCTTCCCAACTCGGTGAACTCTGCGTGATGTCCAGCCATGGTGAGTTTAGTGCCAAGCCGCCAGGTAGTGGGACTTCGCGCTGCTCGCCGAGCCAGAGTATACTTCGCTTTTGTCTGCGAAGCTCCAAAAGCAGCTGTAGGAGTGCAAGACTGAGATTCCCACCTGCGCTGTGAGCCCGTTAACACCGAATTCTCTGTATCTTTGCAGATAGAAGCTTGATGCTCACCTGTCGCCGGCCACAACGATGTGGTTTGGCTCCACCGGCTGGTGGTAAGCGTCGACAGGGGGATAGAGAAGTGCCAGGTAGGATATGAAGGCATCCAGCAGAGCCGCAGGGAACGGGTTCTGCGGAGCTAGGCGGTAGCGGACCGAGTAGACGCGACCTCCCGTTATCTTTGCTATTTTCTTGGTTGCCGGCCGATGCGTCGACGGGTCGCAGAGATAGTATGCCCCGCCGTGGAAGTACAGCACTGTCAAGGGGCTGGTGACCTCTTTCTGCATCTCATTGAACTTCTCCCTCTCACCCAGGGCCGGCGGTCTTGCGTCAGGCGTGGCAGCAGCACGGTACCCGGTCCATTCAGCCTCGACCGGCACCATTTCGGGCAACCTGATGTCCACGTCAGATGCCTTCGGTGTCCGGAGTGATTCGATGGCCCCGACAAGCGCATCACGCACGTCGGTTTCTGACGCAGCTGGGGCGGCATATGTTGCGACCCATATTCTACCTCTGACACCACTGTCTCGGTTGGCCAATTTCTGGGAAGAGGTGATGGAGCGTAACATGGAGGGTTCTATGTATGAGCGAAGGACAGAGACAATGAGCTCGCTTCGTAGGTCGAGGTATCTGGACGGCTTGGACAGATGTAAAACGTGAAGCAGTGCTACCCGGGTGATCAGAGGCACCTTCGGCAGGAGGGACATTACAATTTTGATTTGATGAGAATCCATGTCGAGTAAATTCTATTCCAAAGAGTTGGAGGAAGGGAGAGAAGTGGTAGTCCCTAGTATGACCAAGGCGAGCAGCAGGTAGGTGGCCGGCTATTGGGCCAGTAATTATAAGAAAACAAGAACGAGAGCTAATAGAGCCGCGCGCTGCCTGACGTGTTTGAAACACCCGGACAGAAAACTACACCGAGCATGAGAGGTAGCACGCCGTGTTCGGGAAGTTGAAGTGGGTAGGCAGGGGCTCGATGTATAGCAAAAAAGTCAGATGAGCGGAGGCGGCCATAGTCTCTGGACTGGGCCCAGTACACGCACACTGACTTGTCCAGAAGCAAATGAAAGCAGCGTTGGACTGCGGTTGCCAGCCAAGCTTGCTTTTCTATGGTGAGATCAACCATGTGACGTTAAACTATGTGGGATGGCGGCGTTCGAAGACTGGACTACGGGAAACAGGGAAGAAACGGGGAGCCCAGATTCTGGTGCCAACAGCTTCCCGAAGAGTTGGACTGCTCAATATTTGAAAAAGTGAGGAGCCCAAGGATATCCAGTACGGATACGGATAAAGCAGATGAATTGGCAGAGAGCCTCGGTTGATGGTGAGCACCACGGCACCCACTCACCCACCTCCACGAGTGTCCCCCGGCACTTGCAGGTGGGGAAGTTCGAAGAGCCTGAGCGACCGACAGCGGGGGGCGGGGTGAGCATCGTCAGAGCACATAAAATCCAAGGGGTTATATGAAGTAGAGTTTTTCTTCTGTTCTTTTACAAAGGGGTGAGCAATCCCTGAGTGGCAAGGTTTCTGGGCAGGCTGGTTATGGTGGAAGACGGGCAGAATTCGTATCAAAATGACCGATACGTGCGAGGAAAGGCGGCCAGTCAACTAATTAGACTGCAGACAACCATCAAGCTTCCGCCGTAATAGTGGGTGTGATTGAGATGGCAGATGCAACGCGCGGGCCTGTGAGCCTTGCATACGGGATATTTCCCCCGAGGGGTCCCCCACTACGTTCGGTCAGGGCCCAGGGCCGAGGGCCGCAACGCCAGTCTAAATAGGAAATGGTTGCGGGAAAAGACGTGCATGTTTGTATCCCTAGCCAAATGAATCCCTCTTAAGCCGGGAATGATTGCTTGGATACAGAGTTGCATGCTAGTCTTTGCATTCACCTAATGTCCTTTGATTTGCGAGGTCTACCAGCGGTCCACTCGACAGTGTCGGTTCTACTAGATAGATAACAAACCTAGGGTCCCAGATGTACGGATATTGATAATGGGTGCAGTGTTGCCGCCCCATTTCAGACCGACTTGCGGGACGGTTAAATATCTCATGCTCGGCTCATTCTGACTGGGATCTGATAGCTACGAACCTACGTGTCAACCAACCACCCCCTTTCTCCTTCTCCTTTCGTCTGAACAGAAAAAGTAGAACATTCTCATGTTCGCGTCCATGCAATGAACGAAGTTCGCCACGGCAGCCGTGGCAATATTCCGCGTCTTGTGTGTAAGAATCAAAGAATGAGTCTCTTAAATCTAGCCCCTTGTGTAAACATTTGCTCTGAAAAATGGAACCCTTTCCTACTAAACTTCCACATATTGAGTCACTGAGCCCTAACAATATTGCTTGTCCATCATTCAATTGCTCGTAATGGTAGAATTGCCCAAATGACAAGTGGCTGAGGTGGTATAGACCCTTGGCTATGTGGTTGCTACCTAGGTATTTAGGTAGCCACGAATACAAGGATGCTGTTAAGCCACCTCAGCTTTAGGCATACCAAATACGGGCGCTCTACAATGACATGCCCTATAGCTTCCACCAACCGTTGGCAACGGCACAACGTTCAAGACTCTAATCGGTAACTTCATATTATCTGCCAATATTACCTTGGTATACCTAGCGACTGCCACTGATATAGCATGTAGTACTGCCTTAGGCTTACAGCCAGCCCATGCAGAACACAAGTATAGAAAATGACTTCATCCCCCTTTATAAACCGCTGTACAAGGTTGTATGTCCCGGGCTGCTCAAAATAGTAGGAAAGAGACTTACAGTCCCTCGATTCCTACGAGGAGCTCGTGGTTTCCTGCTGCGAGCCGCCCTCAGTCGTTGGTCCGCTGGATGAAGCCGACGAAGCCGCTGAGTCCTTGTTGACCATCGCCATCTGCCATGCGGGGATCGATGCCTTCGCACCCGGCTTGCCACTGAAAGGCGATGACCGAATGAGGCTCGGTGTCGCCGGCTTTGGTGTGTCGAAGGTACTTGTTGGCTCGCTGTCGCCTCCATGAGCGTCATTGCTCGAAGCTCCAGGACGGCTGACCGCAGACGATGCGGTCGTGTCATTCCCACCGTTTCGCAGGCTGTTCGCGCTGCCCGAGGTCGAGCCCGTGTTCATTCGCTGAGTCAAGAGGGTTTTCAGGCTGGTGAGTTCCGAATTGACATCCTTGAGTCGAGTGTCGGTAGCTTCCCTCTGAGCCTCCATGGCCTTAGGAATCGAATCCTTCAAGATTTGTACATCATCCTTGATACGCTGCGCCTCGGTTTCCCGCCGTGTGTTTGCCGATCTCAGCTCCCTTACAACGGACTCTAGATCAGCAAGTGCTGTGTCGAGCTTCTCCGTCCGCTGTTGTTCAGCTTGCTTAAGTGCTTCGGTGTCTTTTGCTAGTTGATCGACCAGCCCAAAGGCCTTGTCGAACTGTTCCTCGATGGATTTTTTATCCTGTTCAAGTTTCTCGGGGGTCGGCGGTGCGATCATAGGGTACACATATCGCTACGTTCGTTAGTTGCGCAATCGAGGGGTGTGAAAGTGTAGTTCATACCTTCGCCATGGCGTAGGCACCGTAGCTGACGCCGCCCACGACGGTCGCCATGATGAACCAGTCTCTCCAGTCCCGCTTGGGGGGAGGGGGAGGGGGTTGCCATGCTGTGTATTGGGGAGGGTATGGTTGATAGTACTGTTGTTGTTGTTGTTGCTGCTGCTGCTGCTGCTGGCTCACCGGCATCGGAGTTGAGGCTGCAGCTGGGTGCTGCGCGCCAACCCGTGCTAGGGCGGCATCGATCTCGTCTTGTGTGAGATTCTTGGTTCGCAAGAAGGCTACACGGTTCTCAATCGAAGAGCCTGCGACGCTTGGATCCTGGAGAACTGCAGGTTGGTCAGTCTTGATGTTCTGTGACACCACGGCTTCGTCGTTAAGTTGCTACTAACACTGCGTCTGGACGGAGTTAGCACGCAGTAACTGACGGTTGATACTGACGTCCCATCATACCGCGGAGGCGACGATATCCTCTCGAATTGTCATCTTCAGACTCGTCGGTTCAACAGCCCTGCCGCATTCTCTTGCAGTCGAGGGAGTATCGTGTGATAAAGGCGACGAACGGGGAAGCACGCGTTCCTCACGAGCGTGATGACATGAGACCAGTTTAAGCCGAGGCTTTGGCGGAAGTGGCTGGGGCCCGGGGACTCTGACTGTTCTGGGCCGAGTACCTATGTATGCCTACCTAGGTAGGCAGTATACTAGTAGGTATCCGTATGGATACAATAAGCGAGCGGCACCAGAACTACTATGCTATGTACCTAGGTATTAGGTACGGTACGGATAGTAAGACTTCCCGGGCAATCTCCACATGCAATTTCTGGGTCACGTGTCAGGCACTGGTCCACGGTGCCCCGCCTCGATGATGGGGCACGGGCGAAATCTAGTACCTAGGTACCGATGTGGTAATGTTAGGAACCTACCTAGGTAGTGGTCTATTGTTTGAGAGGGGCTTGCGCAACCAATCAAGAACAGGCAGAGCATTTTGTTTACTTGCTGCTGAGCAACAGTCGTGCACTAGGCTCGCCACCCTCCTCACAAGTTGCACCTCACACCTTCTCCCAATCTCATCGCAGTTGACGGGACAAGAGATTACAGTACTCCCTTCTTTCAATCGAGTGGTATCTCACTTCCTTAACATTTCAAGTCGTTTCCCAAGCTCCTGGGTTACGGTTTTACACTCGAA
Organism: Colletotrichum magnum; assembly: GCA_022457145.1. NCBI lineage: Eukaryota > Fungi > Ascomycota > Sordariomycetes > Glomerellales > Glomerellaceae > Colletotrichum > Colletotrichum magnum. The sequence goes on from JAJHHK010000045.1 coordinate 149,746, forward strand.
ACTGAGCTGCTGCGCCAGCTTCCACGATGTCGCAAGACACCGGACTGTGGAGCGTACGACGACCAAGAGAAGTCAGTGTTATGGAGCGAAGTTGTGTCGCATCACCCTTTCTCCGCAATGTGTTTTCTAACATGTCGTGTAGACGTTAGGAGGCTTGAATTATAACTCTGGCCTACCCCAACCTGCATCTGCCATGAAGCGATCCAACTCGAATGCGGGAGCGCCGTACTCGAACAGCCATGCCCGATCGATGTCCGGCTCCAGACATTCGCTGGCTTTGTCACGTCCGAGCCAGCCCATGTTTCAACGCTCCTCTTCCGGTACCAATCTCGCGGACCTTGGTCTTTCCTCAGTAAAGCGAACCTCGATCCGTGACAAGTCATTCGCACCGACACCCGCGCCGGGGCGTGCCTCGACGGACGCGGACAGAAGAAGCAGTGTGTATCGCGCGCGTCCCTCGGCCGCCGGACCAATGAGCCATCAAAGCTTCTTCCAACAAGCACCTCAGCCCGCCGGCGTTCCGCGAGATCCCCGTCCTCTGAAGGACAGGTCGTACCAGGCGAGGATCGGGCAAGAGTTGCTTGACTACCTTGCACAGAACAATTTCGAAATGCAAATGAAACATGTTCTTTCTCAGAACATCATCAAGTCCCCGACGCAAAAGGATTTCAATTTCATGTTCCAGTGGCTGTACCGACGAATCGACCCGAGCCATAAGTTCCAGAAGAACATCGATCAAGAGGTCCCCCCCATCCTGAAGCAACTGAGATACCCCTACGAACGAAGCATTACAAAGAGTCAAATTGCTGCTGTTGGCGGTCAGAACTGGAGCACTTTTCTCGGCTTACTCCACTGGATGATGCAACTTGCGCAGATGCTGGACGGATATGCTTGCAATCGGTACGACGACGCGTGCCTGGAAAGTGGGATTGATGTTACGGGTGATCACATCATCTTTGACTTCCTTAGCAAGGCATATAGAGACTGGCTTTCTATGGACGAAGATGCAGACGACGAAGATGCCAATAGGGTTCTGGCGCCTCACGTTGAACGGATGGCGGAAGCCTTCGAAGTGTCAAACTCCAAATATACCTCGGAGCTCGAAATGTTGGAGGCAGAAAACAGTCGCTTGTTGCGAGAGATCGACGACCTTGAGAAGTCTACTCCAGACCCAGCTGTTCTCGACAACCACTTCAGAATCATGGAGGAGGACAAAGTTAAGTTTGAAGAGTACAACGCGCTCGCCATGCAAAGGTCCGACAAGTACGAGAACCGAATACAGGTCTTGCAGGATGAGCTAGACAAGCTCGTCCATGAACTGAAGGAAGTCGAGGATGAACGACGCGGCTTGCAACAGGCCGTGGACGATCTGGGTATCAGCATGCAGGATATTGACCGCATGACGGCCGAGCGAGAACGTCTGCAAAAAGGCATCGAGTCGGCTGGGCAGAGGCTGGAAGAGGTCAAGAAAAAGGTTGCCGAAAAAGAAGTGGAAGCTAGTAGGAAATTGGATGAACTGGAACGAATGGTCGACAAGTACAACACCCTGGCATACCAAATTGGCATGATCCCCGCAACAGCTGTCAACGCCAAGGGCAGAGACTACGAACTCCAGGTCACCGTCAACGATGGCCCGGACTTCGGCTCATCCCAGCTCAAGGGTTCCAGCAGCGCATCCTCGTCCGATAGGCTGCTCGCCGATCCCGTCACTGGATATCAGCCTGCGCATGTACTCAACCTAGACTTGCGGGGCCAGGTTAAAAACAGCTTTCTCGCTTTGAGGAAGGAGATCTCAGAGAGGAGAGGCGTTGCCATGGACATCATGATGAAGGACCATGACTTGCTCGACGGCATCAAGGAGGCAATCGAGGACAAGCGCAACGAAGTCGAGGCCTTGGAACACCGCGTTCGTGCTGCCGAAGAGGAATATGAGAAAACCAAAGAGGTAACTTGAGGGACCGTGAATAGTAGAAGACTGGGACTGACGTTTTTATCAGGTAACCACGACCCAGAAGATGGCTTCAGATGCCCAGATCGAGAAGATGGAGAAGGAGCTTGCGAAAATGCGAGCTACGTTGTCTGAGTCAGTGCAGCTGATGGAGCAACGGGAGATGAACACAAGCATTGAGTAAGTTGCATTATATTTTATGAATGACATTCAGAGTCTGACGAGTCTTCCTTTCAGATACGAGCAACTTGTGCTTCGTGCCAATTCCCTGCGGGAGGAGCTTCATACCGAGATCGACCGAATGCTCAACGATGTCATCAAATTCAAGATTCATGTCCAGAAGGGCCTCGAAGAATACGAGGATTTTGTGACAGATGAGCTGGAAAAGGAACTGGGACCCGATGATGGCAGAGATGACACTCGGACTATGAACATGTGACCTGATTTGCAGGTTCGCACACGGCTTGACGTGCATCTACTTTACTGGTCGAGGGCGGTTTGTTTCCTTTCGGTTGTTTGCCAAGCGTTAGAGTGCACTTTAAGCGGCGGGCTTGGGTTTGCTTCCCCCCAGATACCATGACGACGGATAATGACAGTTTTGAGGGCACGAGTGTCCCGTATAAATACCACCCCATCGACGGGACGTCGGAATTACCTGTCCCCACTTTGAGCTTTCAGAACAAATTCGATGTAGGCCGACGTCTCGAACATACTACTTTCATATTGCCTCGACGCATCTGCATCTGCTAGGGACGAGGTACGATTTTGAGATGCAGCTGGGAGATGACTTATCAGCAAAGTGAGTCCAGCATCAGTATCAGTGACGATGAAAAAGGCGGCATCAGTGGTCTCTTGTCGAGAAGTACTTGATGTCTCTCAGTCCATGCGGTCAACGTCTAATTGAAGGATGACTCCGTGAGTGGGCCTCTCTGTAAGTTGCAGGCATGTTCTGAGCCACAAACCACGTAAATCCAAAACGGGGTGTTATAGGAGTGGTCACACTGGTGAGTGGTTGTTGTGTTGTAGTCGAAATACTTGTCGCTTCCTGTCGGCCATGAGGTTGATTCTGGCGCTGCATCAGATGAGGGCGGGCATCTGTTATGGATGTGCCGAGCTGTCGGGCACAGTAACAGCACTAGTGTGAAAATACAAAGGAAAAACTCTACTTCATATGACCACATGGTTGTACTCTACCTCCTTTGGTTATTGATGCCTAGTTCGTATTATCTGCAACCGAAGGGGGAAAACAGTCAATCAGTAGTAATAGTCCCCACCCCAGTCGGCCAGTTATTTCGTTACACTGTAGGCAGTGACCTACCTAGTATTCCGCCATGTTTCTGACATGGGCGGATTCAATCAGCCTACGCTATTAAGTAGTTCCAGGTTAAAACCTACCGGACTTTGAACATCTCCCGGACCTGCAGCATAAGCAGTGTCGTTGGGTTGATGAGGCTGTGAAATCCTATGTCCGATATCTCCGCCGAAAATACAATGTGCAGTTGGACGGACATACATGCCTGAAAAAAAATCGCAACTGGTAAGCGCCGCAGGCCTGTTGCTGGGACGTCGTGACCAACGCAGCAGTCTCAGGTCATCTTAGGGCTCCAATGCGCAGCAGACGCAGCCTTCGCCCTGTCAATTATTTTTCTCATCGGGATTGACCGACTTCGCTAAATCCGGACAAGCTCAGGATTGGGTTGCCTCTGGTTGAACATTCCTTGGAAGTCTCCCATGTATATATCCTCCTACTCCCTTTGACGACTGGTTTGTGCCCACAAGAGCTATGTCTAAACTACGACACTTCTTTCGTTCCTTTTTCAAACAGCCGCCCAAACGCCCCGGTGCCAGAACAGCTTCCACCAACCCAGCTTCTGTGCTGGCCCTCTCAATGGCCTCATATACGACAACCGTTACCAGGATTTCGGACTTTGGCCCCTCGCCCGAGGATGCCGCCTCGAAGCCGCACCATGTAAAGAGAGGAGGGACCACCGTCAGCTTCAAGAATATGCATCCTTCATTTGGCGATGGTGTTGGCCTCTCCAGGATGTTCCAACATGTTGTCTGGTTTGTCTCCCTACTCCTCTTCTCTCATCGTCGAGCCGGACTCTGTCATTACTCTTGGCTAACACCGTCGCAACTCCAGGCCAAGCCTGACCGGTAAACTACCATCCCCCGACACGACTCCGCCGACGGTCTATGTCATCAAGCCCGAGTTCCTCCCCACTCGCAATGCCTCTCAGAAACTCCGAGCAACGTGGCTAGGCCACGCTTGCTACTACGTTGAGTTCCCGTCGGGTCTGCGTGTGCTTTTCGATCCGGTCTTCGAGGACCGCTGCTCTCCTTTCTCCTTCATGGGCCCTAAACGCTACACGCCAAAGCCATGCGACCTGACTGAAATTCCCTTCGTCGATGCTGTTCTGATCAGCCACAGCCATTACGACCACCTGTCTCACGAATCCGTTCTCACCATTCAAAGACACAACCCCGAAGTTCACTTTTTTGTCGGTATGGGCCTCGAGTCTTGGTTCAAGAAGGCCGGCCTGAAGAACGTCACGGAACTAGACTGGTGGGAGGACGCCGAGCTGAGCTTATCAGTCGACAAACACACCATCGGCGAGTCTAAGACTATCACTGCCCAGGTGTCTTGCCTACCGTGCCAACACACCTCCGCCCGCACCCCCTTCGATAAGGACACGACCCTGTGGGCGTCATGGGCCGTCAAAACCGGCGACAAGTCGGTTTGGTTCGGGGGCGATACCGGTTACCGCGCCGTGCCCTATGTACCGCCCAACGTCGACGACTATGGCCAGGAGTTTGCGGCACTGCCTGTGTGCCCACAATTCAAGCAGATTGGCGAGTTCAGGGGCCCATTTGACCTCGGTCTCATCCCGATTGGCGCGTACTATCCTCGAGTTGCCTTCTCACCCATGCATGCCAACCCCTTTGATTCAGTCGAGATCTTCCAGGACACCAAGTGTCAGCATGCCATGGGTATCCACTGGGGAACATGGGCCTTGACAATGGAAGAAGTCCTGGAACCCCCCAGGCTTCTTCGACAGGCGATGAAGCGGAAAGGTCTCCCAGAAACTGGAGTGTTTGACGTCTGCAACATAGGCGAGAGCAAGGAATTCTGAGCCATGACATCGAATCTCGTCTTGTACATGTACGCCTAGGACGAAAGGTCTACCCGCCATTTTCATGTGTCCTTCACTGCCTCGTGCTGAAATCTACCAATACCATCCAACCAATAAAACAGTTTCCGGAATTGGTATGTAAGAAGCGCTTTATTTGGTATTATGAACGACACATATGCCCGCGCTGAATTCGTGTGATCGCTGCTTTTTGTCGTACACGCAGGTCAAACAAAACCGTACCGTCACCACATTTTGGGGCTCCATGGAGTTCCTCAACCTCACTCCGGCAGCCAACCACAAATTCGGAGTCCAAACCAGCTTCCACATAACGCCAAGCAATGCAGACATAGGAGATAGTCTTGTCAAGCTTCCCTTATCCTAGCCAGGGTATACATAATTCCCAATCTTTTCCTTCCATGATCCACGTAGCCCACCAGTCCATGCATGGTCTACATCCATCGCCAAACCAAAAAAAAGGGGGAAAAAGGAAAAAGGAAAAAAGGGCATTGAAGAGGAGAGTGTAAGAACAACTGAGGAAAAGACAAAAGGAGAAAATCATGGGGCATCAGAATACACTGCTCATCAGCGCCGGCAAATCGTCCGACCTCGCTAATTGATCAAATGCCTTCACCAAGCCCATTGCTGCACCCGCCGCCGCACCGCCAACAACCACCATTTCGAGGCCGCCAATGACAGCCTGCCGCACGCGATGCACGCCTTGCCAGCCGGAAACGATGCAGGTCTTAATATAGCCAAAGGCAAACAGCGCAACAGCCATGACAGCTACCGAGACGTAAAGGGCCAAGTAGACGTCGTCGGAGGGGACGAAGAAGTACGGGAACAGCGGTACAAGGCCGCCAAGGAGGTAGCCCGCCGCAATGGTCAAGGCAGAGACGAAGGCGCGGTTGGAGGGGGGTTCCTGTTCACAGTGGTGGAACTGCATGAGGAAGTCGATGAGGCGGGGGGAGGTTGATAGGTGGTCTGTTACCTCCTCTAGTGTGTGCTTGGGGAACTCGTACGGCTCCAGAACTTCGCGAACCTGGGCGCGAGCGACATTTGGGTCGTTTTGGGTGAGGCGGGTGCACTCGTTTAGGGTTTCCTTGTAAGATGCGCTGTCGTGGCTATGTATTAGCTTCATTTACGAGTTAACGAGGGACTGAACAGACGACTCACGCTTCACTCTTGGCTCCAAGATAACCACCCAGGCCCATGGAGATTGCGCCAGCAATCAACTCCGCCATCCCACCGAAGATAACAACCTTCGTCTGGCCCAGCGCAGACAGGCCAGCTGTGAGAGCAAACGGCACTGTTAAACCATCCGAGAGGCCGATTGTGGCGTCCGATATCACACGGGCGTCGATGCGCAGACGACGTGACGACTCGCCGTCGGAAGAGGATGTTGTCGCTTTCGATGCCACAGTGCCCATGGACGCAGTCGATATTGTTCTTGTGCCGAGAAGCGGTTGCCTCTCAAGGTCGGCGCCTATGATAGTGTCGTCCGACATAGTGCTCTCGGCCCGCTCGTTGATAGGCTTGCGGTCGATAGGCCGCATCCGCCCAAAGAGGAAGTTTTTCAGAGTGACAAGACCCATGGCGATTCTTATTTCGCCCTCTCTCCCGTACTGTTGTTGCTAGTGGAACAATGGGTTTTGGCCTGAGAAGCAAGAAAAACTTGGTCTCCTCAAAACGCCGAAAAGTTCCGGGGCTGTCGTGTAAGAGAGGACACCGAGAGGATGGGCCTGTTCGATGCTCGATTTCAATCGAGATGATGCAGCGAACTGGCGTCGCCGAAACCCAGGTAATATGTCAGGAAGGAAGATAGAAATTCAGTTGTTTGTTTTCCACCTTTGCCTGTTACTGGGTTGCGGTCGGAGCAGTGATGTGTTGTCGTGCCGGTGCTGGTGCTGTTGAGATGAGGCAAGCGTCGTAGTCTTCTAAGCACATTCCAGACTAAGAAAAATGCGAATAGCCACCTCCCTCGTGTATAACAAGCGCAGAACCCGAAAAATGTTATGATGGAGAAAGCAATGTGCAATTATTCTTTAAAGTAAAAATCCTTTGCCAAAAATTCCAGGGCACCGAATTACCTAGTAGAAACTTATACTCTTCCTCGAGGCAGCGGATCGTGAACCAAATACTACCTAATAGCCACCACGAAGGCCCAGCAGGGGAGGGGCTTTAGAGCCTCTAGTGAGCATCTTTGCTGTTGAACCCACGCCACCTGCAGGGCCTGGCTTGGTGTTTACCTTGCGTTGGAGTAAGCAGAATTCAAAAGTTGCTGATTGGCTTGTTGGAGAGTTAAGCAATACTTTCGATGCGTTCCATTGGCTCCGGGTCCCACCTACTCGGAGGCAGTCTCCCCTCATCTTAGTTGTCCGCACAACTGCTTTGCGCATTCCGAAGTCACTCGGCCCTATCAGATGAATGGCGCAAAGATTCCTATCGACTTTTCTCCTTTGCCCGACTCCCAGCACCCTCAGGGAACGACGGCGACTTATTTTTCTCCGGCCTCATTGATCAGAGAAAAATCACATCCAAGGGGTAACATCCAGTAGATTTTCCTTCTGTTTCTACACACAAGTTCGACGTATCAAGAATTACCTAGAGGGGAAAGCAGGCTTTAGAGTACCTAAGGGTGCGGATAAAGGCAAGTGTACTTGCTTTCCCCACCGCCTCTGTTTTCAGGTTCGGCCACTTCGGCGACGTGCATGTCCTTACCCGACATAGGTAGTTATTAGGTAGGGTACGTCAGAAATGGCTTATTAAAATCGGTGCCAACGCGTTGCTTTCAAGCAGGCGAGTTCCTCGGAACTCTTTCACGTTGCTTTGCTAAAAGCCCTTCTACAAACTTCAAGGATATACCGCCAACAACAACAACAACAACAACAACAACAACAACCGTCCTCCCCCTTTCTTTTTCTTCTTTTTTTAACGGCCATCCAAGTATTCTCCATCCCGTCTGTTCAGATGGGTCTACCTCTCAAGCTCGGTGTTCCAAATGTTCCCAAAGATGTACCCACTGAGACTCGGATCCCCCAGACGACGAATACAGCAAATCATCAATTCGGTCAGGCTGTGGGCGCCGGTGTGAATACGGGAGCCGGCAACACGCGGCCTAAGACCGAGGCTGAAATCCGGGCTGGCCGGCTTTACGAGGAAGCTATGGAGCAGGAGTACGCCAAAAGAGACGGCGGCTCGTGATGAGCCTGTCCTCTGTGGGATGCAACAGTTCGTAGTGCGGGTTTGAAATAAAAGATGCAAGCTCTATATTAATGGGTATATTTGTTTCCGTCCATCATGGTTGCGTCCTCATCTGTGCCAGCGCCGAGGTCTGTTTTGTCGTGCGCCTACGACTCCTGCTTGTATTTCCTCGCCCAATTCAGTGATCAAGATAGAAAAGAGCTCCCGAGAAAAAGAAAGAAAGAAGAAGGAAAAAAAAAAGCAAGGGTGAAAAAAAGCTACGCGACTTGAAACGGGTGAGCCTCCGTGTTGAAAACCCACCTGTTGTCAGCCGCTTCCACCTGGACTTTGGCGTCAGTAGCCTGAATTAAGTAGCTGTACTTCAGCACCTCAGCGAACCAGAAGCTCTCCTGAAAGTCGTCAAAGGACCCTCCCTTAGGGTCATTGACATTTGTAATGGATGAAAACCCACTGCCCACGCTGCACGTCTTGTTGATGGCCAAGAAGGCATCCCACGCCCAGTCTTGATACTTGGCGTCCCCCGTGGCGCGGTATGCATAGTAGTAGCTCTCGATAACCTCCGGCCGAAGCACATACGAACCACCATCGCTTCTTATCCAGAAACCGGCTCGGTTGTAGAATTCGGTCTGATTGGCTGGGGGCTGGGGATTCAGAGTGGTGTTGATGCCTGGTTTGTCGTCAAACCAACGGAAGACTTCGGGACCGATGCCAGTAGCCGTTTGCTTGTACGTCTCGCGGCAGGCATCAGTCAGTCTAACGCCGAAGTCGATATATTTCTGTTCCCTCAGGACAAGTCCTCCCAAAATGAAGTTTCCGCCGTCAAAACAAGCCACTGGAACACATGTTAGCGCCGCCTTGGACGACTGGAGAGACGGATGGCTTGCTTACAGTGAGTCGAAACGAATCTAAGCTGGGCGTTCGTGTAGGCAGCCAGGAAAGTCAGATCAGGTCGCGTTGTTGGGTTTGACGCGAGAAATTTGATGGAAGAGTCCGCCGCTGCGACCCAACGATCCTTGTATAGAGAAAACCTTTTTTGGTCGTAGATCCACATTTTGATGAGATACTCGTAGAAGCTGTCGGTGCCGCCATTCCATCCACCACTGCGATCGGCGAAGGTGCCATTGGATATGAAGACATCCGTGCCAAGGAGGCCAGGGAACACCTCTTCATTGGGTTTGAGCAAGAAGTCCTCACCGCGCTGCGAGAGGTTGGCGTACTGGCTGTCTCCTGTCAAATCGCTCAGGCGAGTCCACTCTAGAACCAATGTGCCTATGGTAGCAATTCCGTTGGTAGTAGAGCCATTCTTACGTGGCTTGGGGTCATAGACAAGCGTATTGTCTGGCACGCCCGTCGGCGTGTCGAAAGCGACTTTGAGATTGTCCGCAAGTCGTTTCGCCTGCGATAGTAACGCATCCACACCCGACTGGTTGGCAGCGACGTCTTTGAGAGGACCCTTGAGCATGTCGTGTCCTTGATGGTCCAGTTAATAACTGGGACGGTACGTTACTCAAATCATGGGTGAGTTTACCAGATAATAAGCCGCCCAAGTATCGGATGGTCGTTTCAAACAGCGAAACCTCGGTCGTGGTTACGTCGAAGTTGATGCTCGGCACGAACTCGAGAATCTGACCAACAATTTCCTTGTTCTCCATGACAATCGCTGTGCTCAACGCATCGACAGCACTGGCACCCCATCCATTTCTGGGTACAGATGTAAGCAGCTGGGTTGACTGAGCTCGCGTCACACTCACCGATCGTTCTCGAACGTGTTGGACAAAGGCCTCAACGTATCGTTTGGAAACGCAAACTTGCGGTAGCCGTCCCATGAGCGCTGAAAAGCCTCCTTCACGGCCCTAGCTCTGTCGGGTTGAGGAATGTAGTTCGGGGTGGTAGCTAACGGCACGCCAACCTGTGGACGAGCAGATGCCTGAGCAAAAAGCCCAGCAAGTGTCAAAAGGCTTGCTGAACGTGACAGATGCATTTTTTGTTTTTGACCGAGCGTCAACACGGGGTATATGGTGTATCGGACAAGGAGAAGGGCAAACGCGGTCGGCTCCAGTCGAGGATGTGGCAGCGATGCAGTGTGATATATAGTCACCGACGGGGCGGAGGGACCGAGAAATAACGAAACACTAAAAGCAAGCTGCACTAATACGGGGACCATGCAGCTCCGAGGTAAGATATCAGTTGACTTTAGCAGACCGGAAAGAAAAGGGCGGGCATGAGATGGATGAACTCTGTTTCTCGTCTCGTGTTCCCGGACTCTGCGGTTGCCCCTGGCCTTGTCTCATACTATGAATCTCCAAAGTGCCATTACCTTCTCACTGCAGCTCTCTTTACTCCTGCCGGTCGTTCGGCCAAACTTGCATTGGAGAGCTAGCGTTACTTGTTGTCGACCTCCATTTTGCAGTTTTCCGCTTGTGAAGGCCAGGCGACCAAAAAAAGGCCACTTCTGTCTCAATGTTGCACTTTGGTAGGCTTGCAATGCAACCACAGTTGATTGAGCATCATGCGGGTCGAGCTCGTTGGTCGCTTTGAATGACTGGAGGCAGCACGCGCCTAGCAGATCTTGCCGAGTTCGTCGCTCGTCCCGGAGTGACGATGTCATTATGCCCGGACTTGTAACTGTGAATCAGGCACGCGTCAAGTGATGGTTGAGGGGAGCTTCTCGCCAGTGTTACCTAATATTCAATGCAGTGTTGCATTGCATAGGAGAGAGGGGCCAGCCTAGATATGCAGGCTGCAGAGGCCCGCGAGTCCCAGTGCCCGGCCGCCTCGCCTTCTGCTTTGAGTACACAACCTGAGGTCCTGGTGTTACAATTGAATGCGCGACTCACTTGGCACAGGCGCGGAAATGAAGCGAGGCCATTTGTCTGTTGCCGTTGTATCCGGAGTGACACTGCCGTTGGGGGCCAGGGTTGGAGTTGTTGACTGTATGACTGCGTTGGCAATGGAAGAAAAGTTCGTCTGCTCTGCTCTTGCATGCAGTGCAACTTCAACTCTTGTCGAGGAGAAGTTGGCTGCATAGCTACAGGGAAGTGGCTGCTGGCAACGTTGTGGAGATATTCCGATCTCAGTCCCAACATGCCTGCAAGAGACAACCCATTATTCAGACTCACACAAGCATCTGACGATTCGTCCAATATTAACCATCAGAAGGATGGTGATGGGAGATAGACAAATGCAAGCGTGATGATCGTCATATCATCTCTTTGAGCCCGGTTCCCGTAGAAGCACCCATGCGCCCCGCATCGCGTGAACACTACAGTGTACCTTAATTATCACCCTCCACCACCACCACCAGCTCCGGTGGAACCCTGGGAGGCAGGATGATCCAATGCCAAGTGCCCGAGGCCGCGGCTCTGGCTGGTTCCTTCTTGGTTCCTTTGTCTCATAAATTCCTGTCCCGGCCAGCCGATCATTCGGCTTGTGAATGGTCATCTCAACGAGTCGAGCTCAGGAATAGGTCCGTCTCTTTCAGTAGCCAGTTCTACACGCCAGGCTTTGCTCCGAGTCATAAAGTTTCCTGTCTTCATAGGCAGTGATTGACCGCTGTATTCTGAGGGAGCGTCGGACGGGCGAGACTACATATCGAGCACTGAACCGACCGCGTATCAGATAGAATAAACTTTGCGTCGCCAAGAAGAGTTTGTGCCACTGTATTCTTCAAGCTGCAAAAGCCATCCCACAGATACCTCAGCCATGCTTTCGTAGCTTCGCCAGCGCGGTTGCAACCCCGTCCGGCAAGGTGTCGCGTTTAATGCTTGAATTGTCGGGTTGATCCGTCTGAGTCTGTGTTTCCGCAGCCCGCTTCGACTCCTCGACCGCAGCAGCAATCATGGCTTCTTCGTAATCCTCGTGGAAGTCCGGACTACCTGTAGGCCGCACGGGCCGCACTTCGCGGTTGCCCGTTGACTCGCGAATGGCCGGCGGGCCTTGCGACGTTGTCTTGGTGTGCAGCATCTCTCTTAGCGGAACACTGCTCGGAGACACAGCTTGATCTGAAGTCGATGCTTGGGTTGGCATCCCTTCCTTACTGCTTTCGACACGGTCGAGCTGTCGTTTTGCCGCCTTTTTGGCTCGAAACGGTTCTTCAACTGCGCTGACCCACTTGTTTACTTTGACGGCTCCCCATCCGGCGATAATGGCGACCTGTTCTGGGTCTGCGTTAACTGCATTTTTCAGGCTACCGAAATTGCTGACCAGCGCCACGGCATCTGACTTGTTTACGCTCCGAGGGACAGTGACAAACTCGACCAACTTTTCTGCGTAAGTCGATGCTTGTTGGCCACGGATGGCGTTGAAATTGGCATGTTCGTAGGACTTGTAAAGTTCAAGATAGCGGGCAGCCTCCGCGGCAGACCAACAAAGGATGATTGTGATGTTGTTCACCAGAGATGTCTTGGACAATTCGCGAATGGGTTCCTCGTGGTTCGGGATATCGACCATGGCAAGGAGAATGCGTAGGTTGTACTTGCCGTGGAGATTCCTGATTCTCGTATAAATATACTCGGGATGCAGGCGATGATACTTCAAGCTGTGATTACGAGTCTGTTAGCAAGGCGGCTGCTAAAACGATTGTCGAAGACGATGTGGGGATCCGACAAACCTCAAGAACAGGGCACAGGTCGTCAGACCCAAGCCATAGTCGGCCATGATATCGCTGTACTCCCATGGCATGGACTTCAGAGACGCAAGAACAGGATTTCCCCTCTGGCGAGGAGAGACGAGAATCGCAGAGCCCGAACCCTTCTGGGGGAGGGCTTGCGGGGTCGGTTGAACGATCCTATCAGTGATAGGAGTGTTGGACGGCGGCACTCTGTCGAGGCGTTGCGGCTTTGGCTGCTGAATATTTTGGGGTGCCGGCTGCTGGGCGCGAGGCCGGGGAGGTTGAGCCGGGTGTGACGACGCGAGAGCTGCGAGGAAGTCCTCGTCGGCACCAAAATCGTCATCCATGGCTCACTCCAGAATGATATTGATCAACGAGACCGTGCGTCGCATTGGTTTCGGTGCGAAAGGGCACGCTGACGAGGGCCCTCGTGATGATGAGGCGGCGACCTACACTGGACTTCTGCACCTATGGAATAGTACTTGTTGGTGCCTGGGTAGGTAGGTTACCAACTTCCCTACCTTCGTGCCTACCTACCAGGTAGAAGGTGTGGCGGGGCGGGGCGAGGTGTGGTTGACGGAAGAATTGTTCCACCAATAAGGAGAAGCAGATGAGAAGGCCCCGAAGCCGGCTCCGCTAGGTGTTCTCCCCGCGGTACCACGCGGCCATTGAACCGGGTTATGTCTACATGCCATGCCCCTCCCCCTCTTCCGCGACAGTCGAGCCCCTCGGGGTAAGTTGCCGTGGCCCTGGCTCGCCTTGGGTTTTGGGCGGGGGAAGAATTACATCGTCGAGGCTATAAAAGCCTGCTTCTCCTGTTTTGCTTTCCCAACTTTTGTTGCCTATATTGATTGCACGATACCTTTGATTTTGTCCTCGGTCCTTTCTCGCTCTCCTTATCCGGGTGTCCTTTTTTGATTGTTCTCCGTCGCCCTCGACTGCAACCATGACCGACATCACCATCCTCGGGTGGCAGACGCGCGATGTGCGCTTTCCCACCTCCCTGGACAAAACCGGCTCAGATGCCATGAACGCTGCGGGTGACTACTCTGCCGCATACTGCATCCTGGAGACAGACTCTAAATACTCTGGTCATGGAATGGTACGTCTGAATAATGGTCATTCACCACAATGAGACGCGTCCGGCCGCTCATTGACTGCTCTCTTTAGACCTTCACCATCGGTCGTGGAAACGACATTGTCTGCAAAGCCATTGACTACCTTGTTGAGAGGATCAAGGGCAAGAAGCTGTCGGACCTCGTCTCAGATTGGGGCAAGACCTGGAGATATCTCGTTAACGACAGTCAGCTGAGATGGATCGGCCCTGAGAAGGGCGTTATTCACTTGGCTCTTGGCTCTGTTGTGAACGCTATCTGGGATCTCTGGGCCAAGGTCCTTGGTAAGCCCGTGTGGCGCATTGTGGCCGATATGTCTCCCGAGGAGTTCGTCGGCTGCATCGACTTCCGATACATCACCGACGCGATCACTCCTGAGGAGGCTATCCAGCTCCTAAAAGAGCAGGAATCCACAAAGGCCCAGCGCATCAAGGACGCCGAGAACAGCCGTGCTGTCCCGGCCTACACCACCAGTGCCGGCTGGCTAGGCTACGGCGAGGATAAGATGAAGGGCTTGCTGCAGGAGACCCTTGGCAAGGGCTACCGCCACTTCAAGCTCAAGGTCGGCAGCAATGTCGACCAGGACAAGAGACGTCTGGGTATTGCCAGAGAGGTTATTGGGTACGACAGCGGCAACATTCTCATGGTGGACGCCAACCAGGTCTGGTCTGTACCTGAAGCTATCGAGTACATGAAGCAGCTTAAGGAGTTCAAGCCCTGGTTCATCGAAGAGCCTACATCCCCCGATGACATCCTGGGACACAAGGCCATCCGCGAAGCCCTCAAACCCTACGGCATCGGCGTTGCCACTGGCGAGATGTGCCAGAACCGCGTCATCTTCAAGCAGCTCCTCATGTCTGGTGCCATCGATATCTGCCAGATTGATGCCTGCCGTATGGGTGGTGTCAACGAGGTTCTCGCTGTCCTGCTGATGGCCAAGAAGTTCAACGTCCCTATCGTTCCTCACTCGGGCGGTGTCGGTCTGCCGGAGTATACCCAACATCTGAGCACTATTGACTACGTCGTCGTCAGCGGCAAGCTATCCGTGCTGGAGTATGTCGACCACCTGCATGAGCACTTTCTCAACCCCTCTGTCATCAAGGACGGATACTACCAGACGCCCACGGAGCCTGGCTACAGCGTCGAAATGAAGGCCGACAGCATGGACAGATTCAGTTTCCCGGGCAAGCCCGGTGTTAGCTGGTGGACCAGTGAAGAGGCCAAGCCAATCCTCGAAGGCGAGAAGATTTGAAGCGATTCAATCACGAACCGGCGACGTGAAGCTTTTTTATTTTTTTTTTTTGGGGGGTGGGGGGTCAAGTTGATGCAAACTTGTCCGCAGGGCAACGATGGCATCCTGTATGATCGAGAAGATGATTATCCTCATTGCATGGGTAAGGCGAATGCGTTGTTTCGAAAGAAGATTGGGGGTTTTTGGCGAAAAGAGCCATTCCGCAGGGCAACGATGGCATCCTGTATGGCGCAAGTACAATAAGGCTTGCGACCATCCCTCACAAGCGTTTGGTTTAACAAGAATGGAGTTGGAAGGGGGGTTTGGCTTCGAGAGCCATTCCGCAAGGCAACGATGGCATCTTGTATAGAACGACCACAGAGATCGGCTATCCCTTAATGATCATGAAGTACCTAACAAAAAGAAGTCCAAAAGAAGTTGGGAGGTTCATGGATATACCTACCCCTTTGTACACTCTACACTAGGTACCTACCATCCATAGGTACTTGACCTAGGTTGGCTAGCCTGGTCCAAAGTCCGTCCAGGCAACTGATCCCACGCGCCACATGTGGCGTCGAAGTCTACCTTCCATGTGTCCCGCTATGGATGCGGGATGGCGGGATCCGCAGGTACACCGGGCCACGCTGCACAATAGGTCCATGCATGGTGGACCTAGATATCTAGTGTAGCCCGATGGGTAGAATACCTACTGGAACAGGCGGGCGGGACCTAGCCCCCACGGGAGGTATCTAGGTACCTAGGTACCTGGGCGGAATGAAGGATGGGCTGAGGAGACGTTTCAAAACGCAGCAGTAATAATTACCTACCCAGGTAGAGCCGCCACGGAAAATGGATGTAGACCATCATCAACTTTTGCCTATCGTTCTGCGTTGCAATTTGTTCCAACGTCTCCTGTACACTGTCGAGCTACCGAGGACAAATATTCTTCTTTTTGTAATTATTTCACATTTACACGTTCATTAGCCCTTCCCTTGGTTTTCTTCCTCACGCTACCTATTCCCCTCACGATGCCCCCGAAACCGAAAGCAGCGAAGGTAGACGACGCCCCTGAGGCCTTCACGCCCCAGAGGTTTGAGAAGGAACTCAAAAATCTTGCCGCAAAGGCGCAGGCTCAGACGAAGGGCAAATTTCTCAGGGAACAGGCTTCGATTTACCTGAAAACCACTATCCTGCTCGCCCTTGCTGCCGTCTACAGCAATGTCTCTCAGTTGGCTCTCTCGCCCGTCTACGGCTCCATTCCATCGTCGATTTACCATGCCAAGCTCGTTATGGTGGCCTGCTTCTTTGGTTGGTCGGGCAACATCTTTATGAACCGCACGTTGCCCTTCAGCTCCGCCAAGTTACTACCCGTCATTGCTCTTGCCATTCCGGCGCTTCAGTTTTACTTGTACAAGACGAGCGCCACTCTCACGGCCTATTGGGGCCCGCTCATCACCGAGGTCGCCACGCTGTTTCCCTTGATCATCATCTCAGTCAGCTGCGTCGCGACTGAGCTGGACAAGGCGGATCTCTCGAAGCTTCCTAAGTTCGTTGCCGACGCCAGCCCCGGCCTGGGCTCTTGGGGGCTGTTCAGATTCATGGAAAGACTGTCGGGAGACTACCTGCAAGCGTACATCGGCAAGTCGTTCTTCCAGACCAGGATCGGACTTGAGGTACTTCTTGGCGTTGCGTACTCCATCTACGCTCCTTCGAAGTTGCTCCTTCTCGCCATCCCGGCTTTGCTGCATACGGCCGTCCTCAACACACATGCTCTGACGCCAATTGCAACCGCTTCGCTCAACAGCACCTTGCAGGCCGATGACTGGTTCCTGCTGGACCGTAAGGAATCTGTCACCGGATACGTATCTGTGCTCGAGAGCCTCAAGGCCGGGTACCGGGTTTTGAGATGCGACCACTCTCTTCTCGGTGGGGAGTGGGTTAGACACAAGGGCCCGATCGTCGCCGAGCCTATCTATGGCGTCTTTGTCATGCTGGAAGCTGTTCGTCTTGTCAAGACCAAGAACCCGGTACCTGATAGTGAAGCCAAGGCCCTCAACATGTGAGTCACCTATTCTGATAACATTACGCCCAAGGAACTTGTAAGTAACAATCAAACAGTGGTCTGGGCATTGGCACCCTTCCGGCAGCCCTGATCGCACATGGCATCTCGACGACCATTGTCGAGATCGACCCCGTGGTACATGAGTTCGCGTCCAAATACTTCGAGCTGCCGTCAAACCATACCCCTGTCATTGCGGACGCTGTCAGCTACACTGCCAAACTAGCAGATGACACCAGCGCAAGATACGATTACATCGTTCACGACGTTTTCACCGGAGGAGCCGAGCCTGTTTCTCTCTTCACGTTGGAGTTCTTGCAGGGCCTGAGCACCCTTCTAAAGCCCGACGGAGTAATTGCTATCGTAAGTTCACAATCTTAAGAAATCTAGGCAAAGCATTCGTCTCACAAGGTCAGAATTATGCCGGTGACTTTCTCCACCCGGCCCCAAAGCTTGTCGTAGACACCATCAAGCAAGTCTTCCCGTCGTGCCGTGTATTCCGAGAGTCAGAGCACCCAAGCAAGAAGAAAATTGAGGAGGAGGGCCAGGACTTCACCAACATGGTCATCTTCTGCAAGAAGAYGAGCGGCAAGATCTTTTTCAGGAAACCCGAGGAGGCCGATTTCCTGGGCAGTCGCACTCGCCGGGTGTTTCTCAAACCCCAACACGAGGTACTGGACAAACATTTCCTTGACGGCGACTTCGGTATTCTGCGTGCCAACGCCACCGAGAAGCTGACAAGGTGGCACGAGAAGAGTGCATTGGGGCACTGGGAGGTTATGCGTGTCGTCATGCCTTCAAATATCTGGGAAGAATGGTAAAAGTTGCCAAGTAGCGTTGTGAGAACCATACTCACGAAACGCAAGTCTTGCAAGGGAACTCCGGACTGTACGCATCTATAGTTGCTTCTTGGATAAGGGTTGACAAGCTAAAGAAGTATTTTGTCACTCAGACATCGCACTGGGGCAGCCTTATTTCATTCCTGGAACAAGTCGGGCTCGTGCGTCGAGTCATGTCCTTAGCCAACAATGAGTGAGCGTGGCCGTAATTGTGCTCTCCGGTCACGTACATCATTCCTCCAGATCAGAATTTTTGGACATCCCCACGGTCACCACTCCGCCCAACCAGCGCATTCCAGCGTGCAAGCATTTGAGCCCTCAACGAAATCAACTATGTGAAAGGGGACAGGGGCATTATCCAACATACTGTGCGGGCCAGCAGCGATAAGCTCTCCTATGGTTCTGTAGGCGAGAAGAACACCGGTGCATGTCTACCTCCTTGTCGTATCTATTTTCGCCGGACGGTCCAGACATGATCTTGACACTGCCAGTCATGATGTTGACCATGGGTGTCGATAGACGACAGCTCGGCCTTTCTCAGCGTTGTGTGGCGGCACATGGGGTCAGTGCCCTTGAAGGGCCCGGTTCATGAGCAATTCCGTTGCGTGAAGCCGCCTGGCAAGCTTCTTAACAGTGGCAGCGTGGCTGAAGAGTACGGCTGAGCGGTAGTGAAAGCTGTGAGATAACGCTCCGGCCTGCCCAGCTGTCTCGGCACCCGGGGGATGGTTGGGGACATGGGCTGCTCGTGATATTGAACGAGATGTTTTTTGTGATCTGGCCGTTGTTCATGATGTCGTAGATAGTTCCAGGCGCGCACGTTGTAGCTATATTGGCTAGATGGGTGGCAGCGGACGTTCGAGTTTCATACAACGACGTCCCGCCCGGTGATCTTTACTAGTTACTTCCGCTACATGCCTTCTTCCGACATTCATGCCTAGTATAGTCCATAATAAAGGTCCTATATATAAAGAGACCGCCTTTTTTGACTGTGCTGTCTTGACTACGTTAACTGTGTCCCGGGTATAAGTAGTAAGTTACTATATCTAGCTAGTTAAAATAATTCTTAAAAATATAAATAAGTAAGACTAAGTAAGTAGATAACTATTTTAGAGAGAATACTAAGTAAAAATAGATTTTAAGGAGTACTATTATATATATAATAATAAGTATTTTTATTAAAAAGAAACTATATATTTTAAATTAAAAGTTAGAACTATATAAGTAAGTATATTACTAAGTATATAGAGTATATAAGCTTTATTTTACTTTATTTAAAGAGCATATAACTTAACTCTTATGTTTTTTAAAGTTAAATAAATTTAGTTTATATACTTTAATATATACTTAAACTTATATTTCATTAATATATAGTAAAGTAAATATACTATAAAAAGCTATTATACTTATATATACTACTTATAAATATATAGATTAGTAGTTAGTTTAGTAGTTTAGAGTCTAACTAGCCCTACTTTATATAAAGTAGAGGTAGTAGGTTTAAATCCTATATTACCCTAAAGTTTTCTTAGGTTACGTAGTATATACGCGCCCTTTTAAAAACTAAATTATAATAGAAATACTAGGTAACTAGAATATAGTAAGCCTTAGTTAGTTAAAATACTATTACCTTACTTACTACTTAATTAAGTAGGTAGTAAAAATAGTTATATATCTATTTTAGTATATAGAAAAGGCCTCTAAATAACTAAATTAAAGTGGGTTTTCTTCTACTGGGTTTTTCCCTATAACTTCTATTATTTATAATATAGTATTTATACTATATAATCTACTATTTAAAATTTACTATAAATCTATAGGCTTCCTTTATATTATATTTATATAGAATAAATATAAATTAAATTTATATAGATATATAGATATTCTTAGAGTATTATTTTTATTATTTAAACTTTAATTTATTATTTTAACTTAGAATATAGTTAATTTAGTTAAAGTAATATAGTTAAAATAGATAATTTTTATATAAAATTAAAAGTACTTTAAGCCTAGTAAAGATTAAGACTCTATAGTACTTTTATACTAAGTATTATAGTAGTATAGAGTAAGTAGCGACTCCTTACTTAATTAAATATAGTATAAAGACTTAGTGGAGAAGAATTGTAGTTGTACTTTCGTGGAGTGTATTGTAGGTGCAGATCGCTGTGCCATTAATACCGCACCACCAACTAACGATAATCTATCTTGCTACCTAGTTGAAATAAGGTAGGCACGTACCTACACGTGGGTACCTAATTTAGGTAGTGGCTTTCACATCTGAACCTGTCTTTCCCTTCTTTTACCCCAACAACCCAATGGTGGAGGCAAAATACACAGTAGCTATAGTGTTCGCCCGAGTGACCGGGTAGGTAACCTAGTATCGCCGTTGACACAAGCTGACTTCTCCTCTATGTCGAAATAGCACGTCCTGCCTCGAATTCTAGTGTGCTTCACTCCTTTGTCAGCCTTCGGGAAGAAAACAGAGTGGAACTGTCCGTGGATTCTTCACGCTACTGTCTAGTAGCGCATCAACTGGGCGGGGACTAGGTACTTGAAAACGACCGAGAGTAGGTAGTCGGATTCGGTAGTAGCCGAAACGCAAAGCTAGCAGAGTGGCCAAAGCTTCTGCTCGGGAGTGCATGTGGACGGGACGGGAGTCCCTCGTGTAGGTAGGTAGCCCGTACACACGTGACACTAGTAGGTCCATTCCATGGGAGTTGACCATAGGTACCTAGGTAGTCAACTAGTTTAGGTAGTTGACAGGGCCACTGAGCCACAAGCGAGTCCCAGTGGCGGAGTCGCCAAGTCTTCTGAAGCCCCTGGGAGATATTACACCTTCAGTCGTGCTTTCCCCATCGTCAACTCCCACATCTCTGGGACGTTCCCGTCCCTATTCGCAGCGACCACAGACCTAGGGCCCGATCGGCTCGTCAGATTCAGACGTTCTGAATCAGAGCGGTGGAGTCGGAAATGCGTATTTTTTAATTTTTTAGTAAGACTATACCTTTTTAAGTAGGAAATTTCTCTACACAACTCATAACAGCCCTATAACCTTTTTTATATATAAAATAACCTACTTAAGTAATATATCTTTCTAGACCAGGGCCTTAATACTTATGTAATTAATTAAAAAGAGGGATAGTTTATTAATTTCTACTATAGGTATAAATTCTTAATTTTTAAAGATATAGTAGACCCCCTTTAGGGTAACTAACGGCCTATAGGCCACGTGCTCTAGGGAAC
Source organism: Colletotrichum magnum (assembly GCA_022457145.1). NCBI lineage: Eukaryota > Fungi > Ascomycota > Sordariomycetes > Glomerellales > Glomerellaceae > Colletotrichum > Colletotrichum magnum. The sequence continues at coordinate 171,122 of JAJHHK010000045.1, forward strand.
CGTCTAGCTACCTACCTTATTAATCTTTTTCGTCACAGTACTTAAATTTACTTACTATAACGCAGCTTCTATAAATTTAAAGTAATAAGTGTTTTTAATTAATTTTACAGACTACTAATTACTATTAAATTATATAGCTTAGAGCCGCTAGTATATTGCGATGTATAGGTGGATTTTAGTATTTAAAGGGACTAATAGTTACTCTAGAATAACGTTTTACTAGCTCTAAAGGCTATAGCTACGTTTAAAAGCTTAAAGGTCTATAATACTATTAAAGTAAAAAACGTATTAATAGTACTAAAAGCTATAAAATAATATATAATGTTAATATATATAATATATATAAAATTTAATAATTAAAAGTTTTATTTTACTACTCCCTTTATTATATATAATTAATTATTTTTAAACTACTTTATTAAATATAAAACTTAATATAAATACCTTTTTAACCCTTTAAAAACCTATCTTTAATAGTTTAACTATTTACTATTTATAGCTTTATAACTTTTAAGTACTTATAAATATCCTTAATATATAAAAAACTCTTAATTTAACTTCTATATCCCTAGAGTCCCTTATTAGTAATACCCCGCCCTAAAAGCTGTATTTTAGTAACTATTTAAAGTCTATTACTTATTAAGGTCTTAAGTTAAAAACTCTTTACTTTTAAACTATAGAATTTAGAATAAATAAGTTTACTATAAATAGTTCCTTTTAAGTACTTTTAAATAAAAACCTCTTACTCCTATTTAAAGCTATAAATTACTACTATATTAGAATAATAACTAACCTCTTTAAAAAGCCCCTTAAGTACTATATTAACTCTTTATTCTTTTATTATATAATAAAAGTAATATATTAAAAGTAAAAAAAAGTTAAAAATACTATTATTCTTTAAATATAAAGTACTATTATTAAAAAACTTAAAATTTAGTACTACTTAAGTACTTTAGGACTAATTATTTAAATTTAAAACCTCTATAAATACTTTAGACTTATAAAAAGTATATACTATTAATATACTAATTAACTTTATATTAACTACTTTATTACACTTTATAATAAATAATTTATAATAAAAGTTACTATAACTAAGTAGTTTATAATATAAGTTAATAATATATATAAAAACTATACTATTAAGTTTAAAGTAGCTTATAAAAAAACCTATAAATCTATAAACTACTTTACTCTTTTAACTATTTACTACTTTAATTCTAAACTAAAAGCTACTATATAATAATAAGTAATAATTAAAATAACTATAGTTTTAATAAAGCTATTACTAAAATAACTACTATAATTAAATAAATACTAAAAACTATAAAATATAAAAAAAGTACTTAAAGTACTTTTACTATTAATAAAGTAACTCTTTATAACTCTTTAAAGTACTTTAATAATAAATATAATAATACTAACTTTAAAAAATTATAAAATAAAGTTTTATTAATATCCTTAGCTTCCTTTATTCTATTAACTTCTTTTTACTTTATTTATATAATATACTACTACTTTAGAAATTACTTTTATACTTTTTTAAAGTAAGTATATACTAAATAAAAGCTACTTAACTACTATTATAAATAAATAAAAAAAAATCTTATAAATAATAACTAGTTAATTAAGTGTGTTAAAGAGATTCAAAGTTAATAACTCTATAGTTACTATACTAGGAGTTTTAAGTATTTACTAGTAGTATTTTAAGCTACTTAAAGTAAGGGTTTATAAGCTTATTCTTTTAAAGACTCTTACTTCTTTAACTTTAGTATATTTATTTATATATTTAAAAATAAACGTTACTTTAATAACTTTTAAACTACTAACTTAAGTAATTACTTTTAAATTAGTTTTAAGTTTTTTAAAATTAAAAGATATAAAAACATAAGTATATATATTATATTAACTAATAAAAAGAGATTTAGTTTATACTTATATAATATTACGTTATATATATTAATAGTAACTAACTTTATTTTTTATAATTAATTCTATAAACGCAGCTACTAGTAGAATAAGTGCCCTAATAAGTACTTTATATTATAGAGATTTAATTACTCCCTTTTTAGTTTTATTAAAACTATATATAGCTAAAGAGTATTAGAGTATAATAAGCTTTTTAATAAAGTGCTTTTATATAAAGGGTTTATATAGACTATTTAGTATATATATACTCTGTGTTAATAAATAAAGTACCCTTTTTAAAAACAACAATCCCTAAAAGGCTTAAAGGAGACGTAGTACTAGTAGTTTAATTACTCTAACTTTAAACTACTTTAGTATTTTATTTTACTTACTTAAAGTGTTTAAATCTTTGTAACCTCTTAAAAGGAGTTTAAAAAGACTCCTTTTAGCTATAATACTTATAGTATTAGTAAAGTAAAGTAGATTATTAACTATAAGCTATATAAGAGTAATGTGTATATTTACTCTAGTAAGTAAATTATATTTAACTTTTACTTATATACTAAGAGCTATAGTAGGTTTATATTAGTACTAGTATTTACTAACTGCGTTTTTTAGTACTCCTAGAACTACTATTTATATAACTATAGTATAGAGATACTTACTAAGGTTTTTAAAAAGTTTATTTTACTTTTAAAGGTTTAGTATAATATTAAGATTTTTATTTTTAAATATAATAGTAAAATTAAAAAATACTATTATTTTATAAATAACCTTTAGTAGTATAGTAAATATATTAAGCTATTTACTCTATATATATAAAACTAAAATAATAGTATAGAGTATATTAGTACTATAATTAAAATAAAGGCTTAAATAATATATAAAAGTAGTAAGTTGTTTTATAATATATAGTTTAATATTTATAAAGTAGCGATTTATTTTTATAACTATATACTTTAAGTAACTTTTAGATAAAGGACTCTTTATAAAGTTCTTTACTAATAGTTTAAAGTTAATAAGATAGTAAAGTTAAGTTTTATGTATTTATAATTATATAGCTATAAAGTATATGTATTTATAGTAGCTGTATAGTTTAAAAAGAAGTGCTTTAACTACCTTTAAGAGCGTACTTTTACTCCCTTTAGGGTGATTAACGGCCTACGGGCTACGTGCTTTAGGGAACCGTCTAGCTACCTACTTTGTTGATCTTTTTTGTTGTTAGTTAGTAAACGGCACTTGAATTTACTTGCTGTAACGCAGCTTCTATGGATTCAAAGTAATAGGTATTTTTAATTAATTTTAAAGTAGACTACTAATTACACTATTAACGCTATTAACGCCGCTAAAACTACTAACGCCTTCCGTACACCTCCTACCGTCCCTCTAAACCTATCGAATTTAATCTAAACTAAACTATCCCTTCCCTTAACCGTTAAATCCCTCTATAACCAACGCGCTATTATTAACCACACTATAGTTAATTAACTCAATTAGACCGCTTTTCCTTATACTTATTAATAGACGTTTTAATATATTACTAGGCCTTATTAAACGTACTAGTCTCTTAATTCTAAGGGATTTATAGTTATTATTACTACCTCTATTACTTATTTAAAGTAGTATTAGTTATTTTTTAAAAATAGTAAGTCTAAAATCTAACTTAGTATTAGATTAACTAATAGGGTTAGTTTAATAGTTTTTATTTAGACCTTATTACTACTAGTTTAAAGAAGGTAAAGGTTAAAAATAGTAATTTAGATCTTTATATTTAAGGGTTAGGCTAGTTAACTGTGTTGTGTATTAATAGTAGTAACGCCGAGCTATATAGCTGCGTTACTAAGTTAGTTAATATTATTCTTAATTATAGTAACTAGGTTGTGGTATTTAGTATTTAGTAGTAGCTAGGGGACTTTTGTAGGTATAGTGTTTTTTGTTATTTTGTTGGATTATTAGGTGTGAATATAGAAGACGGGAGGAATTAATAAAGGGCTTGCTTGTAGTAGTAGTGCCTTTTTCTTCGATTGTAAACGCTACTAGGGCTTATTAAGCTCTATATATATTATGATCTAGCTAAAGGTTCGTATAAGTAAAGGTTTATTTCGATATGTTTAGCGCTGCCTATTGGTGATGGTATTGTTATTATTGCTGGTATATCTACGTCTACGTCTACGTCTACTGTTATAGAAAGGGTAGGTAAGTGGAAGTGTTAAGAGCTGGAGGGGGTTAAAGCTATTAGATATATTCTATTAGATACTTCTATTTAATTACACTATTTAATAATATATGGCTATGGTGCATTCTTTTTGGAATAACTTATAGAAATGTCTGGACGAGATAACTACTTAAAAAAAAACACAAAAGAGTGTACTTTTATAGGTTTTTTTATAGAGTATACGTTTATAAATTAGTACTATATATAGAACCCTATAACTAAAAAGGTTATTACTACGCGTAATATTACGTTTAATAAAAAGTAGTACTTTAATAGTAACTTAGAGTTACTTACTAGTAATTATAATAACTTTAACTTTTAAGTTATTACTAAGTAGGTTTAAAAAAGCCTTATAGTAGTTAATAAAACTAACTTTTAAACGTAGCTTTAACTATTACTACTAAATAAAGAAAATAATAAAGTGTCTCCTTTTATAGACTTTTTTAATAGTATTTTTAATAAGCTTAATTTAAGTAATACTATTTTTAATAATAATAAACCCTATAACTATAAATACTTCTCTACTTACTTTAAACTTTTCCCTACCCCTTTTAATTCACCTATTTTATTTTTTTAAATATTAATTAAAAAAAACTAGTACTTAAAGAAGTAAGCTATAGTTAAGTTAGTAGATAAAAAAGTTTACTCTATAAGCCCTTACTAGTTTATATCTATAGCTAAGTCTATAAACTTACTTTACTAGTTTATATTTATAACTAAGTTTATAAACTAAGTTACTCTAAAGGTTTATATACTCTAGTATAAATAAACGTTTTATAAAGCTACTTTTTTAATTAGTACTTTATTATTATTTTAAAATACTTTTTAGTAAAGCTGCTTTTAAGCTAGCTACTTAGTTACTTATAATATATTAAAAGGGACCTTTAGTATTTAATATACTATAGGGGTATTTTAAAATATAAATATTAAATACTTTAATAGTAAAATTTAGCTATAGGGAGGGATAGGCTAGTTATAAATTAAAGATTTTATATTTAGTATTTATTAATAAAAACTCCAACTCCTACTTACGTTTTATATAGAAGTATTAGTCTACCCCTATACTACTTTAATTAAAGTAGCTAAGGCGAACTATTTATAAAGTTATTATAAAACCGACTTTTAGAAAAAAGTTCTTAAGAATACTACTAAGGGCTTTTAAATCCTAAAATACTATTAGGTTTATATATATAAGCTAAATAAGTATAAAAGATTCTTTAAAATTAAAACGTACTTTATTATACGTAGTAACTAGTAGTTAAGAAATAAATAAAATACTTATACTTTAATATTTATTAGTATATTGTTTTAAATACTTATAGCTATTATAAACTACTTTAACTTAAAGCTTTTATAACATAATACTATAAATATATTTATTAGAGTTCTATTTAATAAAGATATTTATATATAAATACCCTCTAGGTATTAAAAGTCTAAGTATATCCTTAAGCTTAATAAAGCGCTTTATAGCTTATACTACTCTTTACTTTTATAGTAATACTACTTAAAAACTAGTTTAAAAAAGCTTAAACTAGAGTATATAGTAAGTAAGAATTACTATTAAATAAGTAGCTGTATTATCTTTTTCTTCTATATTAATAACTATATTCTATACGTTTTTTTATATACTATAAAAAGGCCCTTTTATTTATACAAAAGCTTTAAAAATAATACTTTCTTAAGAGTAGTAAAGACTTATAATAGTTTTTAAGGATTAAAGTTATTAATAACTATACTATAAAGTACCTTTAACTTTTATAATTTATATATATTAATAAAGTTATTAAGTACCTAAAAAAGTAAAGCCTATAAATTAAATAACTATATACTTCTTTAATTTAATTACTTAAACTACTTCTTTATAAAAACACTACTTTATATATAAATACTAATATATACTAAAGTAACGTTAAATTAATTATATATAGTACTATAATAACTTAACTAAATATAGCCCTTACTATAAACTGTTTTATACGCTTTAACTATACCTTTAGCCCTAAGTACTTTAAAGAGACTAAATAAACTATTAAATACTTTACTATAAAGCACACTCTTTACTTTAAATTTAACTATAAAAAAAGTAGTTTAAATAATAGTTTAGTAATTACTTTAAATACTAGCTTTACTAATAATATACTAAACTATAAAAACTCTTAAGTATTTACTATTAAGCTTTTTAGTAGCTTTATTAATTAATAAATTAATAAATAAAATACTATAACTATATTTATAACTAAGGCTAAGCTTTTTACCCTTTTTTAAGTAGCTAAAAAGGCTATTTTTATAAGCTATTTAATAACTGCGTTTTATATTAACTTTAATAAAAAGACTTTTAGTAATAAAGCCGCTTTTATAGTACTAGTACTAAGTATATATATTTAATATAATAATTAATAAATAATTTATTTTATTAATAAAGAAATAGTTTAACTATATATAAAGCTCTACTACGTTAATATCTATAACTACTAGTTATATTAAAAGGCTTAAAAAGGCTATATTAAAGTTAAATACTAACCTATAGTATAGTTTATAGTAAATAGTTTTATAAAGCTATTTACTAGTATTTATTTTAAAATCTTTTTTAAGTAGCTTAATATAGTAGATTAAATAGAGCGACTTTAAGTTCTTTATAATATTAAGCTTACCCCCTCTAGGGTGACTAACGGCCCACGGGCCACGTGCTCTAGGGAATAGCCGTCTAGCCACTTACTTTATTAATCTTTTTTATCACAGCACTTAAATTTACTTACTATAACGCAGCTTCTATAGATTTAAAGTAATAGGTGTTTTTAATTAATTTTAACTACTAATTATACCGTTAACGCTATTAAAACTACTAATACCTTCTATACGCCTCCTATACGCCTAACTATTTAATAAACCGTCCCTTTAAACCTATTAAATCTAAACTAAACCGTCCCGTTACTTCTCTTAGCCGCGCAGCTATAGCTAGTTTAGCCGCTCCCTACTCTTGTTAGTATCTGTCTTAATATTATTACACACAGGCCTTACTAAATATACTAATATTAGCTACTTAGGGTACTATAGATTTAGTAGCAACGTCCTTTAGTTAGTTAAAGTATTTATTGTTAGTCTTAGTTTATAAAATATATATAGTTCTATTAAACTTAGTATTTAACTTAAGTATTATTTACTAGGTATTAAGTTAATTACTTATAGTTTAATAGTAGTAAATTCTAGTAATAGTAAACTTTACCTTTTTTTTATTAAAGAATTCGCACTAGTTTTAGGTTAAGTTAATTATATTAACTCCTTTAGTTATAAGGTATTTATTACTAGTTTTATAACTAGTTAATAACTATAAAGTTATATAATAGTTATCGTTCTAGGGGTAGGGGCTAGTAGTAAGTAGTTTTTTATTAGACATTATAGTAAGTAGTTTATTTAATAGATTACTTTTGGGTTGTTATTATATATAGGTGTATAGAAGACGGGAGGAATTGATTAAGGCCTTACTTATAGTAGTACCTTTTTCTTTAATTATAAACGCTACTAGGGCTTATTAGGCTCTATAGTACGTTACGGTACTGTGACGTGATCCGGCTAAAGGTTCGTATAAGTAAAGGTTTATTTAAATATCGCCGCCTATTAGTGATAGTATTGTTGTTATTACTATAGAAAGAGTAGGTAAGTGGAATCGTTAAGAGCTAGAGGGAGTTAAAGCTACTAAATACACCCTATTAAATACTTCTATTTAATTATACTATTTAATAATGTATAGCTATAATATATTCTTTTTAGAACCCCTTATAGAAATTTCTATATAAGACACTATATATAAATATAAATAATATTAAGCTTTAAAAGAAATAGCTAAAAGGCCTTAACTTTATTAATAATAAATAAAGTAAAGGAATTATAGTTTTTAAGTACTTTAAAAACAGTATTACTCTTTTTACTATAAGGATAAAAGTTTAATAAGGATAATAAAACTACTTAAAATAAAAACTTTAAACCCCCTTTAGGGTGACTAACGGCCTATGGGCCACGTGCTTTAGGGAACCGTCTAGCTACTTACCTTATTAATCCTTTTATTGTTAGTTATAATAAACAGCACACAAATTCACCTACTATAACGCAGCTTTTATAAATTTAAAGTAATAAGTGTTTTTAATTAATTTTAACTACTAATTACACTATTAACGCCGCTAAAACTACTAACGCCTTCTATATACCTCCTACTATCCCGTTGCTTCCCTTAGCTACGTAGCTATAGCTAGTTTAGCCGCTCCCTACTATTATTAGTATCCGTCTCGATATTTATATAGGCTTTGCTAAATATACTAATATTAGCTATTTAGGCTAATAAAACTCTAGTAACTACGTTCTTTAGCTAGTTAAAGTATTTATAATTATTTTTATTATTTAGGATTTCTATAAAGTCCTTACCCCTTATATATAAGTTAAGTATTATTACGTTTATATAGGGGCTATTACTAGTAGTTTTATAGTATAGGACTTTTAAAATTATAAGTACTACTTTGTTATTTTTACTCTAGTAGTACTAGTTAGGGCTTATATTAATTATATAAACTTCTATAGTATAAAAGTACTTTTTAGTAGTATTAATACTAGTTAATATCTATAGAACTATATCCTTTTATTTATCCTAGGGCTAAGTAGGGCTAGTAGGAATCTTTTTTCTAAATATTATAGTAGGTAGTTTATTTAATAAAGTGTTTTTAAGTTATTATTGTGTATAAGTATATAGAAGACGGGAGGAATTAATAAAGGCCTTACTTATAGTAGTAGTACCTTTTTCTTTAATTATAAATACTACTAGGGCTTATTAGGCTCTATAGTACGTTATAGTATTTATAGTATAATCTAGCTAAAGGTTTGTAGAAGTAAAGGTTTATTTTAATATATTAGTTACACCCGCTATTTATTAGTGATAGTATTGTTATTATTACTAGTACGTCCACGTCTACGTCTACGTTTACTACTATAGTAAAAAGAGTAGGTAAGTAGAAGYGTTAAAGTATATACGCCCTACTAAGCTTTACTTAAAACTACTTAAACTAGAGGGGGTTAAACCTACTAAATATACCCTATTAAATACTTTTATTTATTATACTATTTAATAATATATAGCTATAGTATATTCTTTTTAAAATAACTTATAAAAATATCTATATAAAATACTATTTAAAAAACTATAAAATAAAAACTTTAAAGAAATTATAGTTTTAAAAAAGTAAGTTATATAAAAGTAACTATAAAGTAATTAAAGTATAGTTAGTATATAATTTTATTTATAGATAAATTTATGTTTTTTTTTAAGTAGTTATTTTATCCGGACATTTCTATAGGTTGTTTTAAAAAGAATACACTATAGCTATATATTATTAAATAGTATAATTAAATAGAAGTATCTAATAAGGTGTATCTAGTAGCTTTGACCCCCTCTAGCTTAAGTGGTCTTAAGTAGAGCTTAGTAGGGCGTACGTACCTTAACACTTCTACTTACCTACCCTTTCTATAGCAGTAAACGTAGACGTAGATATACTAGTAATAATAACAATACTATTACTAATAGGTAGCACTAAATATATTAAAATAAACCTTTACTTATACGAACCTTTAGCTAGATTACACTACGTATAGGGCCTAATAAGCCCTAGTAGCGTTTATAATTAAAAAAAAAGGTATTACTATAAGTAAGCCCTTTGTTAATTCCTTTTATTTTCTATATTCTTAATAATTTAATAAAATAGTAAAAAACACTATACTTATAAAAGTCCCCTAACTACTACTAAATACTAAATACTATAACCTAGTTACTATAGTTAAGAATAATATTAATTAGTTTAGTAATATAGCTATATAGCTTAGTATTACTACTATTAATATATAGTATAGTTAATTAGCCTAACTCTTAAATACAAAAATCTAAACTACTATTTTTAACCTTTACTTTTTTTAAACTAGTAGTAATAGAGTCTAAATAAAAACTATTAAACTAGCTCTATTAGTTAATTTAATACTAAGTTAAATTTTAAACTTACTATTTTTAAAAAATAACTAATACTACTTTAAGTAAGTAATAAAAGTAGTAATAATAACTATAGATTCCCTAGAGTTTATAAAAAACTAGTACGTTTAATAAAGCCTAGATATCAAGATATTTACTAATAAGCATAGAAAAAAGCGGTTTAATTAAGTTAACTAGCTGTAGTATAGTAATAGTGCGTTAGTTATAGAGAGATATAACAGCTAAGGGAAGAAATAGTTTAGTTTAAATTGGATTTAATAGGTTTAGAGAGACAGTCTAAGAAGGCGTACAGGAGGCATTAGTAGTTTTAGTAGTATTAATAGTATTAATAGTATAATTAGTAGTTTATAAAATTAATTAAAAACACCTATTACTTTAAATTTATAAAAGCTACGTTATAGTAAGTAAATTTAAGTACCGTTTATTAGACAAAAAAGATCAATAAGGTAAGTAGCTAAACAGCTATTCCCTAGAGTATATGGCCCGTGGGCCGTTAGTTACTCTAGAGGGGGTTATAAATAGATTTAATAAAGCCTTTATAAGGCCCTTACTAGGGAGGTATATTAAATTATATAGCTTAAAGCTATTAGTATATTATAATATATAAGTAGATTTTAGTATTTAAAAAAACTAATAGCTACTCTAAAATAACGTTTTACTAGCTCTAAAGGCTATAGCTATATTTAAGGGCTTAAAAACCTATAACGCTATTAAAGTAAAAAATACGTTAATAGTACTATAGGCCGTAGAATAACACATAACGTTAATATACGTAATATATATAAAATCTAATAATTACACTATTAATACTATTAACACTACTAAAACTACTAATACCTTTTATACGCCTCTCTAGACCGTCCCTTTAAACCTTTAAATTTAATTTAAACCAAACCGTCCCTTTCCTTAGTTATTATATCCCTTTGCGACTAACGCACTATTACTATATAGCTATAGTTAGTTTAGCTGCTTTTTACTATTATTAGTATCCGTCTTAATATTACTTTACTAAATATACTAATATTAGTAGCTACTTAGGGCACTATAGATTTAATAGCTGCGTTCTTTAGTTAGTTAAAGTATTTATAGTTAGTTTTAAACTATAGAATACCTAAAAGGGTTTTATTCTATAATTTAAGAATTATTATATTTATATAAACTTATTACTAGTAGTTTAATAGTAGCGAATTATAGTAATAATAAAGTTCTTTTTTTCTTTATTAAAAAATATATATTAGTTATAAGTTAAGTTAATTTTATTAACCTTTTTAACTATAAAGTACTTATTACTACTCTTATAGCTAGTTAATAACTATAAGGTTATATAATAGTTATTGTCCTAGAAGTAGGGGCTAGTAGTGGGTAGCTTTTTATTAGATATTATAGTAAGTAGTTTACTTAATAGGGTACTTTTAGATTGTTGTTGTGTATATATAAAAAACGGAAGGAATTAATAAAGGCCTTACTTATAGTAGTACCTTTTTCTTTAATTATAAACGCCACTAGGGCTTATTAAGCCCTATACATAGTGTAATTTAACTAAAGGTTTATATAAGTAAAGGTTTATTTTAATATATTTAGCGCTACTTATTAGTAATAGTATTGTTGTTATTACTAGAAGGGTAGATAAGTAGAAGTATTAAGGTATATACGCCCTACTAAGCTCTACTTAAGACTACTTAGTAAAGCTAAAGGGGGTTAAAGCTACTTAATACACTCTATTAAATACTTCTATTTAATTACACTATTTAATAATATATAGCTATAGTATATTCTTTTTAAAACAACTTATAGAAATATCTAGATAAAATAATTACTTTAAAAAAGAAACACAAATAGTAGTAATTTACTTAAAAAAATATATAAACTAAAATAATAAATCTCTATAGTAACCCTTTTCTTCTTAGTAATATAGCTACTAATATTAATAATAATAATACCCTTAATAATAAAGTAAAAAGGCAGTTACTTACTATAGTAATAGTCTTAATAATTTATACTATTATTACTATAACTATTAGTATTAAAATTAATCTTAATTACCTTAAATAACTATAAATTAATTAAAAAACATTACTTTAGTTTAAGCTTATAAAATTAATTTATTATAGCCCTTTAATAATAATAAAAAAGGTCTATATAATCCTTACTATCCTAAAAAAAATCTTTTATAGCTTCTTTTAATTAATAAAGGCTAAGTTTAGTAGCCTAAGTATATAGCTTTAAACCTATAGTACCCTAAAAGATATATAGCACTAAACTATAGAATAAAAGTTAATAATATTTTTATATATTATAGAGTATTTAGTAGTATAATAAAATACTATAGTATAGTTTAATATAGCCTAAAGTACTATATTTAATGTCTTTTATAATATTCTTAAATGTATATATATCTTATATAAGTACTTTATTAAGTAGCTTAAATAAAACTATATTATAATTAAAATAAAGCTAAACTCTGTAAGTAGTTAGTTTGATAGCTATATTAGGGTAATAAACAGGATATATATACTTACTTTTTTACTTAAAGTAAACTAATAAAGGTTTTTTAATTATAAAGGGTAAATATTATAAAACGTCTTAATAGCTATTTACTTTAATTATTTAATCTTATATATACTTACTAGTAGTAAGGGGTTTCTAAACAACACAAGTCTACTATACTAAGTATTAACTAAGTTATTTTTTAATATTAAAAAAAGATTCTACTTTACTAATATAGAGTTTAGTAATAAGTACTAAGGTATTATTATTTCTTTTACTAACAAAAAGTACTACTTTAAAGATTTTACTAAAAAAGACTTAAAAAAGCTAAAAAATAAAAAAGAACTATATAACTTATATTATATAAAGTATTAGTATATTATTAAAAAAGTCTTTAGTATACTAAAAAAATCTTTTTTAATTCTAAAAGGGGCACTACTAGAGTATAACTTTTAAATATAAATATAACTAGTATATACTCTTATAGAGCTATATAACTTTATCTAGGCTTAAAGAAAGGTATAGAAAGTACTAATAATAAAAAAAGAACTTAATATAGGCCTTACTTAGTAGCGTACTAATAAGGTTATTAAAAATAAAGTTAGTAATAAATTATAGTATTAATTAGCTATTTAGAGGTAGGATTAATAAAAGGCCTATATAAAGAAACAAAAAAGAACAAAATTAATAATACTAAGTAGTATAAAGAGTAGGTAAAAAAAGGTAAAAAAAAAGAGTTAGTATTAAAAGAAAAAAAATAAAAAACAGCTATTATTATACTTTAAAATATTTAAACTACTATAACTAACTACCGATAGCTTTATTAAAAAAACCTATAATAAAGCCTACCTTTTTTTTATTAATATAATAAGAGTCTATTATTAAAGAAATATCTATCTTTTAATCTACTGATAAAAATCTAATATATTTTATTAGTCTAACTAATTACAAAGCTAAATTACAATTTATATTTCTTATAACTAAAAAGGTCCCTCCTACCCCTCTATATTACTATAATTTTTACTCTTTTTTACCTTAATCTCTTTAACCTTATTAAATAGATTAATATTAACCCTCTCCTTCTATAATTTATATTACTTTAAAAACAAAATTTTCGCCTCCTTTAAATACATTAAAAACATTTAAATATACTCTAGGTAATTAGTAAAAAATTTACTAATATTAATAAATCACTTAGTATCTATATCCTTACTAAATATCTTTATATAAAAAGTAATGACCTTTTTTTTTACTTTCTTTAGTATTACTTTTTTTAATTAAAAAGCTAAAGTAAATACCTCTACTATTTTATTACTAAATCAATTAAGTATTCTTAGTATTATTAATATATATATAAGCTTCTTTTCTTAGTAAACCTTTATAAGTTAAAGTTAATCTTTTATAAGGCTATTTATAAGTATAGAGGATAATAGGTTTTTATTAAAGTTAAGTTACTTTCTCTATTACTTCTTTATATTACTTTATAATCCTACTACTATATTAAATAACTATAAATATATAGTAGTATCCTTTTACCTTCCCCCTTATTATAGTAAGTCCCCTACTTCTATAAAATCCTTTTCCGTTACTTATACTAATAACTAAAGCTCTTATAGTATAGTTTAAATCTACAAAAAGCCAGTATCTTAAATATACCGTATCGTTAAATATTTTTTCTTAAACTCCTCCTACGTTTCTTTTAATACTAAAATAGTAATACTTTTATTATTATACCCCGTACTTAACTTTTTAAATAACTATAAAACCTTTTAATATACTATATATAGCTCTTTATATTTACTATAAAGATTCTTTAAGATTTATAGTTAGTTAGAGTATTTAATTAATATATTAAGTAGAATCTCTTTAATAACTTTAAAGATAGTAGTTACTTTATTACTTATTATAAAGAGTTATTTAGTTTATTTTAGAATAAAGTAATATTAAAAAAGGCCCTTAAGGGATAATTATAACTATACAACTAATTTTACTTTTACTAGTACTTACTATATATTAAAAATACTAGTAGTTAACTATTAGAATACTAATTACTACGTTTTACTACCTTTTATATTATTATTATTAAATCTAAATATAGTTTTATTATTATTTATATTTAAAGGCTTAGAATAATTATTATTTTTAGTAAGGGGCTTTAAAATAATCTTAAGTAGGTTAAATAGGGTTAAGGGCTCTAAAGTAGCTAACTACTAATAGCTTATAGTTATATATTATAAAAAAACCCTTTATACTACTAAATTTTTAGTAGATATTAATATTTTTAACTTAAGGGTAGTTAATAGAGTAATCTATAGCTGTTTGAAAAGAGTATAGTCCCTTTTACCCGCTCTTTTAAAGTACATTAACGATCAGACCCTCTTACTAACTCATAAGAAACCAGGGCCTCAGGTCACTTTTTACTCCACCGCTATGATTCAGAACGTCTAAATGTCTTAAGCCGATCGGGCCCCTAGGCACCTACCGCCAGGCTGCCAGGCACTCGGGTGACAAAAACAAAGAGACCGCCTATTTTGACTGTGTTACTCTGACTAGATTGACTGTGCCCTAGGTAGAAATAGTTAATAAAATCTAAGATAATTAAAAATAAAAATATTTTAAAAATATCTATATATCTAAAGGTAGTATATATAAGTATAGTACCTTTTTATAGTAGACCTACTCTACTAAATACTAGTAAAGTATAAGTTAAAGAATATCTAGAAGTATAAAAACTAAACTTAAATAACTTTAAGAAAGGTCTAAGAGTTAAGTTATATACTCTTTAAATAAAGTAAAATAGGGCTTATATACTCTATATACTTAGTAGTTTACTTACTAATATAGTTTTAACTTTTAAGTTAAAATATATAGTTTATTTTAAAAAAGTACTTATAGTTATATATATAATAATACTACTTAAAGTTTATTTCTACTTAGTATTTCTTCTATAAAAAGTTACTTACTTACTTTGTTTTATTTACTTATATTTTTAAGAATTATTTTAACTAGCTATATATAGTAGCTTCCTACTTATACCTAGGACACAGTCAACATAGTCAAGACGGCACAGTCAAAATAGGCGGTCTCAAAACAAAACGGCCGTTTTTCTTCTATTACCACCATAAAGCGGCCATTGATGTGTCACCCGAGTGCCAGGGTAGTGACAATAGTATTCGTACTTCCTGCGTACACTCGACGAGCAGCTCCTTCACTACCTACTATTATGTACAGTACAGCCGCTCAGCCTAGGGTGCTGCTGGCTACCTCTAGTATGTATGCAGACCCTAGGTAGACCTGATTGGTTGCTGGAAATACCAGTACCGTATCAAAAGCACTTGGCCCGCACATACCACTTCGCCAGACTCAGACGAAGGGAATCCTGACACGGAGGAAAGCAATACGGATGTGTACGAGCACATCGAAGGGGTTATATGAAGTAGAGTTTTTCTTTTGTTCTTTTACAAAGAAAGCAATACGGAAACTACGGATAGTAGTAACCAATAATAACTACTAGGCAGCCGCGGCCTCCCGCCCTTCCCTGAGTGTGGTAGTAATCGCTACTTGTTACAATATAGTCCCGCCTTTTCCAACCCAGTGTTGACCTTGGTCACGGGACAACCTCGGAACCTGGCCTGGGTACGATGCATACGTGACATAGGTAGTGACACGGACACACATTTACAGTTAGTACATAGGCTGGTAGGGTCTATCCATTGCAATTATACCCTATAGTGGGGACAAGTTCGATTCTTGTCAGCGGCTATTGGGTTCTCGCTTTTGGCTTAACTCTATCACCCGTCGGCGATGTTGACCCCTCCACCCCGAACAGACGGGGTTTCGGCGCTGAAACAGAATCGACGCACGCCACGACATCTCGGCGGATGCTGCACTGAAGCACTTGGTACTATTAGTACTACTACCTACCTATTCTATAGTACACTTTGCAAAGGCTGCGACCCCTGTCAGCCCTGCAGGTGGCCCAATCACGCCCCCTGACCGTCGCCGGCATGAACGACGTATCGAGAGATCTCACACATCACCCTGCCCTCGGCCTGTTTGAGACCCTCTCATCTGTCTCTTTTCCCTCCTTTCTTGCCCCAGTGTCTCCATCCATGGTCCCTTGTGCATCATTATTGTGGATTTCCGAACCCGGCCCAACCCCTGTACCAGGTTTCGCCCATCATTGACCGGCGGCCACGCCTGGCCGGATGCCACGAAGGGAGAGGCCTGCTGTGCTACATCGGAACCTGGATTCTCATTCTCATCTTAGTACTTGCTGTTAATCGTATCAGACGCTTGCTTCAACGCGGCAACCGAGAGGCAAAAGTAAACGCAGTCAGATACCCATCCCCTGCTGACTACTACACTTTCTCATCTGCTCGCGTCCCTCACTCACGCTCCCCACCCTGTTGTGTCGCTAACAGGACAGAGGCCCAGAGCGAACTGCCGCCAGCTCGCCGCCTTACAACGTGCACATCTTCGTCCTGCTCTCTTTCATGCCACTCATCTGTCACGTCGACATCGTGGGGCGTCACCGTCATCTTCTTTTCTGACTAGCCCGAGGGATACAATCGTATAGTGAGAGCGTTCCAACCATGATTCGCTTCTGCTGTTAGATCCTCTTTTTTACTCTCCCCATCGACTGGGTGTTTTCCTTTCTTTTCCATCCTATCCCGGCCGGCCCGCGGCCCCCGACACGACTGTCGAGATGTTCATTCCAGGAGTTGTACAGGCCCTCATCGCGGCCCTTACCTTGTTAGTTGCTCTCGCTCGCCACTATTGCACCGATGGAATTGGAGTTGAGGATAAGATCGAAAGGGGGAGGGGGGAGTGGGAGCCATCGGGAGGGCAGAGTGCTGACCAGCAGTGAACAGTGGTATCGTCTTGAACGCCGCGTCCTCCGCCGTCTTTCTTTTCGCGAAGGGCCATGGCTCCAAGATCTTCCGGGACGGCCTGAGGCTGGTCCTCATCACATTCCTTGCTTCCGCAGCCCTATGGGCTCAGATTGACTTTGCTGCCCTTACCATCGATCCGACTTCGACTTCCGGGTGCCAGGTCGCCGTAATATTTACTACCATTTTCGATCAGCTTGCTCGCTTCGCAATCGAGCAGTACCTGCTATGGGCTATCAACTCGAGTGCAAAGGCATCCACTGCCGCGATAATTCCCCAGGCCATCCTCGGGACGCGCTTCATTCTCGGCGCCGTCTTCGTCGGCTTCCAGAAGCCGCAAATTGCTACCGTCTGCATATCTAAGATCGATGTTCTGCCCATCGGAGTTGTTGTCATGGTCGCAGACTTCCTCATCGTTGCCATGCTCGCCTTCAGGGCGCATTCCCTCGGCCTTGTGCGGGAGGCCACAACTGGTAATTCAAATGCCCAAGGCAAGAAGGCCGTTCTTTGGGGCGTAGCAGGCCTGGCATTGTGGACTGCGGTGAGTCGAAACGATTGCTTTCGTACGCGTTTTTTTCGGAATACTGACGAATCTTCCCCACGGTAGGGCAGTATTCCAATGTCGCTAGGCATTGACAACGTTGAGTTGATCTGGAGGACTGCGTTGCCTGCCACTGCCCTGTCTCTCCTGATTGGTAATACGCCTAACATGCCCCGGCTGTTAATACATACGATTGGCTAACCGCCTCAAGGTATCTTGACGGGCTTTTCGGATTCTTTGCTTCCACCCCGACCTGTACAGCCCACCCACGCTGATGCGCAGTCTCCGCGTAATATCGGGTCTAGCAGAGACATCAGTTCTTCCGACTCCGATTACCCGCCGACACGCTATGAGGACCTGAAGGCCGGCACCGTCACCACCGTCACGTCTTTCACACGACCTCGAGATGCTCCACGTCCCGACGGCCGGAACGGCTTCGGGGGCGCCCTGCCCATCATTGCCGGCTCTGTACCAGGACAAGCTGCCACCGGCGTTGGCGGAGTTCCTGTACAAGGCCAACTTTTCCCGCCCATGCGCGCACAGACTGCTCCCGTCCGAGAGAGTCTAGGGGTGGAAGTCAAGCCTAAGCTGCAGTATAAGAGGAGCATTTTCGATAGGGGTGGACCGGGCGCAAGCATCAAGAATGCCATTTCCAATCCAATTCTTCATGAAAGCGGTGAGCAGAACCCCTTGAGTAAGATTGCCACTGTAGATCTCGCAACTGCGGTGAGGAACGACAAGGCGAGAAGGGACAACGACATGGCAACGATGCAGAGATCCCCAAGCCTGATTGCCCAGCGACCCGCCCCCCAACCGCCAACCATTACACCCGAAGAGGCTCTCCAGCGATCCCAGAGTCTGAAGCGAAAAGAGGTCGGGACAACGTCACCCCTCATCGAGCAGCAACCTCTCAGGTCTGCCGGCCTGGTGTCTAACCCACCGGCGATCACTTCGTCTGCCCAGCTCTCTCCCGGGGTAGAAGAAATCCGACGGAGATCACCACGCCAGATTTCTGAGCCAGCTCAGTCGACCGATAACCAGACGACACCGATGACACCCAAGCAGCTGGCCCCAGGAAGTTCCATCTCTCCACCTCGCCCGCCAAGGCCTGAACGACCAATGAGCCCTTTTGAGACGATGGAGAGGTCAGCGAGTCAGCGAACGGCTTTGACGTCTGTGAGCCAGAAGACGGTTGCCAGATCTGTGAGCCAGAAGTCTACCGCGACTTCAGGTCCCATAACTTCAGCCCAGGCAGTGTTGCCTCCGACTGCCCTTGTACCGCCGCCTCCTCCCAAAAGCGCCGCTCGATTGATGTCGCCCAAGAAACTCGAACTGCCGTCAACCTGGCCCATCCAGTCTTCCGTTGACCCGACGATTCGACCTTCCAGACAGAAGCCGTTGTCACCAAAGAACCAGGATGGTGCTATGCAGATGGGTCTTCAACGACGGCCAACGACAGCCGGCTTGCCGTCCAACCCAAGGGCCATGACGATGAGGTTACTTCCCAAGGATGCTACTCTTCCGAAAGAGCAGACTGTCATGTTCATGAGCAATATTCAGTATAACGACCCTATGGGAGTGCAAAACATCATACAGGGAGCTGCCAACCAAGCTGGCAAAGCACCCGTGCCGTCGCAGAGTCCGGGATCGGCGTTGAAATCCTCGGGATCCATCGTCCATCGGCCACGACCGATTCCCAGACAACAGGGCAAAGATCGACAAATCTTCCCAGCTGAACACTCCCCTAACCACAAGAGGAGCAAGTCGGGAGGTTCTATCATCAGCAGAAAGTCAATCTTGCTCTCGAATCCAGGAAGCCCGACCCAACTTCCTCCTCTGCCACCTCCCCCAAAAAGCGCCGGTGCCAACCCCGTACGACCGTTGCCTAACGACACCAAAAGCATGACATTTGACGAGAAGATGGACTTATTCTTTCCTCGCCCCCCCAGCAATTCTGACTCGGGTGCAAGGCCTAGGCAGTCAATCCCGGAAATTCCGATACTACCTGCTGCTTACAAGTTTGATGAAAATTCTACCCACGGGGATACAGGAGGTTGGGACACTGAGAGCAGTCGCGATCCATCCAAGGAGCCTGATCGATCGACAAAAACCTCGATCCGTACGCAAGATATCCTCGAGATCGAGGAGCCCCCGCGTCGCCCAGATTACTCTCGAAATACTTCCAAGTTCAGCGTCGATACCTCGGTCATTACTGGAAGAATCSCAGATGATCGCCAATCTGGGATTCCCGACCTCCCAGTTGACGAACGTGCCCGATCCGGACGATCTTACGATGGAGTCAAGCGTCAGTCGTCACCAGTTATTCCAATTAGGAATCCAAGTCTCTCGGAACTAAGTGAAGCTCGGACACGCGATGAGGAGACGACGACAAACTGGGGATCCATTCATTCACCTGTCGCCGCGGTGAACATTCAAGAAGTCAGACATATGCCGAAGCCCACATGGATACAACCTCGCGACGATGGCAACCTGCGAGACCTATCAATGATTAGTCACAACGATGGCAAGGAAGTGATGACGATCATGCTTGATGCCTCTGTTGAACATGAGAGAGATTTACAGGCTCCCTTGGCAGACGGTGAACATCCTGTTGTTATACCGGATGTGAACTTGGTCAGCCGTGGCGCTCTCTGGCACCGACGTGTGGGTGATGAGTGCGTGACATTCTCCGAGCGGAAGGAGAAGGTGAAGTATCGCCGGATGCCGCCGCCGCAGCCTCTGCAGCTCCGGTCCCCTATCAGGAAGAACGCGGTTGTCTTGCAGGTGGCTGAGCCGTCCCCGCTAGAATCACCGCAGCACGCCTACCAGATGATTCAAGCGCAACTTAAGAGATTCGAGGAGCCTAATAGGGACTCTTATGAGAGCCAGGGACAAAGGATTCGTTTGTTGGAGTCGCTGGAGGCCGAGATGGGTCAGCAAGAAAACCAGTGGCACGAGATGCAGCATGATCTCAGCCGCGATTCTCTTTCCACGGTGATCACGAGTTCGGTCCGTAATTCGCATCAAGATCGCAACAACGCTAGTCCTCGTCCACGAGAGAACTCCATTCACTCGAACATCGCTGCGGATCGGCGAGCGTCCCGTCGTACCAGAATGCTGAGCGGTGGTAGTCTCAACAAGGCATCATACGAAGATCTTCGAAGCGCCTCATCTGCCTCATCGGACAGCAATAACCGCGCCAGTCTCTGGCAACAGCGACTTGCAGATGCTCAAATGGAGTACATGGAGAACGCTACCGAACTATTGGCCAAACGGAACCTCAATTTTCTATCTGTCTCAAGGGCGCAAGCGAGTGCGCAGCTGGGTAGTCCTACCCCACCGGACACCGATGAGTCCGACGGAGCAGACGCTCGGATTCTCGCGAGGCTTATGCCGAAGCAGCGAGCCTTACCGGAAGATCACCTCTGGGAGCCAACCTCGCCTGTGAGCTGCGAGCGCGAGCTGACGCTTCTGTGGCCCCTGACTCAGGGGGTCGCAAGCAAGCGTCCCCAAATTGGAGCTGGCGTCACGCTGCCAGGTCTCTCTGTTCGTCCCGCGTCGCGAAAGATCGCCGAACCGCTTACCATTGAAAGCTCCCAACTTTGGCAGCCCGACCACACCGCTGCTAAAAAGCTGCGCAATTCCACCTCCGGGATGTGGCGAGCTTCTTGGATGCCTGAGCCGCCCAAGCCCCAATCACGTCCCGTCACTCAGCGGCCACCACGCCGAAGTAGGCGCATCACTCTGCTGCCCGACATTCTTGAGAGTCCCGAGCCGCTGCCTGACAAGCGTGGCACCCTCGGCATCTTCCAGTTTCCTTGGGGCGAGAAATCAGACACTGCAACCGTTCAGCCGCGGCCGAGCCACATGTTCATGGCCATGCCCGGCACTATGTCAACTGGCGGACCTGCAGTCCGCGCCGCCTTGGAGGCGCGCGCCAAGCAACTTGAGACCCAAGAATACTCCTCGTCCTTCTTCGACGATTACGATGAGGAGGATGAATTCGACGATGAAGTGTCAAACATTGACGAGGACGACGACGACAGCGATGACGGCTTCGACGAGACAACACTCTGGGAAATCGCCAGTCTCTTGCAATCCGACCAAGTGCCATCGAAAAACAGTCTACTTCCTGGAGCGGCATTCTACCATCCCGCGTCAAGCATAGAGGGGTACCCCTCACAAGATTCGTCGGAGTACAACTCAGAGGATGAGAAGGCGGAGGACGAGGACGACACGAAGCATGACTCAATGGTTATCACCGTTGCTGCTGAGGAGAAATCCTCGTTGCGGCCATGCTCTCTGCTCTGGAATGGAAAATCGAGCCTGTTCGCTGGCTCTCCCAAGATGACTGGTCTCTCTCAGCCCGACGCACGTACGTGGGCGATGTACACAGAGGCCACAAGCGCTGCACCGCGATCCCAGTCGCAGTACGCCGAACTCGCAATCGTTCAGAGCTCCTCTCTTTGGAAACCCCCTGCAGTGCTTTCAATGAAGACCAGCGACGGCCTGCTATGGAACCCGTTCGTGGCCTCATCGGCGCCGAAGACCGTTGTCAGCCCAACCTTGACGGAGCCCCGGCAGAGACCAAGGAAGACCTTGTGGGTTGCGCCTCTGATGGTCAACGAAAAGGATGACTACGGCCTCTTCGATCGCAGCAGGAAGCGTGTTACCTACAAAACAACTAAGGCTTCCCCCATCGGTCTGAGCATGTGGCCAACGGCGCGTGTCAAGACTGGAGAACTCCCTGTTCTTGCCTCCGCTAACCTTTGGCAACCTCGGCATACAGGCAAGAAAACTCTATGGATTGCGCCGTCCATTGATTTGAGTGGCGAACCCAGCGGTCTCTTCAGCGCCAGCCACAAGCGTGCGATTTTCAGGACAACCTCAGCTTTACCCATTGGTCTTTACGTGCCCTCCAAGTTACGGCTTGCGAAGAATGAAGCACTCCCTGTGCTTACCTCCACAAGCCTTTGGCAGGCGAAACAAACAACGGGCAAGGCACTGTGGACACCGCCCATTGTCATCGTCGAGACACAGCGAACGGGGCTCTTCAATTCTAGTCAGAAGCGTGCCACCTTCAGAAGCACCACTGCCACTCCTGTTGGCCTTCAGATGCGCTCAACCGCACGTGCACCTGTTGGGGCGACGCTTCCTGTCCTCACTTCATCATGTCTTTGGACCGCACCCGTACCTGCATCCCAAGCCCACGAGTGGATCACCGTTGGTTCAATCAGACCTACCTCGCCGTTCATCATCCCCTCTGACCATCCGACCCCCTCCCTCGATACTGCATCAACCAGGTCTAGCGGGACGGATATGACGACGGACTTTGAGCCGCTCCCCGATGTCGTTATTCAGCAGACCACATGGTGGGAGAACAATCCAGAGGCCGAGACTACGGTAGTCAAAAAGGCTGTTCTACAACCTTTGTACCGTAGAGAAGCAGCCCCGGCGGAATGGTATGCGGCTTTGAGCGAGGCACTGGGCATCGCCTCGGCTAGAGCCTCGGATCGTCTGGTTCGCACGTTCGCGTCCCCTGAGCAATGGCAGCAAGCATTGAACGAGGCGCTGCCGGCTCCCGTGGATGATGCCCACGTTTTGGGCGAGGACTCAGTGGAACAAATCCAAGCTCAACTCTCCGGGCAACGACAGCAGATCGATCAGTCTCAGTACAGTCCGGTGCACTCTGAGCACCAGCAACAATTATACCAGCAGCAGTTGAAGAGGCAGCAGTACGAAATGCAGCTCGAGCAGCAGAGGTTCTTTGAGCAACAAGAATACGAACGCCGGGAATACGAACAACAACTCGCACACCAGAGGTACCTCGAGCAGCAAGAATACGAGCAGCGACTATACTTCGAGCAGCAGCTCGAGCGACAGCGGTACTTTGAGGAAGAGGAACTCGCTCAGCAACAGTACTTCGCACGGATGCAGCTAGAACAAGCTCATCAGTACTCTGAACGTCATGAAATCGAGCAGCAGCTTGAGCAGCAGGACGAGCCTGACTCAGAGCCAGAGCAACTTCCGCAACTGGCCTCAGCATTTCCATTCCTATGGTCCGCTCCCGAGGCATTTGTTTCAAATGACACCTTAGCCCTGTGGTTCCCCGCCGCAAAGCCCACTCGCCCTATCAACGATGGTGTTCTGCTTACCCCTGAGGACTCCAAATCCCACAACCTTCGCCTCAAGAGATCCAAATCTCAAGCATCTACAACTGCACTAGTCAGATTTGATGACCAGAGCCTGTGGAATGGTCGTGGAGCTAAGCGACAAATGCCGCTTGGTGGCGGAATGGACTGGTTGGTTGGTCTTCCGCTGATGCACATGTAGGTTTCTCGACCTAATTGATTACCGACTGGGAACGCAGCTTGGAAGAAGTACTAGTCAAATGTATTCACTTCCACAGTATACGAGCGACTAGGAGAGATGATCACGTAAAATCTTGATGGCTGGATTCAACTTGTACCCGTGGGTAGTAGCACAAGAGCAGGGGCGAAGCGCACACATCATCACAATTTTGTTTTCTTTTCCAGTCAGTTTTCTTATGTCTCCTTGTCCGTCCTGTTTACTCTCCTGGATACCCTCGCTTCCAGACTGTATCATCACCGCCTTGCCCAGTCGATAACAGGAGCTGTGATACGGCACAATTCTTAATAAGGGGTTTAAAAGCCTTCCGATTACTACCTGATATGTCCTTCGTGGCTTCGTGACCTTGTATCTCGGGCCAAAACTCTCCATGCCTGCTATCCGTACCTTGGATTCAATACTTATGCGACTGAGTAGGTACGGTTGTGCACCATTGTGCACGCATGCAAGTCATCATAATTTTGGCTGGTGTTCATTCATCTGTGGAACGGGATGGTTTCCATGAGGATCAACAATCATGGGTGTAATAACAATGGCCATCATACTACACTCCCATGCTCTTCGGCGACTGACTGGCTATTTGCGGATCAACTCATTATCGAGTCGAGTGCAAATAATTGGTTTCCAGTTCGGAAGAAAATCCTAGTTCGAAGACAACGAAGCCATTGTAATACTCTCCAAATATTATCCTAGTTGTCGCCGTGCTCTGATGGCCGATAACTTTTTTCATTCTCATTTCTCATTCTGCACGATGGCGAGGTGATCTTGACTGTGATGGAAGTTTATTCGAGAGAGACAATCAACACATCGAAATTTTCTTTCCATGACGCTACATATCGCTCGCCACGGTGTACGTCTACATCATCGCATGAACGACCACGAGAATCCCCTAAGCAGAATATACAAGAAGCAAGAATAACCGATTTGCAGATGCCATGTCGTTGGAATGCAATGCCCGCCAGCAAGCTTTAAAAGTAGCATTAAAACAGTCGTCGTCCATTTACGATGCAGTGAAGCAATTACCGGCCAGATTTTGTCCCGTCCCTTCCCCCGCAAACTCCTTGGCGTTTTCTGCTTTGCCAATGCCTTCTACAATGCTGGAGCAAGACTTGAGTGGAACAACGTGACTTTGGACACACGAGCCTCTGGCCTGGCTTGGTGTTCCAGTCTTCCTGTAGCAGACTTTTTTGCACAAGTGCTTGAGTGCATCATTTCCGTTGTTTGTATGACCATGACGTCATTCTTCCACGTCAAAATTATTGTCTGTCCAGTCCATGATTCATCCATCGAACGTTCCAATTCCCAAGCAACAATGTCCATGTGTATCTCATCATGAAAGCCCCCTCCAGCGTGAAGAATGAATAGAAGCCGATCGTGTTGCCGCATCGGCAAAGCGTAGAATCGTTTAGTCGACCCATGCCCGTCGTGTTAGTCGCAGACTTGACGGAAAACATCTTCATATCCATCGGAGTCGATGCAAGTGATCAAACCATCTGCATGTTGTGTGTCGCAGCGGCGAGGAAAAGAACCCAAAACCATAATACCCCCTAACCGTCGCTATGCAGTCAAGGGAAAAAAAGGACAGTATTTGTACATGTACAGGGCCCATCGGGAATCCGATTCGTGATACCACTTTGTCAAGCAAGTGCTAAGATGCCGGCGTCTGGCGGTTCCCCATGTCAGCTGACGGTCATCATCTGCATCCTCTGAAGACCGCTCGACGGTGAAGCGTCGACTGAACCAGGACGGATGGCAGAGTTCGTGCTCCGGCTATGTGGAAGCTTCTTGGCTGGGCCGGAAGGGGACGGAGTATGATCGGGAGTGAAGACGCGAGTAAAAGCCGGACTGCCATGATGCTGGCGGGGTGTCCTCATTGGACTCGAGGTCAACTGATCAGCTCGACGAATGGCTTCCGACAACGCGTCCCGAAGATCCCCGGCTCGCTTGACGAGCGCCTTGAGACTGTTCGTGCCGAAATGAAGTTTATCATCGCGGGCAGATTCGGAGACGGGTCGTTGTTGCATAGCATCCAAAACTGACCTGACAATGTCCGTAACGTCATGTCCTCCCATATTGATATTATTCTCGGGTGTTTTCGGACGTGGAGGAGGTAGATCGTTGGGGCCTTGACAGTTTCCGCCGAAGATATCATCGTCAGGAGAGAAGACAGAGCGCCTGCGGCCAGCGGGTCGCTCGCGGATGACTGCCGTCTTGGAGATGTTGAGCTCGTGCACTTCGTCGAAAGGATCCTCTTTCTCGATCGGGGCGGGCGAAACAGCATCGAACCCTTCCATGAACCTCTCACTCATGACGGATGAAGAATCCACATCCATGCCCTCAAGCTCATCTTCATCAGGCGATGCTAGGGCAATGATACCCTCAGCTTCCTTCCATAGACCTGCATTGGCGCCACCAAGCATATCGAGATCTCGGCCATGACGGCACAGACGCTTGAGGTCGTTGACGAGAAGAGAGAGCTCTCTGATATGTCCGGAGTGTTGCTTCAGGCTGGGCTGAGAGGCCTGGATGGAGGCGGGCACAACCATGGAGAAAGCATTATCGGAGTCATTGTCTTCCGTCTCGTTGCTGCCAAATTCAAAGTCGTCATCCCAGTCCTCGCTGACTGGTTTTGTGCCCAGTCCCCACGTCCCGAACTTTTGAGATGCCAACGACGCATTATCCGAGGTGTCATGGACCACAGGGACACTCTGACTGCGAACGTGCACGGCAGTGGGACCCTTCCGAACGACGGTGCGGCCTCCTCTGATATCCAGCTCTTTACCGTAAGCGGTTTTAGGCCGAAAAGAGCTACCCTGATCCACCTTGTCATGGGACGGCTCGCTCCAGTCAAAAATGTTGCTTCGAGGCCTCTCGCTGGGGTCGTATATCGCGTCCGCATTTCCATTGCCGCTAATGCTTCCCAGAGCCATGCGCAAATTAGGGCTGGCGCCACGCGAGTTCATCGAACTCGGGGGCGAGAGCTGATTCCCGTAGGCCATTTCGTCCTCGTCACGGGCCCAGTGGTCATCAAAGTCGTCTTCGATTGACAAGCGGCCGATATCCTTGCTTCCGAGCGAGTACTCATCCGATGGCCGGTCAATGTCGTAGTGGGGTGCATTGACGTTCAAGTCGACATGGTTTCTTAATTCGTCACGAATGCGGACTGGAGTGGAACCACTCTCGTCCTCCTCCATGATTTTGTCTCCAACGTCCCACGACCCGTCGAGTATCTCTTGAATAGAGAGTCGCTTGGTCTTGTTTCCAGCGGTGCTGGGTGGAGACTCGTCGAACATGGACTCGACCGGAGTCTCCATCGCGCGATTAAGGCCAGACGTTGCAGTGCGTAGGGAATCGAACATCGTTTCACTTTTAAAATCAGTATCGTCATCATCGCCGAAATTCAAGTCCCGCGCTTCCAGGTCAGAGCTGTTCATCGTCGAGCTACGATCCGTTTGGGTGCTACGATAGCACGTGGCGAAGGCCGCAGAGCTCTGGGAGCTTCCAGAGGGTTGAATCGAGCGTGGTGATGGCCCGGCGCCTACTGATGAACCGACTCGTGGGATATCGACGTTAAAACTGGAAAGGCGAGACAGCGGCGGTAACGGTGACGAGGAATTGCGGCTGCGCGGCTTGGCTTGAGCGGCAGCCATGGTGTCCAGGCTAATGGCTAGATGCTTATCTTGCACAAATGTGAGGTCGTCTTGGGCGTCGTCAGGTGTTGTCGTGGCAGGTGCAGAGGCATAGCGCTTGTTCCCACTTTTTGAGTCTGCGCGCCTTGGCCGCCGAATGCTACCCGCCCTTGGAATCCAGTTGCTCGGCGCAGTGAGATGCATCGAAAGTGCGCGCCGCGTGCGCCTACTGGGCGTGTCCTCTGGCGTGACAGATGAGCTATTGAGTTCGTCTTCCGCCTCCGCCTTGGCCTCGTCGATCGTGCCCTCTGCTGTAGCTTTTGCGCTGTCGGCCAGTCCAAGTTCCTGATCGGTTCTGATGGCACTGTCGCCCAGCATGGCACTGCGTATCAAGTAAATACTTCGTTTTTCCTCGCCGGGTGGGGAAATGCGCTTTGTTGTCGCCGGAGCCGCTGACGCCGGTCGAGTGCCGGGGCTGCGGTCTATCAAACGATCTGAAGTGCCACGAGCGATAACATTTGCCCTGCGAGCGTGAAAAAATGATGACCACTTGGCGGGTGTTGACAGTGGTCGCGACGTCTGGTCTTGGGTGCCTTCCGGACAAGACGGCGGCGGCGCATCGATGTCCGATTTAGGAAATTGGTATTGGTCAAAAGAGAATTTCGGCTCGACCGTAGGTTCCACCATGTGAGTATTGTGATGTACTTGGTGCAAAGTAGCAGACCTCTGGTGGCTCGTCGCAGGCCGACGAAGGCTAGGAAGGTGCGTCTTGGAGCGGCGACGCATCACAGGGTCGTTCTGATGGGCCGAAGGCGGTCGCTTGACCAATTTGTTCGGGGGGAGAGGCGGGGGAATCGAGTCGGTCGGCGACAAAATAGGAGCTGTAGAGCCGTGGGAGAAGGCAACAGATTGGCTATCGAAACCGAGACTGGACCTAATGCTTCCGTGCTGTGATAGTGGCCGTAGTGAAAGGCGTCTCATCCAGGAACCATTGGACGAGACAGAGTTTCTCGCGTCCTCGGCTATGGTTGGGGAAACCAAGTCTCCCTTGGCTACTAAAGAGGCTCTTCTGCTGTGCAGGAATGACGGGGGGAAGTTGAAGTGTTGGCTCAGCGGACGAGGAGGTCGCGAGGGCTCGCCTGGGGTCGGGTTGAGAGAGAAGTGGTTGGGGAGCGTGCCAAAGCGTTCGTCGGTGGTGGGCGACTGGGCGACAGAGCTGGTTCCAGGTCGCGGAGTGACAGGGGCACCATTCAGTGGTAGAATCGGAGGGATGTCTTGGTCCAGAGCTAGTTTCTTCTTGTTCGAGGAGGGGTGAGTGGAACTCGCATCATCGGGATGAGCAAAAACCAGGCCGAGTGCCGCTCCAGCAACGGCGGTGCCAGTTCCCACGAGCTAACAAAGACGAGTCAGCAGGTGGGATCTGGGAGGAAATCAAAACGCGCCATTAGATTGGCTGAACGTCGGACACGGAGCGAGGGGATGAATATATCGTTTAAAGCAGGGTGTTGGGGGGATGCCTGTAGGGATCGCACGACGGCGCAAACGAGCGCACTTACACTGGGAACGGTCTGCATGTTCACAGGTCGTTTAATCTACTCGGAGAGCCAGCGAACGAGGCCGGAGAAGGGCATGCGGGCGAAAGAGTCGAACGAGCTCTCGAAGGGTTTGACAAGCATTATCAGGACATATGGTCAATGTCTCCAGTCGTGGGGTGAGGAATGCGCGTCGAGTCCTGATAGATTGGGTATCCTTATCCCACGGCGTGATGGGGTACTAGGCGACACGAGCGTGCGAGGGCGCGTAGTCGATGCGAGGGGCGGTCAAGGTTCGAGGTGGAACAAGAAAATACGGTCGATGAAGGTGTATGGACACACAAAGAGGGAGGAAGGAGAGAGAGGACAAGAGCGAGCGAAAGCAAACCCCTTGGTGACTAGGCGCACGAAAAACCTAGGCTAAGGATCAACAAGCCAATTGTGTGGTAAGAACACAGACACACATACACACGCAGAGACGGAGAAGAAAAAACAAACAGACAAAGGTATAGAGAGAGAGAGAGAGAGAGGAACAGAGAGATTGTGAGAGGGAGAGGGAGAGGCGCGCGCGCGCGCACACACACACAGACGTCTATTCGCAGGCAGTTGGTTGGTTGGCTGGTCGTTCGGTCGGTCGGTCGGTCGTTGAACGTCGTAGGCGAAAGTGCAAGGCGGAAGGAAAGTCAGAGTTGAAAGTGAAGTTGAAGCAGACCGAATGGCTCCCCGCCAGACACAGAAAGACCTGAACACAAGTTGAAAAGCAAGAAAGGCGCGGTGCGAAGGGAAGAGGAGGCGCGTAAGTGGGTTGGCGACGTCAGGTATGTAGGTAGGTGTACCTGGGGGAGGAAGGTGAGGCGAGGTGAGGTGAGGTGGGCGCAAATGTATCCGTAAGGAAAGGTGGGAAAGCCAAAGTTGGCCTGACCCGAACATGGACAAGAGATGGAGACGTGGACTGGGACCACGGGCGGCAGTATTACGTCGAGGGCCGTTCGCTCGTTCGGACGGAGGCAGGCGGGCAGATACCTGGGACCCTGGGTATGTAGGTACCCAGGTAGGAGTAACACTATGGAGGTACCTAGGTAGTGCCGCCTCCATGAGCTCAGCTCCAGGCCCCGGCGGCTGTTCTTTGTGTGTATGTGTTGATACTAGCCTCCTAGGCACCTAGCGTAGCGACGCCAACGCCGCCGGTGGAGCCCTGAGATGACCTGCGGGTGAGATCTGAGCCAGTGAGAGCTTGCTCGTACAGGGGGGCCGATCCAGTGTGCCCGCCCATGCAGCGTCCGCTTGGTGCCTTGCAAGTTGCTGGGAGCCGGACACCCAGCACGGTGCACCAGTCAGGGGCCCCGGGGACCTGCCTCGGCCGTACACTTCGCACGGAGTCTTGTGGAAAGAGACCTAATACCTGGTACCTACCTGAGGCACTTGGGCACCTCGGGCTACCACGAATCTTCATACGATGCTATGGAAGCCAATGACAATTGCCTTAGCATGCTTTATGCTAACTTCATGGCTTTCCTGTGTTGCCCACTCCGTACCACATCGGAAGGTGCCGAGCAGGTCATTACAGTCCGGATCTAAGAACCTCATGCGCACTGCTTACCAGTTCGTAGATGTAGAAAGCGTTCCATAGGAGTCAGACTGAGGACATCGTCCCCTGACTTTCAGCCCGCCTTGGTGGTAGCATTGACCATCACGCTCTGGGCCAATGACAACAGCGGATAATCAACACGGCACGGCACGTACGGATACTAAGGTAGGTAGGTACGGTGCACCTATGTGATTGTGAACAGCTTCTACGTGCCTGCTGAAAAAGCATGCAGGAGGGAGGAGGTGGCGCCAAGAGCGCTTGAAAAGCAAATTGGGAGAGATGGACAATATTAATACTAATACTATCTGTACCTATGTTCTTCGTATGTACTCCTTAAGTCCGT
Source organism: Colletotrichum magnum (assembly GCA_022457145.1). NCBI lineage: Eukaryota > Fungi > Ascomycota > Sordariomycetes > Glomerellales > Glomerellaceae > Colletotrichum > Colletotrichum magnum. Next base: position 202,651 of record JAJHHK010000045.1, read on the forward strand.
AGGTGTTTGCCTCAACCGCGCCTACCTAGTGTATCCGTACTCTAGACTCCGTACTACCTAGTTAGTTGAGGCACCTACGGAAACATAGTAAGTAATCTAGATGCAAGGGCACATATACATACATACCTACTCGCAGTAATTAGTGTAGCGTACGACGGATATCTTGGGGTTTTTCTTTTAAGCCCCGTTCAGATTGCCTCCCCCTCGCAGACTTGCATCGCCTGATACGAATTTGAAGTCGGGTTGGGGATCGCCCCGGTCCTCAGTCTACTATTATGTACGGTATTCGAAGAGAAAAGCACCATGAGCACAAAAGTAGCAGCCCCGTCCCTGCTGCAGTTTCTTACTCGCCCTAGCCTGGGTTATCGACGGGCGAGTAAGCAGTGATCTCACCGGATTTCCAAAAGCCTCGTCTTTTCTTTCCTCCCAGCCCACACATGGCTCCCACCAGCAGGGGTCGGTGTCCTGCTTCCCGGAGGCGCGTAGCATTTCGAGCCCACAGCAAGCCGGCATTCATTCATCTTTGACCTGCTGACACCTGCCCGTGTCGAATTGAACCAGCCGTTACATTCCCTTGACCGGCCTGCCACCGCAAGTTTGCTCTGCTCTGAAGCCTGTGTTACTCTTGTTCGGTCATTATCCGTATTATTGCCTCCCTCCTTCGTCTGCTGTTGCCGGCTCCCTGCAGGCTGTGGCTGATGGTCAGTCTCTTGATCCGCAAGCCGAAAGGTGTTGAAGACCTGGTTTGCCCCTCGCGAGCGATCTATTCGGAGACAGCTTTCCACTCTGTCTGATGTGCCCTATCCGTGCCGCATATTCTCATTTCTAGTGCTACATCAACTGGCGAATCTGTAGAGTGAAGACGGCTACCACATTATTGTTCCCGCCTATCGGCCACACCGGTGAGAAGGTGACGATTGCCGTATTAGCGAAGCAAATGTACATAGGTACCTGGTACTATCCGTAATATATAGGGCAGGGCATTCAATGCCTAGGCCCTCTACGGGCCGTCGACCAGTCTGGGTTCACCCGCGGCAACCCGGCTGCAACAGGATGCATCCAATTAGAGCCCTGAACGGCAACAACAATAACAACAACAAATAATAACAACAACAAAAACAACAACATTAACATCAACATCGACAACGGCGACGATGACAGTAAATGCTGGCCAAGATATCCACCTTGCTCCGCTCTTAAGGAAAAACCACGGCAATTTAACTAAGTTGTCACAGTATTCGGGCACCAATTGCATCATAGAATACTGAGTTGTAGTGTTGGCTCTCGCAAGGCAAGGTCCCTGCCTATTGCGAACTTATCCGTTCTGACAGCGCTACATATGTTCTCACTTCATTTTCTTAGGTACCTAGGTACATACATGCAGGGCCCTTGTGTTAGCCTTTTAAAATTTGCCAATACTCGCAATCTGCTCTCCTCGCCACCACGACGAGGGCGACCAGCTGCTCACTGGCTTCATTTTCAAGATCATATACCTGACCTCACGAGAAGGCGTCTCAGGCTTGGATCCTTTCCCGAGCCATCTTGATACTTCGCTTCGACCCCACCTCTCTTACGGTCATTCTACGTTCATCCATCATCATTAATCGCGGCCGCATTGTGGTAGTACCGGGGCGCCTAGGTTGTACTGGCACCTGGCCTGCCCTAGCACTCTCAAGTTCTGAACAAACACCATTTTCAAAATATTCCATGAACTTGGCAGCGATCTGACATCTATACAAAGAAGGCTGGCACCGACACATATCCCGTGTTCCTGTTCTGTTCTTGGTCAACCACTGATTGCTTGGGTCTACAAAGCGAAGCTACTTACCGACATCTGAACAAACGCCGTAGAAGCAGTACGGATAGACGCGTGCGACGGAGAGCACCTGCGCCCTCATACCAACTATGCAATCTACCACAGCCCTATACTACCCTGCTAAGAGTGCTATCAACTGAGTAAAACTTGTTGAAACGACGAGAATCTTCGCGTAAGCGGTGACGGTGGGCGTTTACTTCGCCTAAGCACCTTCGCTTTGTGCGACAGGTAACTCGACGCTTAGAATCAGTCTACCGATTGTATTAGGAGAGGGTGACCAAAGAGTGGCCGGACAAGCTGACGCGGGGTTCAAGGCAAAGGAACACACGTGAATTAGGTATGGCGGGATAATACTAGGTAATGTGCCAACGGCGGGGCCGAGGCGGGGGCGGGCCCTGCTATTCGCTCGAAACTACGGACCCACTCTCTACTTGAGCCTCACTACAAGTATACCGCACACGCAGCGGAGAAAATATCACTACCTGCCTAGGGACCTTAATTGCCCGAGCAAGCGGTCTGCGAGCGAGTTACACTGCCCAGCCAAACCCCCACGATATCGATCAGAGAGTTCTGATTTTCCTCCGAATTACCGCCGATCGTCCTATTCTGCCGACCGCTGCGTTGCCCGGCATGGAAGCCGAGATCAGAACCGTTCTACCCAACATCGACCCGGTGCTCTCCGAGTATTCAGTGGGCTACCTAACTCACGCCTCCACTATCTGGTCTGACGATGAGGATCAGTCCGGCCCGTCACCTCTGACCGAGGCCGCTTCTACTATCACCGAGCTGCTTCTTTCCGCTTCTGGCAACCCCGACGCCAAGCTTCAGGAGAAAATCGAGAAGCTCGTCGAGAAATGGGTCGAAAAGTACAGCGAGGCCAACGGCACACAGCGAAGCGGCCCGTCCGCTGTGAAGCGTCTTGATCAGAGCTACCAAGTCAGCTCCCAGCGGAATATGTCCTCCACTCTGGCCGTTGCCACTGGCGCCGTGGACCTTGAATCCGCCAACGCTCGCAAGGTCGAGTCCAAAGTCGACCGAAAGAAACTGGAGAAGGCTGAGCGAAAGATTGCGGCCAAGCAGCAGAAAAAGACCTTCAAGACAGTTGAATATGAGGCATCGAAGCTGCTCGACCAACCGGAGTCAACACAGTCATATGAGGAGTTCTACATGGCTGTCAATCCTCTTCAAATTGGCTCTTCTGGTGGCAGCAAGACCAAGGACATCAAGATCGATAACGTGGATGTGTCCATTGGGGGACAACGCATTCTTACCGATACCAACTTTACGTTGGCCTACGGTCATAGATACGGCCTTGTGGGCCACAACGGTGTTGGCAAATCTACTCTGCTGCGCGCCCTGGCACGCAGAGAGCTACCCATCCCGCCGCACATCACAATTCTCCATGTCGAACAGGAGGTAGGGATCACCCAACGGCTTTTGCCGCCGCTCGCTGACAATGCATAGCTCACAGGTGACGACACACCCGCGATTCAAGCCGTGCTTGACGCCGACGTTTGGCGCAAGGTTCTCCTCAAAGAACAGGCCGTAAGTACCGCTCAGCGAAAGACAAAACATCCGGATCGCTTTACGGTGCTGACAAATACCAGGAAATCACCGAAAAGCTGGCACAGATCGAAGCACAACGTGCCTCTCTCGCTGATACCTCTGCCGATGCCGCCAGGCTGGACAGGGACAGGGAAGCCCAGGATAACAGACTCGGTGACATCCAGGCTAAATTGGCGGAAATGGAATCCGACAAAGCCGAGTCGAGAGCAGCAAGTATTTTGGCAGGCCTGGGATTCTCAGCCGAACGTCAACAGTACGCCACCAAAACCTTCTCTGGCGGTTGGCGCATGCGTCTGGCCCTGGCGAGAGCGCTGTTTTGCGAACCGGATCTTCTGCTTCTTGACGAACCGTCTAACATGTTGGACGTGCCTTCTATTGCCTTCTTATCGAACTACCTTCAAGGATATCCCAGCACTGTCCTTGTTGTTTCTCACGACAGAGCGTTCCTTAACGAAGTCGCCACAGATATCATTCACCAGCATTCGCAGCGTCTTGACTACTACCGCGGCGCCAACTTCGAGTCCTTCTACGCTACCCGTGAAGAGCGGAAGAAAACAGCGAAAAGAGAATATGAGAATCAGATGGCTCAACGCGCCCACCTGCAGGCCTTTATCGACAAATTCAGGTACAACGCGGCCAAGTCGTCCGAAGCACAGTCGCGTATCAAGAAGCTCGAGAAGATGCCAGTGCTGGAGCCACCCGAGACTGAATACAGTGTCAAGTTCAAGTTTCCCGATGTCGAGAAGCTCTCTCCCCCGATCATCCAGATGTCAGGGGTCACGTTTGGCTATAGCAAGGAGAACATCTTGCTGCGCAACGTGGACCTTGACGTGCAGCTAGATTCACGTATCGGCATCGTGGGACCCAACGGGGCGGGTAAAACAACTGTGCTCAAGCTGTTGATTGGCAAACTATCACCGACGACCGGCATCATATCTCAGAACCCACGTCTCCGCGTGGGCTTCTTTGCTCAACACCACGTTGACGCTCTAGATCTTACCATGAGTGCAGTGAGTTTCATGGCCAAGACCTATCCCGGCAAGACGGACGAGGAGTATCGCAGGCAGCTGGGTGCCTTTGGCATAACCGGAACGACCGGTCTTCAGAAAATGGCGGTCCTGTCTGGTGGTCAAAAGTCTCGTGTAGCGTTCGCCTGCCTTGCGTTGACCAATCCCCATATCTTGGTTCTCGACGAACCTTCCAACCATCTTGATATCGAGGCGATGGATGCCTTGGCGGATGCTTTGAAGGAGTTCCAGGGAGGTGTTCTCATGGTCTCGCACGATGTCACCATGTTGCAAACAGTATGCACATCTCTGTGGGTGTGCGACGGAGGCACTGTCGAAAAGTTTCCTGGCGATGTCCAGGCGTATAAGAAGAGGATTGCATCGCAGGCTGACGCTGCTGGTGTTGTCAAGGCCCATTAGATGTAGTTAGCGTGTCGATAGGAGTTCTTGATCTCAAGCACCACTGTCGCTGTGCCATGCGCAATCTAGCATGCCTGTTCGGTGTTTGAAGCGGATGTCAAACGATGCCATGCCTGGAGAACCATGCCTAGTAGCACTCTATTGTACGTTTGCTGATAGTACCTAGTACCTAGTGCTTTTGTGCCTATCCACTCACCTGGTATTAGATACCTACCTAGTGTAGGCATGCTAGTGTAAAGAGAGAAATGACCTCGGTGTTGATCATTAGCCGAAAGAACAAAAAATAAAGACGAAAAAAGGGGGTGGGGAAACCGACACGTACCTGCGAGTACAGTGTACCACGACTGACACCTCTTTGTAAATCAGCGCGACCCCACCTGCAATTAGACCTACCTACCTATTACCTACCTACCTGGTAGTTAGGTAGGTAGGCAACATACCTAGGTACAGTATAATACACCCCCTGAAAGTTTCCAAATGTTGTACTTTGCTGTAGGCGGATGGAGCCCTACAGGCCTACTACTAATAGGGCTCCCAGGGGGCTTCAGTACTCTAAGGGCCTGATCGGCACGGCCAATTCTACGAGAAGCGTTTGGTCATATAGAGTTTAGAGGCCTACGCACAGGCTAGGTACTTTAATTCCCCCTATTTTTTTAGCTAAAAGTACTATATAAATTACAAAAGTAGCTCCTTCTTAATTTATACTAAGAGTACGTACTTTTTTTAATATACTATACTAAAAATTAACTAAAAATTTACTTATTTACTTTAAAAGGGTATAGTATAACTCTAAAATAGTAGAAAAATAACTAAAATACGTATTCTTAATTTTAAAGGACTTACTATTTATTTAGCTATTAGGCCCCTATAGGGCCCTATTAAAAGGGAGATATAAATACACGTAACCTATACTTAGCTTAAGAATACAAAGTCACTTTTTACTCTACTACGTAGAATGGCCGCTGCTGAAGCGGCTATGCCGATCAGGCCCTAAGCCTAGTAAAAATCACAGCTTTATAGTGCTATTACACTAAGTAGTGGTGGTGTGGGGTGAATAGTGGTGCTTTACTGGATTAGGTAAGGTGTAGACGGGTAGTGGGGAAGTATTGCAGTTGGAAACTTTCAGGGAGTGTATTGTAGGTAACCTCAATAGGTAATCTACATAGCTAGGTAGGTAATACCTACTCACCTAAGCATAGGTTAGTCTATGTCTAGAGGTAGGTAGGCATGTAGGGCACCTGGGCAGGTACTTGGCATTAAGTACATTGTTGGTAGGTAGTAATAGGTAGGTAGGCAAGGCACTACGGATACAGCACCGTGGTTTGCGCTGCAGCCATTCCCAATCGGGACCATGCACGGGCCCAGAAAGTAAACAAGCGAGCTGCACCCCTTCCCTCCCCTCTGGCCTCTCAGGCCTGCTCCCGTGGCGGTGAACACAATCACGTCCACCCGCAAACAAAAATCAACAACCTCTCCCCCGACCTAACCACCTCTTGACCTCATCCACCCTCCAGCAACCACCTTCGCCCTGAAGCTTCGCGTAGCTTTCAAGCATCTTTGCATCGATCAATTTCGGCCTCGATAGCCCGCCCACACGCTTTCCAATATTCAACATGCGTGAGATCGTAAGTCGCTCTGTCCCAATGCAACAACACAGCCGCGATACGTCCGCCGGCCCTTGCCCCTGAGCGTACCCCGCCGACATTTCACCCGGATTGGGGCCGACCGAACACATCGTGACACGAGCAACGATACGTCCTCGAGATCATTTTGCTGACAATTGACTTCTTCTCTCCAGGTTCACCTTCAGACCGGCCAGTGCGTACGTCTCTTCCTACCCAAACACATGGAACGAACGTGGGGCTAACTCCTTCGACAGGGTAACCAGATTGGTGCTGCCTTCTGGTACGTTGCGGAACGTCGGCGACCCGGCGCTAGCTATAACTTGAAGGTCGCAGATAACTGAGGATTCATTAGGCAAAACATCTCTGGCGAGCACGGTCTCGACAGCAATGGCGTGTACGCGACAGGTCCCTAATCTGGCAATGTCGGGAGTTGGCCGCTAATTATCGACCAACAGTTACAACGGCACTTCTGAGCTCCAGCTCGAGCGAATGAGCGTTTACTTCAACGAGGTGTGTTGTGCTGATGTCCCCAACAGTGCAGAGTAACATGTCGACAATCACTAACATGGTAACCTTCTTAGGCCTCCGGCAACAAGTATGTTCCCCGCGCTGTCCTCGTCGACTTGGAGCCTGGTACCATGGACGCCGTTCGCGCTGGTCCCTTTGGCCAGCTCTTCCGCCCCGACAACTTCGTCTTTGGCCAATCCGGCGCCGGCAACAACTGGGCAAAGGGTCACTACACCGAGGGAGCGGAGCTTGTCGACCAGGTCCTCGATGTCGTTCGCCGCGAGGCTGAGGGCTGCGACTGCCTCCAGGGCTTCCAGATCACGCACTCCCTTGGTGGTGGTACTGGTGCTGGTATGGGTACCCTGCTGATTTCCAAGATCCGCGAGGAGTTTCCCGACCGCATGATGGCTACCTTCTCTGTCGTTCCCTCCCCCAAGGTCTCTGACACTGTCGTTGAGCCTTACAACGCCACCCTGTCGGTCCACCAGCTGGTCGAGAACTCTGATGAGACTTTCTGTATCGACAACGAGGCCCTCTACGATATTTGCATGCGCACACTGAAGCTGTCCAACCCTTCGTACGGCGACCTGAACCACTTGGTCTCCGCCGTCATGTCCGGTGTCACCACCTGCCTGCGCTTCCCTGGTCAGCTGAACTCTGATCTGCGCAAGCTGGCTGTCAACATGGTTCCTTTCCCTCGTCTGCACTTCTTCATGGTCGGCTTTGCTCCCTTGACCAGCCGTGGCGCCCACTCTTTCCGCGCTGTCAGCGTTCCTGAGCTCACCCAGCAGATGTTCGACCCCAAGAACATGATGGCTGCTTCCGACTTCCGCAACGGTCGCTACCTGACTTGCTCTGCCATCTTGTGAGTATCACTTTTATGCTCCACCATAAAATACGGCTGCTAACTTCCAATCTAGCCGCGGCAAGGTCGCCATGAAGGATGTCGAGGACCAGATGCGCAACGTCCAGAACAAAAACTCGTCCTACTTCGTCGAATGGATCCCCAACAACGTCCAGACTGCGCTCTGCTCCATTCCTCCCCGCGGCCTCAAGATGTCTTCCACCTTCGTCGGCAACTCCACAGCTATTCAGGAGCTCTTCAAGCGTGTTGGCGAGCAGTTTACTGCCATGTTCCGTCGCAAGGCTTTCTTGCATTGGTACACTGGTGAGGGTATGGACGAGATGGAGTTCACTGAGGCTGAGTCCAACATGAACGACTTGGTCTCTGAGTACCAGCAATACCAGGATGCTGGTGTTGACGAGGAGGAGGAGGAGTACGAGGAGGATGCCCCTCTTGAGGAGGAGGTCTAAATGCAGCCAAAAACTGGCTTGACCTACCACCGAAAACTTGACAATGCCAACACTTCCCCATCACTGGAGGAATTTCGCTTCGCGATTCCGGTTTCCTGCCGGAATATGGGCTTCTAGATATACCTCTCTTAGTAGTACGCCTGACGTATCAATCGAGCACAACCACCCAGAAGTCATTCTGTGCATCACCTGCTGATTCCCAAACTTGCAACGCATCCACTCAACCCAAGTAGACAGCACTTGTTCACTGCTTTCACTAGCCACTATGTACCACACCTCCTCTAGTCTCTCACATTGGCGAAGCGGCGTTGAAGACGCGTCGCGAAACAGCTGCCAATCGGAAAATGCCAAAAGAGTGGGTCCTTATTGATGACTAATACCTGGAAAAGTCCCTGAATGCGCCCAATTCTACGTCGGTCAACCATTTCCCAAGTATGCCGTGAGAGGAACTTTGCCAGGTTTGACGACGACAATGCTTGCCCCCAGCGGAGGATCGGCACTGAGGAAGGCCACGGCCTCGTTGTCGGCCACAGCCGCGCCGGCTATTCTAGTGCCCGCTCTACAGCCTCTGCCGAGGCGGCAATTCTCTTCGACGCCAAACAGAACCTCAAAGCTCGGCCGGACGCCGCTCTCGATTCCTCCCGGCGTGGAATTATTCGTAGGGGAGCCCAAACTCAAGAAAGACCCGACAAGTTATTTGAAGGTGTACAAGCGAACCATCTCTGTGACGGGGCCTCTCGGTTCGTGCTCTTCCGGTTTGAGGGAGCTCTTGAGCTAAATGTTAACCACGCACGTTTGCAGGTAAATTGGACCTCGAGGTCGAGCCGTTTGTAGGCATTGAGCAGGATATCGAGTCCAAGAGGGCGACTCTTAGCGTCGAGGACTCCAACAACAAGCAACAATGCGCGATGTGGGGTGAGTGTCGACGTTGCAATCTCTCGTCCTTCCTCTGGCTTGTCGCAACCTTTGCGTGCTTGCGCCCCCGTTCCTTGCAGTGCAACACTTCATGTTCATGTCCCATGGGCTAACCACTTCTTTTCTTTCTAATCCACAGGTACGACGTGGGCCTACCTCCAGCGCCACATCATGGGCGTGTCTGAAGGCCATACCGCTCTTCTTCGCCTCGTCGGGATCGGATACCGTGCTTCCGTCGAGCAGCGGAGCGGCAAGGAGGAGTACCCCGGCCAGAAATTCCTTTGCCTGAAGCTCGGCTTCACTCATCCCATTGAGATGGGCATTCCTGAGGGTGTCAAGGTTACCGCGGCCTCGCCGACGCGTGTCTTGATCGAGGGCATCGACCGGGAGAAGATCATGAGTTTCGCAGGACGCGTGAGGAAGTGGCGACCGCCAGAACCATACAAGGGCAAGGGTGTCTTCATCAATGACCAAACGATCAAGTTGAAGCAAAAGAAAATCAAATAAGCGGTGGTAAACGGGTGAGAAGGGCAGGCGGTTTGCATGGTACTGCCACGTCTGCTACTTTAATAAAAAGAAATGCTGGCCGTAACTCACGCTTGACAAGAGTCGGAGGAAGGCTGTCTGTAGTTGTATCATCACTGTACGGACCACGTTGTACAATATTCATTTTACTGATTTCAGGAAGAGGAAACAAGCAAGTCCTATATTCCCCATCTAGCTCGACTTTTGGCCGAGGACCTCCTGGACGACCTTCAGGACATCACCATGCACCGCGGCGGGGGCAGCAATGACACCCTTGTTGTTTGCCAGTGTGCGGCCAACGGAGAAGTCCAGCCTGTTGCCCTGGATGTCCGTGACGTTCCCGCCGGCTTCCCGCACGATAAGATCCCCTGCGGCGTGATCCCAGATCTTCTCCTGGTAAGTTGCCTTGACGGGCAGGCGTAGGTAGATATCGCCAGCGCCACGGGCGATAGAACCATACTTGCTCTGGCTATCCATACGCACGCTCGGTTTGGTGATGCCGAGCTTGGTGGCGATCTGGGCCTGATCGTCGTGTGCACTGTGGCCGGCCTCGACACTCTCGCAGAAGGTGGCAGCTGACATCTCGGAGAGAGGCTTCATGGAGATGCGCGCGCCCTCGGCGATGGCGCCCGTCCGCAGGGGACGAGACGTTGCGCCCTGGCCCAGAACAGCAGAGAAGATAACGCCGTAGCCAGCGTTATCCGTAGCGTTGGAGCCAATATCGGCCGACAAAGGAGCCTTATCATCGACTGGTAGATTGGGGCAACCCAGCACACCGACCTTGACATCTCCGTCGACCATGAGGGCCAGGCAGACGGCGTACTGTCCTCCGCGGAGGAATCCTTTGGTGCCGTCAATGGGGTCGATGGCCCAAATGCGGCCCCTGGCGCCGCCCTTACTGTTGCCGCGGTCGATCAGGTCCAACATGCTCTCGGCGCTCGCAATGGGGCCGCCCAGGAAGCTCTCGGCTTCAGCATCGTCGAGTTTCGTGGTCCGGACGAGATCAAATATCTGGTCACGAAGCGAGGCGTCGGTGCGCAGCTGGGCGGCCTCCTCCTCGGCAACGATCTCGTCCTCGGGGAAGTGGTGGCGAAGTGCGGCGATGATAAGGGCCTGGGCACCAAAGTCGCCGATAGTGACTGGAGACTTATCGTTCTTGTCAACGGTGCCCTTAGCCTTCTCGTGGAAGACACGCTTGGTAAGAATGGACGCGCGCTGTACGGCCAGCTGCGCGACCTCAAGCTCTTTTACGTAGGCGGACATGGGGGGCGGATGATTTTGGGAGGGGTTCGAAAAGAAGAATGCCGGCTGGGCAAACGGGTTTGCGGGGAAATGGAGGTGATTCGACAAGAGAGAGAGCCGCGGAAAGGCTCGTAGAGACAAGATAGCCAGCGTTACGACGATGAAGGAAGAACAGACAAGACGGTGGATGGATGTGCCGCTCGATTTCTGTCCGATCTTTTGTGGTTCCGCCTCAGGCATGGAACTCTAGGAGACGACAAACGTGCCGCGCAGAGACAGAGAGCACTGGACGTGGCTAAGAAGCTGGGACCGGAGCTGTTGCGTCATGCGAGGATGTCGTGGTGGATTCCCTAATGAGCAATTGTGGCAATTCGCATTTAAACGATATTTCGGCGTGCCCTATGAGAGTTGTCAGCTGTTCTACCGTACTATATACTTGGTGGTATATCTCAGCCTCCACCAAGTGGATGCAGGAGGAGACAGAAACGCCTGACTCGGAGACAAGGGAGCAAAGAGATGTAGTGTCTGTTCTTTTAGATAGATACTGTTAGTTAAGTTACTAATAGAACTTTTCTATAGGGGGACTATTATTCGACACCCCCATCCCCACATAACCGACATCCCCCAAGCCACAACCTTCTGACCGTCAGAGACCCAACTACCACAATTCCTCTCTACTAAATTACGCAGTACGGGATTTTGTTCAGCGGTACGCAGTCCTCTCTCTTGTTCCTCAGTCCCTTTAAGTCAGCTAGCTAGTCAGCCAGCTAGCCAGCTAGTACTGGAGGCTCTAAGTCTAAAGGCTCTAAGTCTTTCTCCCCAAGTGACCATGATTAATACAGTAAAAAATACGTGGGCGCTGCACTAATGACCGGACTTAGTGACCAGCAGCAGTAGATGTGTGGCTTGGGGGATGTCGGTTATGTGGGGATGGGGGTGTCGAATAATAGTCCCCTTCTATAGAGTTTAATAAGTAGAGTTATATAAGTACATATTAAACTAGTAATAGTAGTTATATTTTAAAAAGTATAACTACTTTTAATAATAAAATATTTTAATAGTACTTTAGTATATATAGGAGTATACTATATAGTTTATAAGTAAAGTATATAATATATAGTTTATATAATAGTATAATAAGTATACTTAATTCTATAAAAGTAGTATATATAGTACTTAAGTTAAATTTCTATTTTTAATTTTAATAATATAGAACTATAATTTTAAATTAATTTTTTCTCTAGTCTACTTAGTTTTTTTTTTTTATATAAATCTAGCATGTATTAAAAATCTAGAACGTAAGCTTACTACTTAAGCACCTTGCTCAGCCTAATGCACTTATAGGGTCGAAGTACCACGCTTACAACAGTGTATTGTACACTCGGAACAGGGCACCCAGGTACCTATCTTGATGAGAGAGGGCCTTACGGATACATACCTAGGTACCGCGAGCTGTTTGAGGGGATCCACTGATAGCACGCCCTCGAGGTCAATTTGCGGAAGGAGCTTGGACACTGATAATCTATCGTCAGCATCGAAAATCTACATGCAATCCACGTAACGAGACCCGAGACCCGAGACCCGACGACAATGGCTGTTACACCACGCCTCCGGTCGCTTTACCGATCTCTCCTCCGGGAGCTTCCTCCGCGCCCCGTTCTCGCCCGTGAGCGCTCGCCTCTGCACAACCGCCTGCGAACCAGCTTTGCCCAGGCCAGTCACGACCCTCGAGCCGAGGCCAATGCCGCAGAGGCCCAACAGTTCGCCGCGTATCTCCGTGCTCAGCGAACATATGTTAGTCTGTTGGAGCGTTACAACCCTGGCATGAACATGGACGAGGAGGAGCGCGTGCGCCTGACAGCTCGAAGAGTGGGCATGGACCTGCCCGTGGAATTCAACAAGAAATAAGAAAACGACATCAGATTGTCCCGAAGCTATCATGAAAACGACGATCTCGGAGACCTGTAAAGTACGGAACCTCGCCGAGCTATACCGTACTTGCCTCCTCCAAGCAGACACGTTGTCGCTGAGCACCGTAGACACATCGCCAAAGGCAAGCCTAGACAGAGTTGGCGATGGCTTCGCGGCTTGTCTACATATGTACGATACAGATGGCGGCGTTCAGGGGCACGAGAAATCTAGCCAGGTCTCAGAACAGGGATTCGAGGGAACAAAATTTGAAGAGATGCCGCGACATTGCGAGTGCTTGAATTTAATGTTCCATATCTTGGTACTGGCTCGAGCTGTTCCCATAACACCCCCGTCCCCCCCGAACCGTGCGATCTAAAATTCGTGCTTTCGAAACGTATACAATAAAACCAATGAGGAGCCGCATACACAAGCTAAGGGGTATCAACGTCTTTACACTAAAACCCTGCCAGCAATATTGGCGATCCATACGCGCCATCAGTGTCCGTGAGAGCCGTCTGGTTTTAGACGCTGCCCACGCCACCCTCTTCCAATGTCTCGTCCCAACCGCCGGTCTGTAGGAGATATTCTCCCAACATCTGCTTCACATTCTTGATGTTTTCGCCGAGCGCGCTCGTCCACTGGTCCTGGACCACACGTACCTTCTCTTGAAGGTCATCTGTCAGCATCTGCCTCTCTTCGAGGCGCAGATGCTGGGCTCGTGCCTCCCGCTCCTCCACAGCGTATTCCCGCCCCTCTCCATCCTCGACTTCGCTCTGCACTACTTTGGCCTTGGCGTGCGTCAGGGCCTCCTTGGCTTCGTGTAATAGGCAAAGTAAGTTTGTTTGTGACTCGATAAATTGATACGTGCTCTTTTCCGTGTGTAGAAGGAGGCTGAACAGGTACTGCAGTGGATGAATGTGGTAGGATGGGTTCTCCTCGTACTCAGCCGCCGGTATCTGGATATTGAAATCATGAAGGCCTGCTGGAATCTTCTCCAGCAGCCGACGCAGTGGTGGGGCAATGTCCCAGAAGGCCGAAAGCTGCACCTCAACGCCACGCATGACGTTCTGCTCGACAACGAATTGAAACTCCTGCGTGCGAGCTAGCACTTCTTGCGCGAAGGCCAGCTGGCGCTTCGCGGCGTCTTCTGCGAAAAACCCTTCTGCATTATGGAGCTTTTCCTGGTTGCCAGCTAAGCGATACGGTGTCAGTACGACCTCTCGGTAGCGGTTATTGCGGTCGGTCAGAATATCATATATGGCCCGGTGTAACATCTCCCTTGCTTCAAAGATCCATTTCAGAAGCGTTAACTTTTCGAGGAGCTCGGGTTTGTCGTCACCCTCTTCTTGGGGCATGTCTGCAGCGCTCAAGACATCGTCGAAGAGGTTCTTCGCCAGATGGTCAAACAGCGTCGTCGCCTTGGCGATGCGACCGGTTATCAAGTCATTCAGAGGCATAACAACCTGGGACTGGAACTGCTCAAACTCAGTTCTTCCAAGCTCCTTCTGCTTCTCCTTCTCAGCGGCCACCGAGTCCTGCTCAATGGCCGAAGCCTCGGCGAAGGTCATGTTGCCCACATTGACTTCCTGCTGAAGGTTCGCCCTGAGGGCCTGTCGCCGCTCGGCCGCTGCCTTGGCCGCTTCCTCGCGCTTCTTGTGGCTGGTCACCTGGAATCTCTCTTTTGCCGCTTCGACTTCGGAAAGGTCGCTGATCTGACGCACAGCCGATCTCGTCTCGGTCAGTTCTGGGTGATTATTGTTTAGAGCCGGATGGTGGCGAGGATAAGGAGGCGGAAGAGTAACTAGACGAGATACGTCAAGATGTGCGGGGTTTGGCGTTGTGGGTGAGCCAGACGAGGTGAGAGATTGCGTAGAGAAGCGGAGTGGCTGTGGCGTCGACTCAGGTTCTGATTCATGCCATCCCGTCTTCTCCGGAGGGTACTCGTTCGAAGATCGGCCGTCGCTAGGCCCATCGAGAGTTTGTGGGGAGTCAACCCATTGGAGAGCCTCGCGAGCTTCCTTTGGCACCCCCATGTATTTGGATTCGCGTTTGGTTCTTTCGTACATCTTCCCTCCGGCTCCGGCCGAGTCCGCCTCCCACCATCTGCTAGAGGGTCGACCTCTGGAATCGGCCTCGTCATGATTATCGCTTACACTCATGCTCAAGATCGGAGATAGCGACGGCATGTAATTTGAGGTCCAATTGGCATTGTTCGGAGTGCCGCCAGCTGGCGAGATCGGAACGTTTGCCGAGGTTGGAGCCGAGCTTGATTCTCCGGGCGTTTCGCGGTAGATGGAGTTCAACGAGCCTCGATGAGATCTGGTGGGCTCGGACGACTGTGGTGTCCATTCTGCCTGCGAAGCTCCAGATTCCCGTCTTACGACCATAGGACGGAACAAATCTCTGGTGAGGTCAAATATCTCCGAGCCCATGGCCCCGATGGCAGATGAATATCTTTCACGCCTGATCCTAGATTCGCTCACGATGAAGTCGGCAAAGAGCCGGACTCGGTCGGCATCGGTGGCGGCTGTAGACTCTTTGACAGCAAAGGCTTGAAATCGCTCGATCGTTTCGCGACAGAACTGATCCGCAGTTTGTGTGGTTATAGCGTGTTTTGCGTTCGAGGCGGAAACCGAAGAAAATACTTCCGCAGCGGGGGTGATGGAACGGAGTCTTGTCTGAGAGCTAGACGCGGAGCGTGTCTGCGGCGGCGGCGTTGGCAGTGCCTTTGGGATAGCACCGGGTGCCCCGTTGACCATTGAGGTGGGCTTGGAGGGATGTGGTGAAAATGGCGGCGTTGCAGCTTCGATGCAAGGCCGGTGAGTTGAGTTGGGTGCACGAGGCGTCGTAGACGGCTCATCGGTTCGCGGTGTGTCGTCGCCAGTCCGGCCCCCGCTTCTCGGCGTCGATTTATTGATCGTCAACCTACGAGAAAGCGTATTATCATTCGGGACGACGATGTCGCTAAGTTGGACCGGATTGATGGTCCCATCTATCGAGTTGTGATGTGTACTGTATCTGGTGCGACTTTCCGCGCGCCGCTGGACAATGGTCTTGTCATGACGCACTGCTCTTGCACGACTGAGGCTGCCACCAGAGCTGAGTGCACCAGAGTTGCTCGACTCCCCTGTTTGCATGGAGCTTGTGGCACTCGTAGTATCGATAGTCAAACCGGGAGAGCCTCTGCCCGGTGGAGCACGAACAGGCTCATCAGGTTGATCTTCCCAGTTAGCCGGAGTTGGGGGCACTGGTCCCAAGGCAGCCACTCCGCTTGGCGGCGGGCGCCTAGTTGGTGGCGATGCCAGAGGCGTGCTTGTTCTATTCGTGCTTTGCAGACTCTGTGATCTGGACGACGCTGGGGGCGGGCCTGGTGGTGGGGGAGGGAGAGGCATGCCCGGTCCCCATCTCGTCTGAGATGCCGAACGTGACCGGGCGGACGTTGGAGTCTCGACTGCGCTGGCGGAAGCCGCTCGTCGAGCGCCTGGCGGCCCCTGAGAGGAGCTGGAGTCGTTTCGCTGTGGAACGGGGTGTGGAATATGGATTTGGAGAGGCGTCGGCCTGACCATTGATGGCACGGGAGGCACTGGTTCGGGCGGGCTGGAGTCGCGATTTTCTCTACTCCGTCTCAGGGAGTGAAGACCAAAGCGTCTCTCTCGCGAGCTTGTTCGACCACCGACTCCCGGTGGGGGAGGAAAAGACGTACTGGTGCTGGGCTCGGGCGACGGACGATGAATATTGGCCGGGGGGGTACGTGTTGCGGCGGTGCTAGCCGCTGGCGAGGACTCGAAGACATCACTCTGGGGTCGTTGGCTGCGAGGAGGGCTGTATGGCGGAGGGGGAAGCGGCGAGCCTGCAGAGGAGCTTAGAATGGTACAACCGACATCATTATGGTCTGGTAGAGAGAGGGCTCACGCTGTTCCTGGTATTGGCGAGGTTGCTCGACGCCAGCAACGGGTGAGGCAATCCATTCCTGGGGATTGTATGGTTGGATCGAACTCGCAGGTGTGTGAACTGAGGTCATGGGCGTCGACGACAAGCCGGACAACGGAGTGTTGATCTGGCTGTGGTAGGAACCCAGAGACTGTGTCAACAATGGGTTCAGACCCTGACGCATACGAGCCGGATCGCGAGGGTTACTCATCGTCAGGCAGGATCCAGACGTTGAGTGACCCAAGCAGCGCCAGTGTAGTGAGAGTGAATCGTCCTGAGGTGCACTTCTTGAGTCGGTGCAAAAAGAATCGAGGTGGCGAATTGCTCGTCGGCATCAAGAGGGAGGTTTTGGGCTGCAGCGGACCAGGCTTTCTCTGCTCTCTGCACTTCTGGCCTGCCCATTCAGCTCAACAGATCAAAAGACATTCTCATGTCGAGAAACACACCATACAACCGAAAGTACGGACAGGCGGCCGGCAGGTAAGGTCGTGTCACACCTACAAGTTGGTAAGAGGGCGCGGCTGAAGTGAAGGGAATGCGTTTCGGTGGGAGGATGCAGAAGATAAAAGAGAGGTACCTCTATGCGGCTGGGCCTGGTCTGCTGCAGCATGGTCAACCTCCTGCATACTGAGGTACATGATGAGGAGGGTATTACCGGGGATCGTTGCTCCCACTTGGATCGCCCGCCGAGGAAGACATACCCCTGTGGCACCTACCTAGGTTGTGTAGTTCTTGTTGGGCGGAGAAGGTACCTACACCTACCTACATGTGTATTGAGCGACAGTGAGACGTAGCCTTGAAGATGGGGGCGGCGCTGGATGTGATAAAGCTAGGTATTTTCCGATAGCACCACATGATGGAAGGGAATGACAGGAATATTAGTCATAGTCTGAGGTTTGTGACTTTGGCCAGGAGCACGATGGTGGATCTAATAGTAGGTGCGAATGAGCATTTCCCAACAGCGGTGATACAAACAAGCTCGATTGCGAGGAAGGCTTATTTGGTACCTAGCTAAAGTCTGCGGGAGGGATGTCAAGGACTGAAGGTGTAGAATACCACTGTACAATGTCTTGTCCAAGAGAGACATCCGCTTGCTTGCTTGCTTGCCGTTGCAGGGAGGAGGTGTATGAGATGCATGGGTATGGAGACACCCACATGGCTCTGCCACTGAACAACCAGCACAAGCGTGCAGGTGGGAAGACGCAGCTTATTATCTGCAATCACAAGGGCGAGAGATAGTCTATCCTACTCGCGAATGCCTATTAATAATTGCTTTCCACCATGGGTTGGTAAGAGTGAACACAAATTTTCGCCGGCCGAGGAGGCAGACTATCAGAAGACAGGCCTTGCGGGACAACAGTGCTACTATTATAACATGTACTCGTGAGAGGGGGCGGGCGGACAACAGAACTACCTAGTACATACCTACCTAGCCCTGGGGAAAGGGAGCGAGCGTCGCCGCCGGGCCAGGATCCGGACGAAGTGGCCTGTCTTTCTGGCGGAGCCAAGAGAAGAGACTCGTGTTGTTGCTGGTAGCCGGCGACAATCATTGGCCAGCTGTTTGGTGGGAGGTGCTCTATTCTTGGATCACTCTTCACACCCTTGCTAGTAGAGGGGGAAAGATGCTGGGGTTGTGATTGGGTGTCGAACATGTCAAGAGATGTGAAGGTGGCTGCCGGCGCTTAATTTGTATCGACCTACGGATACAATGTATTGCACAACCTATTAATAAAGGTACCCAAGCCCCTTGCAAGTCTCTTATCCCCTGCCTGGCCCGGCCTTGTTGCTTTCAAGTTTCTCCCCATGTTTCTGTAGTCTGACAGATACTCTGTATGTAAGCGTGTGATTCGCTTCGCTGGAGCAGAGGCAAGCACTAATAGCGTCCGGTAGGCTTTTGGACCTAGGTAGTCAGCGGCCAGGCCCCGAGGACTGCCCTCACCGACATGGCCACCATCCAATGTGAATTCTGCTCAAGGCGACCGGATCGCAGAGGTTGCCTTCACTTTTGGACGGGAAAAACTTTCTATAAAGCAAGAGAACTTGCTGCAAAAGCACTGAGTTTTTCAGAGAAATAAGATGGGACATCACATACTTACTGTCGAGGGGAGAGATTTAACGATTTTCTGGGATGAGCCTCGGTCGCTCAAGACAACCTCGATCAGACGATAGGTACCTATTCCTTTCCGGTCGACTCGACGCGTCGGCGGCTCTGCAGATCGTACGTCCTCCAATTCCAGGAACCTACATACCTAGGTACACTGGGACTAGGTACATGGATTAGTTACGCAGACTGTGGAAGCTGGGCGGGCAATGCCGCGAGTCCTTTTTTAATAAGATAAAATAAAATCTCAACTCTCAGACATGGTTGGTTTAGCGCTAGCTAAAAGCCAGAAGGGGCCGCAGTACTAAGTAGGTAGGTACTGTAGAGTTCGGGAAGCTGAGTACCTAGTAAGGTGATATCATCTAGGTCAGTTGTAGCTCTAATGATCGCTCCTGTAGTACCTATTGTATCGACATTCCGCAATCAAAAACACAGCTGTCTGAACCCCGGACGAAACCCCCGAACTCGAAGTCTTTCAGGCTCTCTCAATATCTTCCACCCGGTAGCAGTAGGTCTTATCTAATGCACCGAGTCCATGTATGCCTTAGGTAAGGTGGGGTTGGTGGATACCTATACGGCCTGGCGGCCAAACTAAACTGCCGATGATATACCGCCTGCCGCCAGTGGAGGACGGTCAAAGTTCTAGAGCTTTCTTTCTATCAATGTCTTCCCGCGCTCAGAGTTCTTTTCTGATTTCTTCCTCTTTCCATCCTGCACCGCTCTTTTGACATGACAACCCAACGCGCCAATCCGCACTGAGGTAAGCTCTCCCCTTTATCTACCCCGCGCTTTTCTGCTTTCTCTTTTTCTCCCTTTTCTCCCACATGATGATACGCCAGCTGGCACCAGTCATAGAGTGACTTGTACTCCCTTCTTTGATGACGAACGCTGCGGTCTAAGACCATTTCCTGACACCCGGAGAACATCTTTTTACGCCTGGAACTTGCGACGCTCACGCCATCGTACTTGACCTTGCTGACTGTTTCCGCCACAGACACGTTTTCCCTGTCGCAGCCTGAGATCAGAACCGATACACCGCCGGCAATATGGTCCTCCACAACCCTAACAATTGGCATTGGGTCAATAAGGATGTTTCGGCATGGGCGAAGCAGTACCTCGAGGAGAGCTTGACGAAGGTCGAGTCGACAGATGGCGGTGTCACGGCAAAGATTAGCAAGGTTGTGAGCATGGACGGCGACGTCGATGTCAGCCAGAGGAAGGGCAAGGTCATCACCATTTACGATGTTAAGCTCGTGCTAGAATATTCCGGTAGGTACCTACTGCAATGCAATCACTGTGTTTCTCTCATAAGCGTCCGCCTGTCTTTTTGCCTCACTCTGCATCAATTGTGAAAAAAATTATGTTTGAGTCTGGCTAACAGTACGCAGGCAACACCTCTGATGAGGCTGAGGTTTCGGGCACCATTACCGTTCCTGAAATCGCTCACGATACTGAGGAGGACGAGTTTGTGGTGGGTCACCATGAAATCTCTTCGCTCGGCTAATTCCAGAGCTAAGAAGCCCCTACAGTTCGACATCGACATTTACTCTGAGTCCAAGGAAAAGCAGCCTGTCAAGGATCTGGTGCGGGCCAAGCTCGTGCCCCTGCTGCGCAAGGAGTTTCTGAAGCTGCCTGCCGCCCTGATCGCCGAGCACGGTAAAGACATCCAGCATGCCCCTGGCTCCAACCCCTCCAGCGGCTTTTCCACTCCCAAGTACCATCCCCAAGGCTCGAATGCGAAGCCCGCCGCGTCTACCAGCGTCCAGAGTAGCTCCGGCAAGGTCGTCAACACCGTGACCCTGACTGACACGGCTGAATTCCGCACCCCTGCCGAGGAGGCGTACCAGACTTTTGTGGACCCCGCCCGCATTGCCGCTTTCACGCGGGCTCCTCCCAGGGTTTTCGAGGGTGCAAAGAAGGGAGGAAAATTCGAGCTGTTTGATGGAAACGTCACCGGCGAGTACCTTGACCTCGACGAGCCCAAGAAAATTGTTCAGAGCTGGCGTCTGAAGCAGTGGCCAGAGGGGCACTTCTCCAAGCTCAGCATTGAGTTCGACCAGAATGATGTCGACCACGTCACGCTGATGCGTGTCAACTGGGACGGCGTTCCTGTTGGTGAGGAAGACGCTACGAGACGCAACTGGCAAGAGTATTACGTGAACAGCATCAAGCGCACGTTCGGGTAAGCCTTGCTTACGGCCGTATATTTAATCAACCCAAGCAACTGACAAAGCCTAGCTTCGGTACCATTCTGTGACCTTTACGCCAGGTCATGAAGACGGATTCTCCCCACGCAGCAACATTGATATCCCTGTTGGGAGTGGAATAGTCCCGAAATGTCGGCCGGTCAGTACTTGGCGGTCCAACTAAGGTCCCCAGCACGTGTCACTTACATTTTGGGGTCTCATATCCCAGGGTGTCATGGGTTTCGAGATTTGGTTGCGCAGTAAGGCGGTATGAATTAGACGAGAAACGTTGAAATGAAAGTAGAATAAACGCTGCATTGCACGTCCTTCATGCTCGCTCCATGGGTTGGACTGAGTGAGTTTACGTAAAGCACCGTAAAGTATCTCGAGCGTCGACCACTGATCAAGTGTCTGCCGACGACACGCAAGAGTCAATGGCATTAGACCAAGACCATTCTTTCTTCTCGTCGCGAGTGAGTGTGATCAGTGGGCTCAAGAACGCTACTGAGCAGTCACGCCGTTGTGGTGTGAACGCAGGAATATCATACGAAGAAGGGCAGGATGTTACCCGTGGTGGAATTTCGATGATTCTATAGATGTCCTCTATCAAACTATATCCTGCCTGGCCAGAGTCTTGAATGTCCACATTATATGAACAAGCGACCACGGCAGATAGATCATATCGTTGGACCTCCATCCAAAAGTGCTAGCTTGTGAACGATCGTACAAGCCTTGGCCACCGACCATGGGAAGTGGCAACGAGAAGACCAATCTGAAACATGGCGTGCTATCATCATATCCATTAGGAGTTCTTACAATTCTCCAATAGAGCTCTAGATTGGCGACGACCTCGGTGCGTGTCGTTGCCGACCAAGCGCCTCCACGGACGGCTGATCTCGTTTTACATTGAAATTGTAGTTCGGGATGAAGATGTCTGCAAAGTTATCCCACATTCCCAAGTCATACAGATTTTCAACATCCCGCAGATTCCACACGCGCTCCCATTCCCCCTCTCCCGGCCCCTCCGATGGGGGAGGCATGCCATCGTCAGTTCTTGCGAGTACTTGCTGGGTTTCGAGCGGCCATCGCGTGCGCTCAGGCTCGAAGCGTGCGTCTTTGGTCCGGCTGGCAGGCATGACCCTCTTGAAGGCACAGCCGTCGTCCATCTCGGCTTTCCAGTCAGACCACTTGAGTGATTCGTTGGTTGTGGTGCCGCAGTAAACTAGCCATACGGTGTATCCTAGCAGGCCCCAGACGAGAGGGGAGGTCATAGCAGCGAGAAGGGTGACTGCCCCCATGCCAACATTGTTTTGTAGTGCCCAGCTCCAGATGAGCAGGTACTCTTTCATGTCCATACCGTTTGGTGGCCAGATAGCCCATTTCGGGTATTCGGATGCAATCTTGGTGGACAAGAGGGAGAATCCTAACATGGCGCCGTAAGACGTGAGAATGGCGGTCGAGAACAAGAGGAGCACAAAATAGTGCTGGTTCTTGTAGCCCACACAACCATTGATAAAAATGCAGTGATGGTCGAGCTTCGCCACACAGCGTTTACAAATACTGCAGTGCTTTGAGCGAGGCGGCTTAACGAAACCGCAGGTGCTGCATTTCTGGCCAGGAAAGAAGATTGAATAGTCGTAGGGGTAGAGGGACATATGGTACGCATGATTGTCTGGCGTAATGTAGCCTGGGTCGGTCATGACTGAGAGATATAGAAAGAAATAGGGCAAGAATATGCTGATGGACCCGGATATTTTGTGAAGCATTGGCAGTTGCGACCATACCCCGGGGAGATACAGATACTCCGAGACGGAGAGAATGAGTATGAAGAAGATCTAGCAGTATTAGATGGCATCTGTGTCGGGCCATCGGGATAAGATGGGTACTTACAACCACAGTCGGATGGCGATCGTGCATCATGTAATTGCCAAAACGTAGCATAGAGGTTGAGAATCTCCCTCCGGTGAGAAACCTGTCGACTGTGAGGAAGCCGTTTGGGATGTGAATCCACATCGTCCTATGAAGTGTTGCGATAGGTGTATGCCTGCGAATTCTTTAGCAACGGTATCCATATCGACAAAAGCGATCCATTTTGCCGTTGCGCGGCTCCCGTTGCCGTGTCTTGCGTAGGGGGTGACTGACCTCAAGGCTGGCAATCTGCCGAAGAAAGCCACGAAGACGGTGAAGGAGATGGCCAGCACGACCAGTGCCACTTTCCCTAGAAGCCCCATTATTTGCAACAGTCTTATTGTTTGTTAGCTGTGAAAACTCATTCTCAGCGTTGACAGAGTAGAAAGTCACAGATTCCGAAGAGCGTCCTCTAGGCCTGTCGGATAGGTTGATGTGATGATCGGATCGGGCGATACGAAATTCGGATCGACTACCATCTAGGTACATACCGATGAATATGAATCTGTTAAGGGCATTACCTGAGTAACCGGTACCCTCGTTATGCAAATCGCCAACATCCCGCAATACTGCCCAGTTACAACTTCGGGGGACGACAGAGACGACGTGCAGCACCTAGCACAAGTGATGCATTCGAAGGCTTCTTACAGACACCTAGGTACACAGCGGCTTCGGACCGAATTATACTGAAATGCCGATGAAAAGCAGAATATTTTCGAGAGAGGGCGATATGTTAGTTGCTACCTACGCTGTGTGCCCAAGTATCGTTATACAATACTGAAGGAGGTCAGTGCGTCATACCTGGTTATTCCATGCATTGGATTGATAGAAGCGCACCTACCCGCCTAGGTAGCTAGCTCTCTCGACGGTGCCTGGACGCGATTGCCATGGAAGCCACGCTTTACTTCGTCGCGACAAACACGGTGCGGACGAACGGGGAAGCCGGGCATCACACGTCGGACCTCACCCACCTTATATGTGATAAATCACGCAAATTAACGATACCTCCTCAGCTAAGAATTGCCCTCGAGGAGAGTCTTCTGGTGCTTACGCTATCTTCGTCTGATTCGCCTCGGTATTTGGCCAACACGCGCAGCACCTCAATACAGGTGCTTGCTCAACACAAGAAAGAAAACAGATATTGGAAAATAAAAAGGGAAACTGCGCCTATTTCCCAGCTCTGCTTAGATGGCGGCTTCTATCACCTACGAAGGAGTGCAAGGAGCTCACGGCACCTTGTTCAGTGGCAAGTCATTCTTCGTTCAACAATGCATCCCTGACAGGACCGGAATCCTGCAACAGATCACAGTCTGCTTTACTCACCTTTGCTTTCTGATTTTCATAGCTAACAGAATCAGCAAAATGGCGGCAAGATTATCCCCCTGGAAAAAAACGCCAACTACCTTATTTCAGACCGCCTGAACAAAAGCCGCACCCCCGCCTGCTTGTCCTGGCAGTTTGTCACAGATTCCATCAGAAATGGTGCCATTCAGGAAGAGGAAAAGTACCGGCTCATCCAGTCGCCAGTGGTTGGTCACAAGACCGGGCCATCCAAGTCAAAACGGGTTCCTTTCACCAAGAAAGACGATGCCGTTCTTGCCAAATGGGTGCTCTCAAAACAGAACTCAGGCGGGAATAAAATTTACCAGGAGCTCGAGAAAATGGTATGTTGTCGCGATTTTGTTCGGGGTCAGATAGCTGACCTCGCACTGGGAAGGACGGTCGGCATTCATGGCAGTCATGGAGGAGCCGCTTTCTCGACAAGTTGAAACACTTGCCTCGGGAAGACCTTGTGCGACTAGCCGCCTCTGCTCCGGAGATGACCTCAGTGACATCCCCATCAAATGCTCCCAAACTCAGAAAGTCCGCCGTAATCACTGCGGAGGCCCCCGCAAACATTCGGTCAAGCACAGTACACGGAGAGACAACGGTTCCGTCGATTATTGGCCCTGTTGTCAAAGAAGAATTCACCGAGGAAGACGACAACACGTTATTGACCAAGGTTTTGGAGCATGAGCATGGCGGCGGTAGGCCCAACCTCAAGTTCTTTCAGGGACTAGCAGAGAAGGTAAGATACCCTGTTCTATCTCCCGATCGGCAGCTCTGATGAAGACTTATAGTTACCGAGCCATACTGATCGAAGTTGGCGAGAGCACTGGATGGAGGAAGCGACGCGATTACGAAGCCGCATTCCCCAAGAAGATCCCCTGCCGAAACAGCCAATTCCCATCATTAACGCTCAGTCAGAAACTACAGCCGCCGGGTCTTCCAAACACGTTGGCAACAAGGACACGGGTCACACTGAACCACGGATTCAAGGTGCTGAGAAGCAAGTAGGCCCTATGATAAGCCGCGCCGAAGCAAAGATGGACCACAGACCGGGTCAATGCCTTCAGAGAGATGCCGGTGATGAGGATAAGGGCCCTCATGATCTCGCCAGGGATGACTTTAACCGTCACCTCGAAACTTTTCGAAAAGTCAAGGACAGGGCTGAGCCGCAGATCTCCGGCCAACCTTTGGATTCATGGATACTGTGGGAAGCCGTCCGTAAAGTGTATGCCGGCGGGGGTACCGAAGTTGATTGGGAAAACCTCGCGAAACAAATGGGCTTTCCTCCCGACGCCTCCAAAGCGCTACGCGATCATACCGCCTTCATTCAGGAGTTCATGGCAAGCTTCAACGACTCGGACTCGGACTCGGACTCGGACTTGGACTCGAACTCGGATCAAGACAGCCCTGGCCAGAGAGACAACGGTCAAGTAGAAAACTTCAACGAGAACGGAAATCCACAGCATGAAGGTGAAGAGACGGACTTGGTGAGAGGCCAGGAGGCTCGCGCCTTCTTTCTCAGAGGCACGCCCGACGCCACTATGAAAAGGAAACTACGACACGTAGATACCACTCGGTCGTCGATTACTCCGAAAAGTCAAGGGAAACGAAAACGCTTCAGGCCTGATGAAGAAATACCATCAACGCCTGAAGATAAGATTGGTCTCGCCAACTTTGGGGAGTTCGGCACCAGCCCGTCGCTTCGTCTGAAGCATGCCCCGGCTACACCCACTGCCTTGGAGAAATCCCAGCAAGTGGGTGTTTCAGTCACTATAAACCCCCATGGCGTAGAGCCAGAGACGCAAGATTTCGGTTTCGACGAGGAATTTGTTCGAGCAGAGTCACCCCCTAGTGACGATGTCGACATCTCGCCCTCTCAGCAGCTCCTTGGGGAAGTAGAGACGAATAGCCCTCTCCCCTTGGGTTTCGACAGGGCCAGCACACGGAAGTCTCTAGCTTCCCAGGCTGGCAAAACACACCCAGCACCGAACCCTCCAGCTGAAGATGCGCAACACATTCCTCCTCAGGGCAGCCAGGATGGCGCGGAACCCCTATCACAGGAAAGGGCGAACCATGCGGAACTTGATGCTTTCATTGAAAATTTCAAGAAGGTTGGATACTCGCATAGGGACATTATTACCTCACTTATGTCAACATCCCTCTGCGCGCCACTAACGACCCATGTCTTGAGACATCTGAAGAAAGAGAAGTCACTCCCTCGTGACTGGGAAGGAGTTTGGACGGAGCGAGATGACGAACGACTGAGACGCTTCGACAGCGCAAGCCAAGGTCCAGACCATGGCGAGCAGCACACTAAGCTACAGAAGCACTGGGATTACTTGGTCCAGAAGCATACGTTGAACCGTATCGACCAGAGAAGGAAATTCCTGGCTTATATGGACGAGGTTGGAGATGCTTCAAATTGAGGACAGGCGTTTTGTACAATACATGTCGTGGTAGATGCCCCTGCCACTGATAGAAGCAGAAACGATGGTCACAGTGGCAGCAATATCGCGATCACACAGATACCCTCTAAACAGTTTACCCGTCTGTTCCGGATCCTCACTTCTTGATGATGGAATGCCCATAATGCCAGCCCTCATTCCGCATATCCTCCCTGACCTTGTACGCGCTCTCGGCAACATCCAGTAAACCCAGGTCGATCTCTACAATGCTCATAGCCTCCTCGGCTCCTAACTTCCCCTGCGACCCAATGAGCGGCATCGCAACCTGGCTTACGCCGCAATACCTCACCCGAGTACCATCGTCTCTCGTTTCCACCCCTCCCTTGGGACCGCCCGCATTCACGAGAACTATCGCTGCCGTGTTCTCAAATGCCCTCGCGACAACCGCGTTCTCCAAGAACACTCTCTCCGAGTCGGGATTCACAACCACATCCCCGCACTTATACTCGTCAGCCAGCCAAAATGCCGGGCACACGACGATCCTTGCGCCGTCCCGGATCAGCTCCCGGAACGCCTCAGGGAAGGCCAGGTCCCAGCAAACCAGCAAGCCAGCTCTGCCAAGCGGCGTGTCGAACGCCTTGTGCGGCTCGGGACCTTTGGTAAGATGCGGCCTCTCGTTGTGCCACAGATTCTTCTTCTCGTACCGACCAAGCACAGCACCATCAGGTCCAATAAAGTAAGCTGCGTTGAGCAGATCCTGATCATTGCTCTTATCGTCCGGCTCCACAATGGTCCCGGGAACGATGGATATGCTTAGCTCCTCGGCGAGGGCTTGATACCTCTCCAGATAGGAGCCTGACTGCTTGCAGCTTGTGGTGAAACTCGGGTGTTCGGGGACCCAGGATGTGAGATGGTATTCTGGCAGGACGGCGAGGGAACAGTTTTGAGCGGCAGCATAGCGTATGTATGATTCAGCTTTCCTGAAGTTCTCCTCGAGCGCTGCAGGCTGCGATGCCCGTTAGCGTTTTACTGACGTCCGATCGAAATCTATAAGGAGAAGGGTACGACGGAGCGGCTAGCGCCGTGAAGGTCAAATTACCAGAGCGAAGGATAAGTGGGAGACAGCTGACCTTCGGATGCATCTGTATGAGAGCTATTTTGGCCTTTTCCGCCATCGTGGTTATGTTCGTCTCGTCTTTCTACTTACCCCGCAGATTCAAGACCGGACGGTCGGCTGTTGGAGAGTACAGCAAACTTTGGCCCAACTTTCGGAGTCAGCTGGCGAGGAGAAGCCAACCAGTGGCGGGCCAAGTTCTGAGAAGCTGACTGATATGCACTGTCCCAATGACTGCTCTTAAGCGGCTGCGTTTTCCTCCACAAGATAAATAGTGAGGGCAACGAGTGGGTAAAAGCGACCATATTCCCGTTTAATTGTGCTATCGGAGACTGCGGCATCTGCTAATTCTATGTGCGATAAATGATGTCAGACGCAGCAATTCTTTTGTTTCCCCATGAATAAACCGCCGCCTTCGAAACCCAATCAATGATCCCCATAAATTGGAGAAAACAGAAACGCCGGAGTCGTATCCTCCATACCAGTAATTGCCATCTCGTAAGCGCTTTGAAATCGATCAGTGGAAAGCCAGTCGATGAACTCCATGGGTCGTCTTCCTTTCAGCGACCGAACTCTGGAAACGCCAGTGGCCAATTCCAGATAAAATCATCGTCGTCGATGGGTAGGGAGAGCGAATAGTTGAAGTCACCCGGAACAGAAATTTCAGATTGACTAGTCTCCCAGATTCGGGGAACCAAATACTTGATATATGATACGGTCATGCCAACGAATTGACCTGGGATAAGAGAATCAGTTAACTGGAGGCCTTGACCGGACGTCTTTTGAGCCACTTACCAAGGATAATGAGGCCAATATTCCGCATGACTGACGGAGCCAGGCCGTATGATCCCATGAAAAGAGCTGCTACGGGGTAGATGATGTAGGGTGACCAAGTCGCCCAAGTAGAGCTAAGCCATGACCTTCGAACCTTGGATGCAGAAACGGCCATCTCATCCAGTGTTCCCAGAATATTCTCTGACACCTGCTGTGCTTGTGCCAACGTCTCTGCGTGGACCTCGTATTTGGACGATAGGTTCTCTGCAACTGCGAAAAGTCTTCCCAGTCCCTGCTACAGTCAGCTTTGAGCGTCACTATAGAAGGTTTTTTCCCTGACCGTTTCTAGATCTTCTTCACGGCCGGCAAGCTCCTTAAGTCGAAGACTCGACGTCTCCTGTGAGGCCAGTTAGCTCAGGCCATCGGTCTGCAGCAGCGGACATCCAACCATCTGATCCTTGAGTGCTGCGGCAGTCACTGCGACGGATGACAGTGCCGATACGACAACATCAATTTCGTTGCCGGCTCGTTCCTTGATTGTGTTAAGAGAGGTCTCATGAGAAGCCGCGACCTCGGCGTTGTTACTGAGCACTGTCTTCAGTAGGACAGCCAGCAGTTGCTGCAAGTTCTCGGCGTCATGGAGCCCATTGCGCATTGCTAAATGCGACGCCTGTGGTGGTCAGCCAGCTTGCAACTGATCACAGCTGAAAATATTTTGGTGACTCACCTCAACTAGCGGCACAAAGTCATGGGAAAGTGTTTGGTCCATAACTTGAAGACTCTGTCTCAGCCGATCAACGTCTGGTACAATGCGGCGCAGCTTCTCGGTGGCCTCGTCGGCTCTGGTTTTGATGGCACGCAAATGAGCGTCTAGCTCCTGCTCGATTCCATCTGAAAGGTTTGACAGCACTTCCGTCAAGCGTTGGTGGAGAAGTATACTCTGGGCTGTGGCCAAGTCAGGAACATTCGGTGTTTCCGGCATGCCTCTCTCACCTTTCTCGTTGTCGGCGCGAGCAGCCTCGCAGAATCTCAAGGCTTTGTGACGGTAACTAACCCAAGTGTTCCATGCAGGGTCTGATCTGGCCAAACCCGACAGGCAAGAGTCGATTTGCTGGGGTGAAACATGGAGACGAGGGATGTTCGAGTTTGGTAGTACTGCCAATGATGTTTCTCGGAACGGCGAGCAACCCGTGGGGATATCGAAGCTCCCCCTCTCAAGATCGCAGATTGCTAAACTTGCGGCGTAGGAGTCGACGAAGTCTCTGACCTGACGCCCACTGTCGGTGAGAACAGTGGCGTCGTCTTTTCCGTCCAAGAGCTGGCAGTTATTGACCAATAGACGGGCAGCAATTCGATGACATAGGGGCTCTGCCTGTAGTTGTTCAAGCTCCTGCATGGCGACGTCGTATATTTTTGGCAGTCTTGATCTGGGCTGTACCTCAATTGAGGGCGCTAAGGCATCCTGTTCCGAGCTCGGTGAGGCGCCCAACCTTCTTTCGTGGCCACCCCATGAGAAACCGTGTGTTTCAGTAACCCAGTGGAATATCAGGAATGGGCACCAAAGAACGGGTGAGATCTTCGACCTCATCCTAACACTGGTGTCGTCGGTCTCTCCGTTTTTTTCTGGCGATGTTGTGGTTCAGGTGTCGAAAATTTGCAAAGAGAGGCACCTGTATTAGTAAGAAACCTGGAAAGAATTCTGGTGTTGATACGAAAAAGATGCAGCTCGCCGGTGGAGGGTGAAGGAGGTATGAGGGGGAAGTCCAGATGAATCTGAAAAGGGCAAGTGCGGCTGGAGGGCCGATCTAAACCTACTAACCTTGGTACGTAGGTAGGTAGGTAGGGAAGCAAGTTAGGCCGTGATAAATTTAGGAAGGTGCAAGTTAGATGGAATATGATTTTTCAAGAAGAGAGAAAAGATTCAGGACAAGGGAATTTACACTTTGACCCTTCAGGTCTTCAGCATCCACAAGCCCCTGTGAGTAAGACTCACATAACAACACAGTGACACCGGTGAATCTGAGACGTGTCCAGCCTCCGAGTGATCTTCAATTATGCCGTTGGCAGCAGACGTTTTGCCGTAGCTAGAAGGCGCCCACGATGGGCTTGCTCACCTGTCATATTGTACTTACCCGACAGTATAATGTAGGCAGTCATTGGGGGTTGGGGGTGAGTATAGAACTTGGAGCACGAAGGTTGAAGTCCTCGAGAAGATCAGATATCATACACATCACTGTGATGTGACATTGTGTGTATCTATGATAGGGCAGACGGGAGTGGGGGAGGCTTCCCCGGAGGAGTCTGACAGGGGTCTCGGGTCTACGCCTTACCTGGTGGATATGTAAGAATAGATAGTCATGTTTATTTCTCCGCCGCTTTTGACGACTGTCGTCGGAGACCACCTTCATTGTGGGAGTTGAAGAACATGTCCGTTTCCTGGTCCCCATTGGCCGTTTGCTTGGGGAATCTCGATGGCCCCAGTCGGGACTGAAATCTCGATGTGTGACGACGAAAAAAGCGATGCGGCTGCACCAGTCCACCGCTCTTTTCAATCCAATAATGAGCCGGGAAGCCACCGCCGACCGCCGGTGCGGGCCTGTAGAGAGCCGAAAAATCCCAGCTTTCGACGAGCGACGTCTGCTGCAGCCTGTGGGTGGCTCTGTGGGCATGCACCCAGAATCACAGGAATCGGAAATGAAAGCTGCCGTTCCACCACTGACCCCTCCTTTCTCAACCCTCTCCCCATTGAAGCTGACAGGTTACTCTGCAGGTTTTTGTGATATCTGATCTCTCAACGACGTGTTGTCTTTTCCCGACATTTCCGTATCCTCGAACCGGGATGGACGTTGTTTCCAATACCGCGGAACACGGCAGCTTGCCCACAGGGCCACCCACAGGCTGCAGCAGACGTCGCTCGTCGAAAGCTGGGATTTTTCGGCTCTC
>JAJHHK010000441.1:0-27339 GCA_022457145.1 Colletotrichum magnum
CCCGCGATGCATGCATAACATACATCCAGCCAGCTAGCCTCTCCCATGCTACTTCCCGGCGCCCATCCACCCTCTCGCGATGTACGTACGCGGTGGTGCTCCACGAGCTGTCAGATTCTTCTGATCCGCATGTTGTCTTCTTACTTGCAGCGTGTATGGAGTTGGTCTAACAATACTCGGACTTCATCAGCTGCAGCTACATAAAAACCGTGGCTGGAACGCATTCTCCGGACTCGCACGATGGTGACGGCCCGGGCTGCGGTAACGGCATCTCCAAAGCTTTCCTCCTCCTCGAGCCTCCTAGCAGTCTCTTGATGGAGCTGAGCAGAGCTCGTGCCTCCCAGGGCCAGCTAACACACCCATCTTGTCCTTGTCTCCAGCTGTGACCATGATGGCGACAGTCCCGGACAAAGCTCTGCAAGAGATATTACACACACGTCAACCACTTCCCAGCTGCTTGGGCTGGGAAATCAACAAGTAGTCAAAGGAAGAAGATCACACAAGACAAGGTTTGGGCACCAGCGAGCAGCATTTCGTTGTCACTAATGCGAAGGAATACATCAGCCCCCGTCCTGTGTGTGGCTCAACTCATCCGGTCACGCAAACAAAGATTGATCATCCGATCTCCATTCTACCACCTACGTGACGTAGAACAAAAAAACAGATTGGGTCGTAGCTTTTGCAACATTCAAAATTCAACTTTGAGGGCTTGGAATAAACCAAAGACCAATTTGCACACCCCCTCGATGGTTGTCCACCAGGCTGACAACTCCCCCTCCCCTCCCTCCCGGCGTGACGTGCAGCTTCAGGTGAGAGAAGAGTCCGGTGAGCCGCAGCATCCCCAGGCCAACCAACATGCGGACGCGTTGTGTTTGCGGTGACACGAGGCGAAGACGAGCGCAGGGGAGCAGCAATAGGAGCTTTCTTTCCCCTTTACACGTTGGAGAGAGACGTGCGTCAGTCAGGTGGCAGCTGAGAAGAAAAGAGGGGGAGGGCCGCCTCCGGTCCCAACCACCGCCGACGTGTAGTTGCACATTATTACCTGACGGCTGCTTGCCTCGCCTCGCCTTACCGCCCGCTCGAGGCAACATCTCGAAACGTAAAAACAAACCAGGCCAAAAGTGTACATACACTCATACACCCTTACCGTCGCCTCTCTCGAAGAGGGGAGTTGCACAAGTACAAGCAGGCCGGACGGAAAGTCGCATCATGGCTGCGACGCGATGCGGCCTGCCGGGGGTGGTTCTCTGGTGGTGCTGTGCCACGGCGACGGACGGCGGCGGTAGCGGGCACCGGGGGTCGGTGGTGCTACCTACGCAGTGGTCGTGGTCCGCCGCCCGGGATCACCGAGCGGAGATGGCGGGGACCCTTAATCAACGAGGCGGAGGGGACGAGACTCGCACTCAGGCGATTCGCCCTGCCCAACCTGCTTGCCTGCCCTGCCTTGTCTTGGTTTGGGTCTCCTGCTCGCCCTGCCATTCAAAGTGCCTCCGCTGATTAACATTACCTCAAGTCCCGCCCGCCCAGGGCCAACCGACCAAGGAAGAAAAGCCGAGTCGTTAATTGGCCGGTCCCGCCCTAGGAGGCATTCCCCTGAAAGCCCTGCTTTTCTGCGCTGGCTGGAATGAGGGGACCCAGAGCTTAAGCTGATTTAGCCAACTATGATTCGTGAACATTGAATGTTGGATTTGCGACTCTGGCGTTGGATCGACCGGACCCTCCAATGGACTGGGACCCTCCGAAATACTGTCTCCTTGGATCCCGGTATTACAAGCACCGTCAAGTTCCAAGAAAAGAACGCGCCGATCGGTCAACTCGGGGCTTGCTGGCGCGTCGCACGGCGAGTCGATCACCCAAGGGGCGGGGAGGGGGAGTCGCGCTTCCCATCCAGGAGGAACACCAACAGACGTCTCAGGGGCTACCTACTAACAGCCTAACAACACCGGACCACGCTCGCCCGACGGAATGAGTTTTGGGGGCGTTGGACCCTGAGAGGGGTTGAGTGGTAACCGTGGCGCCGCCTCGCCCTTTCACGTTGTTTAGCCCAAAAATGTCTCGGGAGGGGACGAGATGGCAGGCGGCCGTTGTGACGACGCTTGACGCAAGGGATGAGGTCATCAACGCGGCCCTGGCGCCCTACAACCCCCACGGGGGCGGTTGGCTAGTCCGAACTACTATGGTAGGCTGGAGTAGTAGTGTGTTATGCTCTCGACGACTTCCTTTGCTGCTGCTTGGTGGTTGTTGATGCGCCGCGCCGGGTAGGATGGGGGATCTTCCCCTTTTCCCTGGGACGGCGGTTTGAGCGCCGTTGTATGATGATTGGCGACGGGGGGATTGTACGTAGTAGTGTGTCCGTACTTAGTAGTGCATCCTCAGTGTGGTGTAGTAACTCACTCCTTCCTGTCTGACGCGTTCACGACTCACAGACGCCGACCGAACGACGCAGTCAACAGAGCGGGGGGATGCAGCGATCTACGTGCGGCCTGGGTCCCAGAGGAGAGGATGGTTTGACGGCCGTCTGAAGGCATCGGCGGCGCTGGCGCTGGTACGACTCGTTCGGCTCATGGCCCGGGCAAATCGCGGAAGATGGCGGTCCAAAGTTTGTTTGGCGCTTCGAACTCATCAGCCCTTGCGCCGTATGAGATCACGGCGGATGCGAACATCTCTCGCCCATCGAGATGCCCTCACTTCTTTCTGCCGTTGGTCCGGATCGTAGGACGGAACTCGTCCATGCGAATCCTCTCCCCCCCCCCCCACCCCATCCAGGGAAGGAGGGGGTGCAACTGCAGGTAATCGGATCTGCGAACCAGTCCGAGGGGAGGAGGCATGCGCAATTATCGTGATCTGTAAGTGACGATCCTCAATGCCTTGTGACTTGTCAAACGGTTACGACCTTGCTTCGTCACATCCACTTTCGCTCACATCCCCAAGCAGCCCCTGATGGAATAGCGCAAGGAGCACTTGGTCCTCACGGCAGTACAGAACACTTCCTCAGCTAGACGAGGGGAGGCCGGTGTGGAGTTGATGAGGCTGTGCTCGCCGTGTTTGAATCGCCATCATCTTGATTGCCGTTTGCGTTCCGCGTAAAAAAAAAGTCTTGAAGTCCCATGAGAATGCCTGTCTGCTGGGTGGGGTTCCACGCCGGCATACGAACTCTGTACGGGCGATTGTTGTTTTGGGTTTTCAGTTGACAAGTGTTTCGTTTGGAGCACTCATGCTTTTTTCCTTCTCTTTGGCTCGGCCGGTGCTCTCGCGTTTACAAAACCTCTTGGTCTTCGTGACGGGATGTCCATGCTAACCCGGCGAGCTGGCGCCAGCGTCTCTCTCTGGGTCTCTCTCTTGCATTGGAAGCGCGCGCCGCAGAGGAGCCCATGCGGCACACGACAGCAAGTAGACCGCGGGCCTGCATTCAAGTCCCTCGTCCATCCATGATCCAGCTGAGAGCTCCTCCGTCCGGGCTAGCCGGCGAATGCCCCAGCCCAGTGTCGTCTCGCGGTCGAGGGATCAGGGGATAAGTGCTCGCAACTTGGTAGGACGTTGTCCCCGATAGAGTGCAGTGCCCATCAAACCCACTCACACGTCGACGGCCCCCGGCCGATTCGGCGCGGATCAGAGCTCTTCCCAAGGACTCGCCCGTCAGCGATCGGCCCTCTCGGCGCCGGAGTAAGAGGGGCCCGTGTGAGAGGTTGAGTCACTCGATCACCAACGACCCCCCTGCGTGCCTGCGTGCCTCTCTGTGATCGTGACATACCTAAGGATACTTGGTAGGTAGTCGACGTCGTTTGTTTGCCCGTGTGCAAGGTGGCAAACGTCTTGGTTGGATCCTCCAGGTTCGCGCGCCCGTGTCTGATTTTGGCGCCGGTCGTAAGCCGCAAGACGGTCAGACTTGCAGAGTTCTAGGCTTCTAGTGTAGGCCGTCGCGGCGCTCAGGCTATGCATCTGCCCTTGCCTGCGCTGCATTGCGGCGCACTGCGACTCTTGTGTTCTGCTTTGGCAGCGCCTCCTCGTCACGGGTGGTCTCAACCTGCTCGGACCCCTCGAGACCCCTATGCTTGATGACTCTACCGAGATGCCGCGCTGGGAATGTGACGGGCGACGGGCGTGGCACTGGCACTGGCATTGGCGCCTGGCCCATGACACGGCCCCAGGAAGGGATGCGAGGCTATGAACGCTTCCCTCGTCTCGTGAGAATATTCACTGCCTGAGAGTGGTCGTTGTCAAAGTCCGTGAACGTGAACCTCGCCTCACGCCCTCGGCGATTTCGCCCACCAAGGCTTTCGGCCGCCGCTAGCGCAGGGGATGGAATGAGACACTATTGGAAGAACCAGCCGCGCTCACCTGACCTCCACCGGCTGCCAAATTGACTTTCTTCGGTCTTGACTTTTTGACGAGCGATACATAGTGTAGGTAGTCAGAGTTGAGGCTTCTTTGTCTCTGAGACGATACGAACCGTGACCGAGTCATCCTGGCCTCGGTGTGGACCCCTGCCTGGTGAGAGCCAGTGAGCCAGTCAAAGTCCGGGTCTCATCTGTTTGCTTCTTCGGCTCGCCTCGCAAGGGGGTCGCTGGCGAGTGCCTGACCGAACACAGATTGCGATCCTCCCAGCGCAGAAGCAAGCGGGCAGGATCACGCGGCCGCCGAATCGTCAGAGGCCCTGTAAACCAGGGAGGGCCATGGCTTGCAGAGTCACTAGAGTAAGCGGACTGATTCGCTTGCTGCCCGTCAGCCTGCCTGTGACGAGTCCGTGATGAGGCGCGGCGGAGGAAAGGGAAAAAAAAGAAACAAACTCCAGGGCAAACAACGGTCTTCCTTCTCGATGCGTTCGTTGGAGCCGGCCTTGGCTTCTGGAGAACGAAATTGCCATGTGGTTCAGGATGGGGCGGACACCGGCCAAGGGTTGCAATATTGGTTCCAAAGAAGGTTCTAACTTCTCTCTCACCGGCGGCGCTCCGTCGATTCATTCATTTTCGGTACGATCCCTGCCGCTGCCTTACGGCCACCGTTAGCGGGCAAATTACTTGCTTATTTGGTCGCTTCGGCGATGCTTCATTTACACGCGGCAAGCTGCCACAAGCCTGGGGCGCTCCAGTGGCTTGTCTGCCAACTGCATCTCTTTTCGGTTGTGTACGGCGCGGCGCGGGCCCTGTAGCCGAGTTGCGTCTGTGTTGTGTAGTGAAGTGAATCCGTATGCATACATGGTATCATTTCTCAGCGCTCGATCGTTTCCTCGTCCTGTGTTTCGTAGCCGAGCGAGGGTATATGATCGGCTTATTTCGTAGTGTAGGGTTGCACCGCGAGGGCGGCTATAACAGAGAAAAGCGCCGATATTATCAGCCAAAACCTGGTAGCCATGGCATAATACAGATTACAGGGTCTTGTTAAGAACTTAGGACGTCCAGGGTGCGGGAACGCGAACGGTATGAGCCCCGGCAAACGAGGAAATGACACAGCGGGCGCGCTCGTTAGAGAGAACTCAGGAGCTTCGGGAGCAGCCAAGGAGCGTGCCTATTCCGTAATTCCGTATCCGTACACCGACGCATCTTGTTGGAAAGCCCCAGCCCCCGGGGATCGCATGAACAGATCGGCCCCGCGAATGGCAGGTTGGCCTGACCTCGCATGTTTGAGGTGCGTTGCGAACAACATCGGACCACGGAGAAGTCCAAGCTCACCGCAACAGAGCCGGGCTGAATCTTGATCGGACTGTTCAGCTTCCCGCCGCGTCCTCGCCATCCCTGTCTTCTCAATAAGCGTGCCGCGACCGTGATGCTGGACTTTGTGGTTGAGTTGCTTCATGCGGGAGTTTTTTCATTGCGGGAACGCAGGCCCGCCTGCCTCGGGACTGAGACCGTGGGGGAGTCTTCCCCTAGGTAAGCTAAGCTTGCCACGAAAGTGACACTTGCCAGGGCCGTGAGTCCGTGATAGATAGACCCGAGTCTCAGGTCTGTGAGCCTCGCAGGGGTCTTTGATCCCTGAATCACCGTAGCGAAGTGCGCATTGGTATGGTATTTCTTGAGCTGGCCGCGTATGATGGACCGTCAATAGGGCGAGCAACATGTGTTTTTCTCCGGGGGAAGAATGCTGATAATGCTGTTGATACGAAGGGTATTCCGCAAGGAATGCAGCACCCGCCGTTCGGTAATGCATGCTAAGCTGAACGAGGACGAGAGTGCAGTGCTACCGTTGCTGTTTGGGTCGACCTGGAGGCTTGCTGGTCTCAGATGCCGCCAGAGGGACACAGGAGCTGTCCCTCYGAGAGAGAAACAAACATCGCGTGCCAGCAATTGACACAACCTTTCACGAGCGTCGCTGAGGCGTCTCTATGCTGTATCTCCGGGTGTCAGTCAGCCAGGGTCAGGGTCGTCTTCGCAACCCAAATGCCTCGACGTGATGTTCTCAAACTGCATTCATTCCTCGCCGATACTGTCGAGACGGCCTCCCGGATCAATAGATCCGTCGGTGTTTAGTGATATCCCAGCCACGATCGCGGCACGCATTCTTGAACAGGTCGGCACCGTCAATCAATAGAAGGCGGTTTCGCGGCCAATCGGGAACGGGCGCAATGTCAAAGTCTCCGATGGCTGGCGCGGAGAACCGACGTGTTGGCAAGAGAAGAGACCGGGGATGAGCCGACGAATTAAAAGGAGGTGCCCTCGCCTTCTCAGCTTCCCAGCTGACAGGTCTCAAAGCACGGACTGACGGCGTTGTGGCTACGACGGTGAGGCTAAGCCCGAAGGATCCGAAGCAACAGCATGGAAACGTCAACAACCTCGTAGTGTAATTATCCTTATTAGGCTCCTGGGAATCGAACGCATGCCTGCTGCACTCTGTAGTACTCCGTACACAGTAGAGATCGTCAGAGCACATAAAATTCCAAGGGGTTATATGAAGTAGAGTTTTTCTTCTGTTCTTTTACAAAGTACGCAGTAGAGATTCGACTCGATGATACCAGATTGACGAGCTCCCCTCCCCGGATTGGCTGGGGTGAAGAGACTCCTGGTCGACGGGCTTGTTTCTTGCGTATGCTCGAGCGGTGTGGGTTTCAACTTGCAGCAATGTCTGGCCGAGTCAAGCAACAAGTCAGCTCAGAAGCGAGCGGTTATGGCTCGATATGATGCCACACGTCGCTGACTGTTCGTTGCGGGGGACGCAGGACGCAAGGAGACCTTCTCGACGGGCGTCTGCATGTGCATCTGCGGAGTTGGACAGAAAAAAGAAAGCAACGACGGCTGTGGGTGGCTTGGACGTGCCCGATGTTCAAAACAACCGTGACAACCAGACCAGAGTCTCATCAGGGATCGCCACCATGAAATGATTGCCGCTCCTCAACTTTCGAAGGCGTTTGGTCGCCCTGTAAGTGCTCAAGTCGGGGCTGTACTCTGTAGTGTATTACTCCGCAGTGTAGCATGCCATATAGGAGCGTAGAGGCCGGGGTTGAGGAGTGGGCGACAGCGGCTGGTCTCACACGGAGCGGTATCTTGCTTCATCTAGATTGGGTGATCAGCGGCAGATGAGGGAGCGGTCCTGTTTGGCGAGTTGCGTTTCACACTACCACTTCATCCTCCATGGGCTGTAGTTTCAGCGTTTCCTCGAGACTGGGGGATAGTGTGCACAGTTACAGATGATGCTGATGCTCGTGTTGCCAACCAGCCGGGTCTCGCGGCTGTCCCCTGGAGTCTTCGAGGGCGGCTGGGACTGAAGTCTGGAGGGGCGGAGATTCGGATGGCTGGACCAGTTAGTTGGCTCGGAAGATGGGCGGGAGCTGAGGTGGCGTCGACGGGAGCAATGTGCCGTTTGCCATGTTGCAGCCACGGTCTTGGTCCCGTCGCGTGCTTCTTGCTACTCCGTACCAATCGACATCGTATCATCCGGTACCTAGAGGCAAAGCCCCGAAAGAGAAGCGTTTCTGCAGTTCGTCGGCAGTCAAGACTGATGCGAAGGCGGTGACGGTCACGGCACACGCTGCCAGCCAGCCCATTGTTTCTTTCTCCTCTGCATCTGCAGCATTAGCGGACACACACACACACGCATCGCGCGGAAGGACGAGATGCGGACCAGGGGTTGGAGTGTTGGAGATTCCGCAGGACGAAGGTTGTATTGTATCATAGCATCATAGCAGAAGCCGTTATTGCTGAGGATCAAGGAGCATGATCCAGGCGGCAGAGCAAGTTTGCGTGGAGTAGCGTCGCAGACGTCGTCGACAAGGACAAGGACATGACCGGCAGACATGGAAGAAAGTGGTGGACCGTGGAGGAGCTCAAGGCCCAAGGCCCAAGGAGGAGCTGATGGTGGAGTTGGACGATGAGATCTGACAGATGCACTAAGCTGGAAACGGTAAGCGCCGACCGTAGTCGATGCAGTTCCTGCAGTCACCGCCTGTTCTTATGTCCTGAGGCAGAGACACAAAACCCTCAACGAAAGGGCAGGATGGTACGTGGTACCTAGGTACTTACTTCTGGATACAGGCAGCTGGCGGCCAGCTGGGGGATAAGGGCTGACACTGCGGCATGCATGTGACCAGACCCACCTGTGCCTGCCTGCCTCCATCCTCAGCTCTGGCCTCTGCCTGCCTGCCTGAGCCTGTGTTAGTGGCAGGTGCAGTTCGCACTCGCGCTCCTTCTGCGCTCCTGCCCGCTCCCGCGCCTGCCTATTGTTGCTTTTTGGTGTGGCACAACTTGTCGTGATTGGTCGACAGAAGTTGGTTGGCTCACTTTGCTGGCTCACGGGTGCGGGAGCCTAGCAGGAGGGCGCACAGACGCTGTCAACGTTTCCCTCTCCAATCTCCATTGAATCACTTCCAGACATACTCTTGGTATCAGTCAGCAGCAACATCATCATCAACACCATCATCAAGCACACGCCGCACTCTCGCAGAAACAATAGACCGTCCGTCTGTCTTGTGTTTTGACGCACCGTACGCGCGAGCGCAGGCATGTCCGACCCAGTGGACATAACCTAGGTCGGGTAACTCACACGCTATGCGCCCGCGCCTGCCCTCTTCTTTCCATGGCTCGTATCCGAAGTTCGAACGTCGTGAAAACTCAGACCACCACGGACCTCAGATGTGAAAAGAAGAAAGAGAAAGACTGATGCATCGACTGCTTGTGCGGGTTGCCAGTTGCTAGTAATCGTACTAGTGGGTATTGACTGAAGACAGGAACGAGATACTATCCGTACCTAGACAGAATTGTTGGATGGATCGTCGCCTGCTCATTGCCATGTGTGCCCACGGCCCGGTCTGGACTGCTTGGCCCCCCCGGGAGACCATCTCAGAGCAAAGAACCTCGTCGAAGGCTCTCCCAGCGCAAGCCGAGATGAGATTGTCGAATTGACCCGGCCTTTCCGCCCAATGAGCGTCTCGCGATCTCGACGGTGGCATCATGGCGCGCCACACCACCAAGACGTCGTCTCGTTGCGTTGCGTTGAGGTACGGTACAGACAAGATGCTCCCAGACTAGGTATCGTCTGCGTGTGCTTGCCTGCTAACTTGGAGAGAGGACCAACAGTCGAGTACCTATTCCAAACACGCAAAAAGACACACACGACGGGCGCGAACTTCCATGCTACACTGCATCGTGAACCACCACCGCCGGGCGCTAGCCTACACTACACTAGGTACACCACACTACACAACACCATGCTGCAACTGGCCGCCCGAAAGTGCCCACTGGGCCGGCGAGATCAGCCCTCTGCAGGCCATTATATGGGCCCTCCGCATCGCGATCCGTCATGGTGTCCTCGACAGCCTCACTCGTCGGGACCAGGCGCTGGGGGATCCCTGTTCGGTACGATGCTGCTCAGCCTGCTAGTGCTACGGATACTGCTGACTGCTCACCACAGACACGTCGCTTGTCTCGCTCGGAGAACACCTCACGGGCCACACACACACCACCCACCACCCTCACGGTCGACCTGAACCTATCGATCGACCTCTTCCCTCTCCCGCTCTCGACGCAGCAGTAGCAAAATGACACACTCGTGACGGCCTCAGGCATCTCTGCCTTCGCCCTGCCAGCGAATCACACCCCTGAGAGACCCTCCTCGTCCTGCCCGTTTACCGCTCCGAGCCACACAGACGTGCAGCCTCCCTGCGAGACGCATGCACCACCATTATTACCACGCACCACGCAGCACCACGCGCATCCAACGCAGCGTTGCGGCGTCCGCCCCAGCTTGCTCTCAGCCACTCACCTGTCTTCCCGGCCACACCAATGGACTCCTGGGTGCCAGAATCGCCATGGAACTTTTCCCCTGGCTCGCCCATTCAAACGGTCGTTCCTAATCTCCCAGGCCCATGTGCGACCATGACCACGTTGGCCGGCGTCACTGGCCGGCATCGAAAGCCCGTTGGGAGGCAAACCGAATCTTCCTGAGCCCGCAAGCCCGTCCTGAGCTCCACTCCCCCCCGGATCCCAGCGGTCCCAGCCTGTCCTTCGCCCTCTTGCGCCTGCTGGAGTTGCCGCTGCCTCGACGCCGGCCAAGCTGGGCCTCCCGGAGCAGGCCCCAGGACCCCCGAACTTGGCCCTCGTAAAGCTTTTTTCTCCCCCTCTGGCTGCTGCTAGGACTGAAGGTGGGCAGCTGGGAGGGGACCTGCGTGGCTCTGAGGCCTGCTTGCGTTGCAACAACTGTGTCCTTTTCGGATTCTCCTGAGCGCTGTCGCCAGCCGTGACCCACGACCGTCCGTCCTTTTGCCGCGCTCGTACTGCAATCTGCTGAGACAGGCCCGGCCTGACCGGCCACAGAGGCCTACGGCGGGCCAAAAGAGGAGAGGGAGGAAAAAAAAAAAAAAAAAAAACTCGCAGAGAGGGGGCCGCCGTTGTTTGCTCCATCTCCGGACCAGCCGCCCTGAATCGCAGCCGGCACAGCCAGCGCGGCACAGCCATCGCAGGCACGACTTTTGTTTCTTGGTTGGTTTGTTGTTTGGTTGGTTGGTGCCGCCGAGAGACTTGCACAAGTCGCTCATCCGAAGACTCTCAACTTGACAACCACCACCGACACTACACTCGATAACTGTTGGTTATTGGCTAACAGCGCACAGCACGCAGCACACAGCACGCGGCAGCAATGGGAATAACTAGCTAGTCATCATCACAACTACTTTGCTACCATGGTATCGTCATGCCACATGCATCCTACCTATCCTGCCTTTACCCAGCCAGTTACATCGACTCTTGTCTGCCATGTACAAGCGGGCTAGTGTAGTTTGGCACCAACGACTTCACACTAGCATAGGGGACCGGAAACATCCTCCAT
This sequence comes from Colletotrichum magnum, assembly GCA_022457145.1. Lineage (NCBI taxonomy): Eukaryota > Fungi > Ascomycota > Sordariomycetes > Glomerellales > Glomerellaceae > Colletotrichum > Colletotrichum magnum. The sequence continues at coordinate 11,251 of JAJHHK010000441.1, forward strand.
TGGCCACATGGTTCGATAGTCATCACCACGTAACTGCTCACTTCACCAGCCTCTCGACGCAAGCATGCAAACCGTACACGGCGGCGTCTGATTCGTCGTATTTGAGGCGTCAAGCCAATCATGGAGGAAAGAGCGATCTGCGCCAACTACAACACGGTAGATGAGAGGAGGAGCGGTGCAGCCACAAGTACACTTCAAGGCAAGGCCTCGCGGCCTGCGACCAGGTGCGCCGTGTTGGAGGATGTTCGGTTGCGAACAGCCCCAAGGCCAATCAGTGCCAAACGGGAAGCGATGGGCACCGGGTGAGCCAAGCCAGCATTGATCCGTCAGCCGGCTGCGAAGCAGCTTCTGCAACAGAAAGGCTGCCGGCCACCGAAGCCCACACTCATCAACTCCCGGACTTCATGCAAACAGCTTTGCCAAGCGCCACACACAGGCGACAAGACGACGGCAGCGAGCCAATCAGCCCACGTCTGCTCTTTGTCTCTGGCTGGGCATCCCAACTTTCTCGCCCGCTCACGATGCAGTTTGGCCGCGGTCACGGAAGCTAGACAGACATTACCAAAGTGCTAGGGAGACGAGGCATTCAAGCATTGACGATGGGCTCTGGTTCTCGTGCTGGTTCCAGTTCCTGGTGCTATGCTACCCATGCTATGGCTTGCACCAAGCCGCGTAGTGTAGCACATCCCACGTCCACAATCGCATCCAAACAAACACGCATCGTCCACCAGGCGGGCGACGGCTCCTGTTTTTGCGGACGGTAGAGGAATTCGTGTCTCATTCGATCATCATTCGACCATGCTTCCACGCCTGATTCAAACATTCTCAGCGCTCGCTACGCTGCGATGCGCTGCTAGCGCGAGGCTTTTTGGAGCAGGGCCGGGCAACGTGGGCAAAGTGGGAGGACCAGTTGTGTTGTCCATCTGCATACTATCCTAGGCGTGTTCACTCGCCCTGCGGTGGTACTAACAGCCGATGCGAGTGTGCAACTGGCAAAAAGGAAGCAAAAGACGCACATCTTCAGTCACAGGGCCTACCGGCTGCCCTACTACACTACATACACCGGGGAAATGCTACACCAGCGCCCGCCTGCCTATGACGCCGTGCTCGACAGGCAGACAAGCAGAGCAGAGACCACCATGGGCACAGGGCGACGCTCACCGTGGGATGTGAAGGTAAAGGAAGGGAAGGGCGTCGAGCAGGAGCCAGTCTGTGTTCCCCCCGGTCAGGGTCGTCCCATGCGTGGCTAGGAGGCGACGACTCACGCACGCCCCGTTTCTTCGACACCCATCGCGGCCATCCGTTTCGTCTGACACACTCAGCCAGTAGCCGTGGCAGGGGTAGACGGAGCACGGCTGGGGGTGGTCAAGGATGGACTGAGAGTCACGGCGACGCACGGCGAGCAAGAGAGAGCAGCAGCAGTAGGAGGAGGAAAGCGAGAGTGCGAGAGAGACGAAGAGGAGGGAAGGGAAGGGAAGGGAAGGGAGATGGAGAAAGTAACACGACACGCCCACCCATACGCACACTCACACTCACACCCACACACACCCACACCTCACCCCCTTGGGACGGGGCCACTTTACCTGGTGCGTCAGACAATACCTGCTCGTATATTGCGCAGAGTTGAGAGTCGACGCCAATCAGCCATCCTTGCGCCGCCTTAGTCGACGCCCCAGTGAAGGAAAATCTGCCGGTCACTCGCCCACGCCTCACGATGTATCGACGCCCATAGTCGTCAGCAGCCACCCCCCTCCTCCTCTCCGTTCCAAAGGTCGAATGCTCGGGCCTCAGGCTTTTCCCAACTCTAACCCACTGGCCCGCTGCTCACGTCGAACTCAAGAATAGATGGTGCATTAGCGGACCCGCATCCAAGACATGGCAAGCTGCACATCCTTGCCCTTCTGTTAATGTCGAGGGACGACCGGGGGCCCTTGAAGCCACCGGCCGTGTGTGGGCGCTCCACGCAACACTTGAACACACACCTCGACATGGGTACGTAGACGGGGCGCTAACATCATTTCGCCTCGTTCCTCAACTTGGGTGGCCGCAGGTCAATTATCAACCACCCATATCCCACCATCGTGCAGGTGGCAGAATCGACTTTGGACTTCCGAACCATCAAACTCCTCGACAACCTCACCTCTCTTCCTTCCCGCCGACCTCTTTACATCTCCTCACCATCCCTCAAGTCGCCATCCTCCTCTACCTTTGGATCCAAAACCGACTCGCCTCTCCTCACACCGACCCTTCACCGCAACGTTCCAAAAACCATCCACCGGCGACCCATTTCTCAGTACTTGTTGGACTCGTTGACTCGACGTCTTCTACTCTCGACACACACACACAACTCTTGCCATCTACCATACGACCCTTGAAGGATATCTCGACCCAAAGGCCACAGGATAATTCCCAGGATTTTGACTTTTGGTTGCCGCCCCAAGGACAGACTTTTCCCGACCCAAAGGACTAGGCCATTTCTTTTCCTTTTCTCTTTCTCTCTCTCTCTCTCTGTCTCTGTGTCAGGATCTCATCCGAGGTTCCCATCCCACACCGCCAGCCAAAACGGACTTTTCCCACCAGGACCCGCAAATCTCATAACATGCAGCATGTCACAGGATTTGGATATCCCACTCCTCCCGCGTCGCCGGTGTACGACAACACCAAGTGCTCGATCCAGCAGCCTCTCACCACTGCACCTCACTGCCAAGCACGATGCATCCCGTTAACGCCGGAGGAGAGACTGGGAAGATTCCTTGAGGGCAAGCTGCAGTTGACGACCATCTTGGGCACCGGCGCATACGGCGTCGTTTACTCTGCCGTGGATGTGAAGACCGGAGTCCGATATGCCGTCAAGTGCCTCAGCAAGTTCAACCCTGATGGAACCCCCTTGGACCGCCGCCAGGTTGCCTTCCAGAACCGCGAGATCCGTCTTCACTACCTTGCCTCGGCACACCCAAACGTGGTGTCGATGCTCAAGATCGTGGACGACCCGGACTGCATCTATGTCATCTTGGAGTACTGCCCAGAGGGTGACCTGTTCTTTAACATCACCGAGTGTGGTCAGTATGTCGGGAACGACGACCTCGCCAAGAGCGTCTTCCTCCAGATCCTGGATGCCGTTGAACACTGCCACTCTCTTGGAATCTACCACAGGGACCTGAAGCCCGAGAACATCCTTGTCTCGGACCGTGGACAGACCGTCAAGCTCGCCGACTTTGGCCTCGCAACCTCATCCGACCGGTCTGAGGACTACGGATGCGGCTCAACCTTTTACATGAGTCCAGGTAGGCTTTGCACCCCCGGGAACTTTTCCTATTCTCACTCTCCCCATGAACACAACTAACTCTTTTCTTTTTCCTCTTTTCTAGAATGCCTGGACCACTCTGCCCGGAGACCCTTCTACTTCTGCGCACCCAATGATGTGTGGAGCTTGGGAGTTATCCTGGTCAACCTGACCTGCGGACGCAACCCATGGAAGCAAGCTTCTTTTGAGGATTCTACCTACCGTGCATACACCCGCTGCCCGGAGACCCTGAAGAGCATCCTCCCAGTGTCGGATGAACTGAACGACATTTTGGGAAGGATCTTCACCCGCAACCCGGACCAGAGGATTACTTTGCCCGAGTTGAAGAACAGAATCCAGGCTTGCTCCAGGTTCACCATCCCGGCCATGCCCGCCGCCGTGCCCGCCGTGCTTCCGACCCCGCCGGTCTCGCCAGAGCACACCACCGAATACGTTACATGCGAAGACGCTGCCGCGTTCAGCTACGAAACCACGTTGTCGCCCGCCTCTTCGTCCTCCGACGAAGGTTCCGACTGTTCATCCGACGACGGCTCGCTCACCTCGAGCGGCTCAACGATCGACGACCTCGACGAGGAGTTCATCCAGGAGCAACAGCAGGAGACTTGCCACGCCCAGGCATACGAACCAGAGGAATCCAGGGCACCCTTCTTCCAACCCCAGGAGTTCATCCCTCAACAACACTATACAGGACCCGTACCGACGCCAGTGGCTGTCCACGAACCCATCCGCGCTCAGATGCCTCTTTCCATGCCGCCCCAGGCACAGATGCAGGCTCCCAACTGCCCGCCCAAGCCGTTCATGCCCTCGTTCTGGTGGGGTGACGTGGTCAAGTATGCTCAGCAGGCTCCTGCCATTCACCCACATGTGCCCTTCCACCACCAGGTTCCCCTGTTTGCCCACCTCCAAGGCTGCTACTAAGCCTTTCCATACGTTGAGACCAGACCTGGTCTCCCATCACTGCCATCCTCGGGACACGTTTGGAACAACCCATGCCAGCCCGGATGGGGTTTCCTTGGATCATCAACAACTCACCTCTAATCGACACATGCCACGGAGCAGTCGAGCCATGGACTTCTAATTCCGTTACGAGACACGTGGACCTCTTATGCCGTTTGGACTCCAAAAAAAGCCGGAAGGATCTATGACCAAAAGCCCAAGCGAAAAAAAAGGCCGGAACTTTTTCTCTGCTCATCCGAGCAGCTGTACACATTATGGAGATGGGAATATCTGTTTTGCTATGTTTTTTTCTATGTTTCAGCGTGGAGTTGGGAAGGGAAAGACAGGAGCAACGGTTGGGCTCTCTTGTCGTGGATAAAGCCGGGACGCATATCAGGCGCAGCTGGACACAAAGACACGGGAGGGTGGTTGGAGTTTTTTCTTCTTTTTCTTTTTGTCCTCTTGGACGATATTCGATTCTAATCCATATTTGGTGTGTTTGTGCGAATGCACAGCACAGAGGAAGCTGTTTTTGGGGATGGAAGTTTCCTTTTGACGTTCGCTTGGAGATACCAGACTATTTTTCACCTTGGGATTTGGGTTTTTTACACCGGCAAACGGGCTGGTTTTCTGAGTTGAGATGACACAAGCTGGGAGGAAAAGACGAAATTCTTAGACATCATTTATCTGGGCCGAGATGGATAAAAAAGAAGCCCGAGTTATTCTTGGCGGCGAAGCAAACTCCCGCAAGAAACGAAGATACGTTGGCGCTAGGTGTCGGGACATGATCAGACACTGAGGCAACCTTTACGATAGTGGAACCACGAAATAGCCAAAAAAGAAGCTTTTCCCACCCACATCAAACACCACTGACATGAGCGTTTGCGAATGTTGTGACCTTGCTGCAGACCTTGGTGTAGGCAGACTTTGAGGTAGGATAGCGCCACCATCCCGACCTTCTGGGGAGTTCCCCGGGTCTGGCGTCCAGTGACGGAGGTAGGCGGCGCCCTAAGTCGGGGATGGCTGGAGATGGACATTTGTTAGAGTTTATGGCGGACAGCGCCTGGATTTTTTTTCGTTTGGGCTTGGGTGGACTGCCACCGACTGGGAAGTCATGGTCGGCTTTTAGGAGTTTATGTCTGCCTGTGGAGGCAGAAAGTCTGATCTCCTCTTTTTACGCTCAAGGTTTTTGCGCTGGGGGGATATATCCCTCTCTTTGTTTTTTTCCAGAACGTCTCGAATGCTTCGAAATCCCGGATGGGAGTATTCTCGTTTCTCTGACAACTCTGCAGGATGGTTGTTCCCTACAACAGTTTGCTGCTGGCAGCTTTTTCTTCCCCACCCATTTTCTTTTCCTTACTGAAGAACGGGAGGAAGAACGGGCCCCTCCCTTCTGTCCTCGTGGACTCTAACTCCGTCCCGCGGCCGCCGGAGATTTTTTTATCTTGGGAGAGAGGCCTCTCTTCCTTGCTTTTCAAAGTGCTGGAGATGGGAGGGTCGCGCGGGTTGCCATGGGATGCATACCTCACGGAGCGGGACGTTTGGTGGTTGGGTTGGTCGGCTCACTCAAGTCATCACTTGTCTCTCCTTTTGCTCTCACTTGCATTAGCAGGGCGACGAATAGCTGCTGTTGCTGTTGGCCTGGCAGTCAAGCAGTCTCATCACTGTGACTGGAGGTACCTATTCCCGAGTCCATCCCATGCATTGGACGCTGGTACCGCCTCGAGAGAGATAGAGACAGACGGGGCTGTCGAGAGAGACGTGGGAATCCATTGGCGCAGGTCTCGCTCCACAACACCATTTGCCGATCCGGGGGCGGTGATTGGATGGCCGTCCCGCGTCAGAAACGGTCCGTTCGCCCTGTTTTTTCTTTCTAGTAATCAAGAATCAATTGGGGGGAGGTGGGTTGTTTCCCGAGGCGGGACCCTTGTCCAATATTTGCTTCTCTTTTTGGGTGGGTGGTCGGGAAAGGGTGGCATGGGGCCATGGGCATAGAAAAAGTGTTTGGTTTGGGGGTTCGCTTTTTCCTTGGCTTTTTCTTTTTTTTTTTTTTTTTTTTTTTCGAAGGGGAAGAATTGCCCTTCTGTTGTTTTCTTTCCTCGTTTGTATCATGCTCGGCCTCAGTGGGTTCCCGCTTTGGCTTAGCGGCTTTGCTCAATAATCGGAGTTGATTTCCGTAGGGAGTGGGGAACGCAACGGTCGAGATGTTTATTGGATGGCTGTGCTGGAATACTGCCTAATGCGGATTAAAGTGGCTTGTATGTTTTTCTGGCTTGTTCTTGTTTTATTCTCTCATCATTCATTCGTATTATTTTCTTTTACATTTTTCTATCGATGGACTGCCCGAGTGAGTGGGTTGTCTGCCCGCCCGTTTATTGCGGCATGCGGCACACGGGCGGAGATGCGCGCGAGGCAATGATGGGATTATTGCTCCTTGAGGGCTTAACACGGCACGGCGATACTCTGAGGGAGGGACGCCTCGGGCGTTGTGTGGTCGGGCGCCGCAGTATCCCTCCCCCCCTTCCAAGATGCAGATATGCAGAAAAGCCAGGATTTTTGTTTTTGATGGTGGGTTGCTGGATTCATGCACTTTGTTTCCTGGTGTCTGGCTAGTTTGTCTACTTGGAAAGTGCTGGATGTGGACCAAACTGCAAAAAAGCTGTATTACGCGTGTCTCTTGTCTATTTTCTGCGGTTTCGATGTGATGTGGATGAGGGGACTTGCTGACAAGTCGAGGGGAAAAAATAGCGGTGTTTGGAAAGCTGCATGTGCACTGATACAGGAAGGCAATAGGGACCCTATGGGATGGCATGTCGTCTCAGTGCTCTCTGCCGACAGCAGACGACAAGATGTCACCAGAAACAGCCTAGCTAGGTATCTCCCCTCCCTTCAAAAGTCGTCATTGGCGTCATATCGCCGCGTGGCAGAGAGAAAGGAACGGACGGGACGGTGCTGGGGGCTAGGCAAGGGAGCAGCAAATTGGCTAGCACCTGTGTTGGATAGCGCAGTGAGGGGTTTCGCCCGAGAGTCCTTACCCACGATCGCCGGGCTCTGAGTGGTCGATTAGAGGATGACTGTTGCTGGCTAATTCGGCCCGGGGTGTGCCTCCTTTGTGAGTGACTGCTTAGTATGTCTCTTTGGTGAGATGGATGGCTTGCCCAGACCAGGCGCTGGAGCGGTGTCGAGGACGGGAGTTTGAATGGTTGGGAGGAGCACCTGCAATGGTGCCAAAGCCTAGAAGACCGCGGCGTTCCCCTCAGTTGGGCACACCGGCGGCGGCGGCGGGGAGACGGGGGACGGAGACGGCGGGGCCCGGGTTGTGTGCTGTGCTGTTGGCTCGTAGAGTTGGACAGGGAGAGAGAGAGTTTTGGGAGTCGATCTTGACAGGCATGATGGGGAGTTTAGGTTCAGCTGGCCGGTGAGGGGTTCACACACGTCTACGGCGGAGGACAATACCCATGATCGCGACCGCTTGTCTCTCTCTCTCATAGACGAACGAATTCTGGATGGCATTCCCCGGAGACAATTGCAGCCCAGAACGTTATGCCCGGAGTTGACAGCCCGCAGGCCAAGAGAGGCCCTGACTTGTGACAGACTTTCTGACCGCGTTTTGGATGGGGGGGGCAGGGCAGGGTCTCTCCCGTCTGGTTGTCGATGCTGCTGCGTCGATCATTGAATACAGTATTGGCTACGGGTTGGTCCTTGTATTGGGGGACCACTAATTCACGAACATTATCGGTTCTCTCGGCTTTGCGAGGGTGTTACCGCCGATGTGGACTTCAACTGCATGGTCTGTATCATGCTTGCGGACCGAATTCTCAATGCGAGACGACAGATATCGGACTCTTTTTTTCTGGGTCTGACAACTGACAACCCATCTACGGGTCCAGCATCGGGATTGCCCATCTGCCGTGCGCCGTGCGGTGTTGGCGATTGTGGGTATCCGGCCGCAGACGGAGGAAGGGCGGTGAAGGCGAGGGCCACCCCGGTCTGGACCGTCCGGTTCGATTCGATGGCGTGAGAGGGCAGGCAGAGCAGAGAACAGTAGGTAGTAAAAGACGGCTAACTGTAATAGTAGGTGGCTCGAGTTGAGATGCGTCTGCCACTTGGCCCCGATTGGGCTGGGATGCGCAGCCCGTATGCAGTCTGCATCATGCTGGGGCGTTGAGCGAGTCCGTTGTCACCTTTCCCACCGGCCGTGCAGCTCTTCGTGGACACACAAAGAAAAGGGACCGCCTGACAATCACGTCCAACAAGTGGTACAACAGCCTATCCATCATGGAAGAGGAGGGAAGCGTGGCCCCGAGTCCGCCCAGCTTGCATCATTGGTTTGTTTTGTTAGTGCGCGACGAGAGGAGGAGCCGTCGTCGGTAGTTGCTGGTGGGGGATGGTATGGTGGTGGGCTCGGATGCGTTCCCGCGATCCGTCGTGACGCATCTTTTTCGGATGACATGGAACTAGAGGAACAATGCAGACGAGTCCCACACATAGCTAGTATTACCGCTAGACCGCAATTCTTTCTGAGGCACGGTACCATTTGCATCAACGCCCCCCTTCCGCATCGCGCATAGCGGTCGGCCGGTGGATTTAGTTGGGCAAGCATGCATCGAACGCAGGAATACAACGACCATGGCCCGGCCGAGATTCTCATTCTCCCGGGTCGTGTGTGGATACCAGTGGTAGTACCGGACATTGACAATGGGTTGAAGAATTCCTTTGTGTTCGCGCGAGGATCGAGATGCAGGGCCAGCTGAGCCCTTCTTGCATACCTCGACCGGTCTTTGGCAAAGGGAGGAGGAGGGGGAAGTGCTGCCGAGTGGCGCCGTCGTGGGGTGATGGGCTTTTGGTCGCGATCGATCCATGCGGCGGGACTTTTCTTGAGAGGGGCTTTCTTTTTTTTCGAGCTGTCAGAACAAACTGAGAGAGACATGATCCATGGAGGGGATCGCGCGGCAGTTTGAACACGGCAGCACGGCTCCTTGCGCGCGGGGCTTTTCGCGTTCGGGTTTCACGAGAACGACGTGACGGGAGATGGACCGGATTCGATCGTCCATCGAGCATGTCTCGTGGAGGAGGAGGCAGTTCGCACACAGACAAACACACGCCCCTCCAACTTGGCGGGAGCACGTTCCTCTTTGCCCTCCCCCCTTTGACATCACGATCGCAACGTCCCACCGTTCGATATGGATTCTTTTTGAACCAGGCATCCCTCGGAGGGCCGATCATCGCGGGGGATTCATGTGGAACGGACGGCTGGATGACTGCTTCGTTGCTTGCCCTCGAGAGACTAGGAGAGAGCATTGTCGCAGCTGGCGTGTCACTTAGACAAGTCTTCCCACCTGCCATGTTGCCGTCATCCCGCGTTCCTAGACTAAGGAAGGGAGGTGAGGAGCCAAGGGAGCCCCGTGCCCTCCGTGGCGACGGGCGTGAATGGGATTGTTCCCTGCTCGCGATCGCGATGGATGAGACGGCACCTCGCCCATCTGCCGAGTGCGTGTATCACTAAAATGGAGGAAAATGGATCCCGACCGCCGAGAGAACATCAGACAACCGTCAGACAAGACTGATTTTGGCAAGCAAGTGAGCTAGGGTTAGGTGTCTTGGATCACCGGGCGCGGTGGCGAAAAAACAAGTTCCTGGATACCTAGCTGCCTCCGGGGCCCCGGGAAATAGACGGGCGGGGAGTGGGGACGGTGCCCCGCCCCGCTTTGGCACGGACGGAGGCCGGCGCTGCTCGGCGGGCCCGGGGAGTTCTTTCATACGGATACATCCATTCGCGGAGGACTGAAGTCTGAAGAAAACTTAGAAGATGCCGTCGCTACCGGGTCCAAACGATCGTCTTGCCGAGCAGGCGACTTCTACTTCCGGGTGGCGAAACCAAAGCCCCGCGTTGATCAGTCCACGGCCACGCGGCTCCGATCTGGGTTCATGCCTCTTGCGGGTTGGCTGCGCGTTCAAATGACACCTTTCCCATTGCATTTCGTGAACTGCGGTTCGCACACACAAGTCCTGATCAATGAGACCAGCCAATCAGTCGGCGATTGCCAAGCTTGCGTTACCGAGCTAGTTGTCTCTGCCGTTCTTGCGTCCTCCTCCTCCCCCCGCCCGCCGTGCCGCGAGAGACAAGAAAAGGTGACGCTCCGATCGCACATCGCAGCCCCCGATCTCCAGGCTCGAACTAGCCAACCCAGCCAACCACCAAAAACCACTGCCAAAATTGACAGACACCCCTCCCCTCCACGAAGTTCTCTTATCGCATAGCGCTACGCCAAAAGAGCCATCCCTTCCCGGCCTCTGAACCCGGTCACCCCAGAAGGTGAGTGTGTGTCCAGATAACCGGGATCACTCTCCCCCCTGGTTTGGGGAGTGATCATCGCGTGGGAAGACAGACCACGCGATGTCTCACGCCTTTTTGGCGGGCTGGTTTGGCTCTCCGTTGCCCTTTGCGTCGCCCATCGAGATTTCTGCTCTCGAATGATGGGAAACTCGGCGGCGAGTCGCGGGGGGAGGACAGCCACACACATTCCACACTTTGGGAGCCCGAGGAGCCTACCAGAGAGGTTCACCGCGAACTAACGAATGCGCTCCTCAACTCAATTCAGCTCTGGCTTTTTTTTTCCCTCTTGCCCGCGTCTCTTTTGCTTGTGTGAATGGCCTGACTTGACCTCCCCCGTCCCCGGATGACCCGGTTGCCCCCTTCGGAGTGTTGCGATCGACCAGCCATGTCTCACAAAGTTAGTGATGTCTTGCAAAAGGCCTCCCATTGGAAGGAAGGCGAAGCAACTCCAAGTCAATACCAGAGAGGCATAGAGGCGGATCTTCGATCAGACGGGACGGACATTGTTCCCCTCTGAACGGTTGGAGATTGCCGAGTAGGACTGCGACCGCAACGCTTATTCTCCCGCGACTTTCCTCCTCTGGTAACCGCCAGCGAAGACCGTCCTATCACCGGTCGGCCCAGTTTTAGACTTTGAAAGTCGTAAATTATTGCCACCTGAGTTTTACGTAGTTTGGTACTGTAGGGTCCGTCAGAACTCTCTACAGTTTTCTCTCTGCCGTGGTCTGGCCGCATCGATGGCTCGTTCGAGCATCATAACCGCCGTTTGACACTCCTACTAGATAGTAATTGATGACGATCAGACAGCCGTGCGAGCACGTCGAGCACGTCAATGTCAAGAGCCCAGCAGGAATTAAGAGGGGTCTCTTCTGACGTCCGCTGCCTCAACTGCGTCAACTCCCTCCTTCTTGCCCTGATCCCAACTTTTCACCACGCACAGCCCGCCTCTCTGACAGCCGCCGTCTGATGTTTCGCAGCGCTATGAGGTCAACCAGCAGCCAGCCGAGACCGAGCGAGCCCACGCCGCCCCAAGCCATTCCCGTGCGGGCCCCAGGAGGGGAGTGGAGACCAATGAGGGAAAGCGGGCTACGAGGCCGACCCGGGAGCCCGGGAACGAGACGGATGGTGCACTTCACGAACCCGGCCGAAACGGGCGAGCACTTTGACGCGCACGCTCACGACGATCTGCAGTGGAGGATGGAACTGTGGCTGTCTCTCACCGTGTTCGAGCGGTGGCTTGACGTGGAGCTACGTGTTGACAATCGACCAGTCATCCGCGTCCATGCACGGCAACCGGCTGTTGGTGTTTTTGTCTTTCGGAGGGCGGCTGAAAGCTGGAGTTGTTTGGTTCCTGATTAGTCTAATTAAGCCAGTCCGCCTCGTTGAGGACTTGGCGATCTTGCTCCGCCGCCCGATCTCGCTGAACGCGGCAAAATTGCTGAGCATTAGAGCGAAATGGGCGACGGCTTGACTTGACTAAGCCGCCTGGGAGGAGAGCCACCGGCCAAGCCTCGCCTAGACACGATGATGAGGGAGGCATGTTTCCTCGGGTGCCATTGTTCGATAGTGCGATATCCGTGCCCGCGCTACGCGTGTGCGGGCTTGGCCAAGTCGCAACGGGAGACCGCGGCCATCAAAATCCTCCGACAGGGTCTCATGCTATCTATCCATCAGTCATCATGGGCATCCGAGAGCCTCACACGCACGCCCAGAGACTAATACATTGTTGCAACTACGTTATATTAGCGGCCACGCCATCATCTAAGCGAGGCGCGAGATATGGCACCGGCTTCAGACTCGGCTTCATCGCACCAGGCCATTTTGTGATTAGCCTGTTTTCTTCCTCTTCCCGACACCCCCGTATCCTCTTCGAGCCGCCCTCCCGTCTGATGACTACCACGGTTCCCGTATCGTCTATAGGCTTGGCGCAACACCACGCGTGTTGGGCGAAGAGGACCGAGAGCGGGTTAAGGCTGGGTCTGACGGGCGTCAAGTGATCCATGCGCCGCACGCCTTCCAGCTATCGCAAGCCTTGTGGAGGCTTTTATCCGCGGGTAAGTAAGTGTACTACTTACACATCCCACGCTCGAGACGACGACGGCGGCCAGCGCCGTCTCCAGTGGCTTTTTGGCTGTGTTAATACGGCGTTGCTGGTTGATAATCGAGGGTACGTGGCGTGTGGCTGAAAAGGCCCAAGCCAGATGGGTATCCACGGACAGTGGCTCCAAGGTGTTAATATGCCGTGAAGTGATGTGATGTTGCGTGAGCGTATGACCGTTTGCAGGTTTTCTACGTGCGTTGATAAAGTACAACGCCCTGGGTGGTCTGGACCTCCACAGACCCCCCTCCTCTACTGCGAGAACCCGACGCACGATGAGCCGCTCACGCCACGCAGCGAACGCTCGGTGCGGATGTGTGTCATTTGACGGACGGCCAACCGAGAGCGGAAAGTGCTCGGATCGCGTGGGAGGCTGTTACTTGGTCAAGGGTTCAGTACAGTTCTCTCGCTTCTTATGAGTGTTCTTCCATACAATGTGCACAAGAACGAGTACGGGGAATAAGCTTGACGGGCTTCGAAGCTTCATAAGTTGGTGGTTATATCGTCAGCCACTATGGGAAACCTACCGTTGCATGGACTTTTTCGACACAAGGGTAGGGAACATGCGGCTTAAGATCGTCGTCTGGCACTGCGGAGAGGCGGCGACGATCAAGCAACAGGGGGGGAAGGGGATTAGGAGGTCGACGATGACGAAGTGCCGTCTGGATTTCATGAGGCGGGCGTCGGTTTTGGCACACCGTCTCATCATGATGCGACACCCAGCAGGAGCATGTGTCCGGGCTCGCGGGTCGAGCTGTGCGTCCTCCGCCTCTCGCAAGCCCTGGATGAACCTTGGAATCCGGCGAGGCTTGTCCTCCTGCCTTGTGGCTTTAATGAGCAAAGTGGCGGAGGTGCTCGAATACCGTCCGCTTGGATCGTGGCTTGAAGGGGACCCCTACGCCAGAGCGGCCCCCACCCATGTCTATAGTCGGAAGAAGAAGATTACCTAAAACAAGTCTGTTGAGGGCATTCCCGGTTGTCATTAGAGGGCGTTGATATCGAAATGAAGCACGGACGGGGGATGTAATATGATAATCTTCCGGTTGATGACGCCAGATGGCGGCGGCAAGTGATCCGAGAGCGAACCGGTCTTGAGCCTTTGAGTCATCAACAGTTCAATCAGTCATCAACGACACCCGCAAAGCCCGCGCACGGCGTCGAGTTGCTGCTCGTGCGAGATGAAGCGGACAGCAGACCGAACACGCAGAGACAGCAACCAAATACTACCACTATGGCTAGCTCCGTCATCCGAGTTGCCCTTTCAGTGCCATGTGTTGGGCTTGCGATTTGACTTCCAGGAACCGCCATACTATCACGGTCAACCAAAAGAGACACCTTGTCATGACAGGGTCCCCTGATTTTCCTGTCGCCCTCCTTCGGCCTTCTGCCCACGTACGCCGGGTGCAGGCCTTTTTTTGCCTGCGCCATAGAGAGAGAGAGCACGGGCTCTCGCTGGGCAGAGGAGGAGAGTTTGGACTACCGACCCATGACTCGTCTCGTAGTTGAGAGAGCGCTACGCTCACGCCGCCTTGGGGTGGTCGTATCCCCCAGGAGTGAGGGTAACAAAAACTCTAAAGGAAATCAAGAATAGTGCAAAGAAGTAGGGGGGGAAGAGTTGGTTGGATGAGCAAGATGGGCTTGGCTGAGCTGTTGAGACTTTTTTGTTCGATTGGAGATCTATAGACGAGTTTGTTGGTTCGGAATAGGAGAAAGAGTTTCGCGAGCACGCGTTCGTAGGGCGGCGGGATGGCGCCGACGTTGCACTGTGACTTACCTAATACTACCGCAACCGTAACACGCAGCATGTGGATAAGTAACACATCAGTTGAGTGCTTGCACGATGGCGCGCGAGTGGGCTTGATAACTTCTGGGAGGCGGTTGGGTTTAACCACGTTTCCGGGAATGTTTGTCCATCGCGATCTTCACGTTTCTTCGCGGAAGCGGACTTGTAGTACACGACGAACTTGGCCGAGGGCCGCGTGGGGAACAGGCCACCACACGATTGTTGGTCAAATGACCCCACGAACCTGCCAAAGTTGGTCGAATGGGGAAGGGCAAAGGGGGTTAGGGACATGGTCGGAGCCGGGGCTGAGAGTTTGCGGGGGGAGAGACAGAGTATCGCGGAGATCGTGATGGGATTGTTGTTTTGATGGAATGACTCGTCTTAGATGGCGTGCGAGGATGGAACGAATGGGCCCAGACGAGTTCTCTTTAAAGCCGACGAAGCGCGAGAGGTTAGTCAAGATGTTGGTTTGACGGGACCATGTCCGATGTTGTCTCGTCTATTGGGCTTCTCTTCTCCCGCTTCATCCGTTTGCAGGGAACACCGGGTTATGAGACGTCTTTGTCAGCGTGGCATTCCTGTGCGGCTTTTAGATTAACCTTTTTGACCTGCGTGTTGTGATATGTGTGTGTTCTGGGTTCCTGTGGTCGGGAGGCAGTCCGATAAGTGGTGGGCCGCTTTCGGAAATATTCGCGCCTCTTTTTTCTGCCACCACGAACGCCCTTCTTCCCTCTTCATTTTACGGCCGGACGGGGGAGGGCCAAGCTTTCGTGGCCGCGCCGAAGAGGGTTCGTTCTGAGCAGGCCGCCCCATCCCCACCATGCCTTTGTGTGTGGGGAGGGCTTACGGCCGGACTGGGTCTCGCTGCTCCGTGCTTGGTCGGCAGAGTGCCCCGGAGTTCGGTCGGGAGTTTCGAGTGAAACGAGGAATGGACTGCTGTAGCTTCTGTCCCGCCCGCAACGGGACCCTTTGAGTTTGTACTTTGTCATCCATCAGGGACCCGCCTCGGACGGACGACGGGGGGCGGCGACCGCCGGGGTGGGCTTCACCCCTGGCCGGTGTGTTGGCATCTCTGAAAGTCGAGTTGAAGGAAGACCAAAAGGGGTGACCAGCAAGACCTTAACAGGCCAGGGGTTGGGAACATAAGAGACCTTTTGAGGTTTAAGTTTGCTTCTGCGATAGCTTCCGTGTTATCGAGACAATGACAGGTTGTCCGAGCGGGCTTTAGACTTGCTATGCGCCTATTCTAGAACCATATTGGTGTAGCAGAGAGGAAGGAAAAGGGCTGCCTCAGGAGGGATTGTCCCAGGCTTCGGAGAAGGCTGAGGGTGGCAGGAGCATCCGCCCTCTCACAGCAGTTCTGGTCACGAGAAGTCTCGGCGCGGCGGGCTTATTTCAAGGCGAGGGCGAGGGCGAGGCTGGCGGCCTCGGGAGTTTCGGTGCCTTCTGCGACGGAGAGGATCATAGCTGATACTCGTTTGCGACTCCTCCGTGGAAACCTTGAGATGATTCTCATACCGATATCTCACCGCTCTCATCAAGCCCTTGGGACGAGCCCAATGTTCGAGACGAAAATGTTGTCGAGTCCGGATGACTTGTTTTGGAGACGAAACATGCCTTTCGTCTCCAAA
>JAJHHK010000442.1:0-27295 GCA_022457145.1 Colletotrichum magnum
GGGGCCCCCCCCCCCCCCCCCCCTCCCCTACCCTCCCCCCCTAAGGCCCTTGGCTTTGGGGCCCGGCCTTCAGTTGGGTCGCACGCCTGACATGACGGAATGGAGCTCCAGCTTAAATCTGTCCTCGTCCACCAGCTTTCTGCCGCAAAGCTCTTTCCCACTGCCACCACCGTGTCCCTCGCAGCATCGTCAAGGAGGAGAGAGAAAAAAAAAAAAAACTTCTCTGCGCGCGAACCACCACCACCGCAGACGAAAACTCTTCCTCCCCAATCCCCTCCCTTCTCCTTCACTCCCGCCATCATGGCTACCAAGAAGCAGGGTGAGGAGCTCGAGGGCGACATCACCTTCATCAAGACCCCCGCGGCTCTGCGCTCCAAGTTCGGCACCGACCAGAGCCCTGGCGTCGAGGTGACCAACGTGAGTCTCGAATGAACCCGTCGCGATCATTTTCTGGGTCAATTGAGCTCGTCAGCTCAATTGACATCCAGTGCTTCAGAACGAGACTGATCTTTTCTTCTCCTAGTTCCCCACCATCAACAACGCGCCTCTTCCTGCCGAGGGCCCTGGATATGAGTCCTTCAACAACTACGTTCTTGGAGGTCTGGTCCTCGGAGTTCCCTACTGGATCTCCCGCACTCTCGGTGGTGGCATGAAGACCTGGATCTTTTTCGTCCTCGTCCTCTTCTTCCCCATCCTGATTGGCGTCTTCTACCTCTTCTCCACCTACTCCCCGCGCCTCAACGACAAGTGCAAGCTCCCCGGCCGCCCTGTCGAGCACTACATCTCTTTCAAGAATGACCTCGACCGCCAGCGCTGGAGCGGCCGCAACAAGATCCCCATGGCCACTTTCTACGAGATGTACTTCAACGGCGAGGCCGAGTTCAACGGCGACTGCCTTGACGTCCTCGAGTACCGCCACGACTGGGCTACTTTCGCCTTCACCTGGCCCGTCTTCCAGTTCTTCATCATGGGCTTCCTGAAGTCCGTCATCCTCCACACTCGCGCCGCCGACGAGGAGGAGATCCGCCCCAACTACGACAGAGGCAACGACCACTACTCCTGGTTCCTCGGCCCCCGCATGATCTACACCAGCGGTGTCTTCTCCGACATCACCCGCGAGGAGACCCTGGAGGAGATGCAGGACAACAAGATGGCCATCGTTTGCGAGAAGATCGACCTCAAGGAGGGCGAGACCATGCTGGATATCGGCTGCGGCTGGGGTACCCTCGCCCGTTTCGCCTCCGTCAACTACGGCGCTCACGTCACCGGAGCCACCCTCGCCCGCAACCAGGCCGCCTGGGGTAACGACGCCCTCCGCCGCGCCGGCATCCCCGAGTCCCAGAGCCAGCTCCTCTGCATGGATTACCGCGACATCCCCACCAAGAAGTTCAACAAGATCACTCAGCTCGAGATGGGCGAGCACGTCGGTGTCAAGCGCCTGTCCAAGTTCTTCCGCCAGTGCTACGACATGCTCGAGGACGACGGTGCCATGTACGTTCAGCTTTCCGGTCTGCGTTGGGCTTGGCAGTACGAGGACTTCATCTGGGGTCTCTTCCTGAACAAGTACATCTTCCCCGGTGCCGATGCCTCCACCCCGCTGTTCTACTACATTGGTGCCCTCGAGAGGGCCGGATTCGAGGTCAAGAGCGTTGACACCGTCGGCGTCCACTACTCCGGCACCCTCTGGCGCTGGTACCGCAACTGGCTCGGCAACCGCGAGACCGTCACCGCCAAGTACGGCCAGCGCTGGTACCGCATCTGGGAGCTCTTCCTTGCCTGGTCCACCATCGCCTCTCGCCAGGGAAGTGCCACATGCTACCAAATGGTTGTGGTCAAGAACCTCAACGCGACCCACCGCATCAACGGCTGGGCCTCTCAGTTCGGCCTCTCTGGCGCCCTCGCTGCCGCCAAGGCCAAGGGCAAGGCTGTCCTCGCCCAGTAAGCGGTCACGACGCCTCGGCGACGTGGGTGTACGCGTCCATGAGACGGGACTTGCTTCCCCCCTCGTCCCTTGTTTTCTTTCTTTTCTCGGCTGCGTGCTTGGCGGCTCGGTGACTTTCGGGAGTCGGGATAAAAAGCACAGATATAAAAGGGAGGAAAAGGGAAATAGGGCTGGCTTGCTTGGGCACATGCTGTATATCGCGTTATGAGATCGGGACTTCCGAAAAGTTTTGGCTTGGAACTAGATGTGGCATGGGTATAGGGGGAAAATATCCCGGTATTTAGATAGAGCAGCGCGGCGACGTGCGGTTCTGTTCTGCGCTACTAGTTTTGACGCTGGTCCCTCCAATGGCAATAAACTTGCTTGCTTTGAGTGTACCTTTGTTGTCGTCCTTCTGGTTCATGTCGACCTACCTGGCTCAGAGCTGTCCCTTTCATCACTTTCATCAGGTCCTCATGCCCCATATGCTCACTCATCATCACTGACTGCCTTAACTCATTAGAATCATTCAACTAAGCATTTCATAACTAGGTACATGCAATATCAGGAAATGGCGTCAGGTGTTTAGACCACACTTGCAGGAGCGGGAGGGTTTCCAGCCTCGACAGCAAGCTGCACATCAACCACCCCGCGGACAATATCCTCCAACGACCTCCACCTGATCCCCAGGATCTCCTCCGCACCCTTGGTGACCGCCGTCACCAACGGCTGGCCGCCCAGGGGCCCGGCCACGGGCGGCTTAAGGCCGAAGCCCGCGTCCGGGTAGAGCCCCTGCGCCACGGCGGCCACCTCGTCCCACGAGACGGCGGGCGCCGTCAGGATGAACTCCTGGAAGCCCGGCACGACGCGGTCGTCGGCCTCGAGGGCCCTGGCGAAGGCCAGCGCCACGTCCCTGACGTCGACCATGATGGCCGGGGTCGTCGGCGCGCCGGTCCGCAGGGCGGACAGCACGAGGTGGTTGATGCTGTCGACCTCCTGGGGCGTCTTCTGGAACAGGCTCGGCCCCGTGACGAAGCTCGGGTGGAAGGTGAGCACGGGGAAGCGGGGGTTGTGCTGGGCGACCCAGTCGGCCGTCGCCTGGTGCGCGAGGACCTTGGAGCCGTGGTACTTGTTGCTGTGGCCGGCGATGCCGTCGTCGAGCTCCATGTTGACGTCGACGGCGATCTTTTCCTTGGAGTTTTCTATTGTTGTTTTTCACCCCCGGGTTAGCTTTCGAAGAAAAGAAAAAGGTGGGATGAAAGCTGTGTTTCTCTACCTTTCGTGACGATGGGCTCCGTGACCTGCCCCGTGAGCAGTCCGATAGGCAGCAGGGCCAGGATGGAGGACATGACGAGGACGCGCTTGACGGACGGCGACGCCTTGGCCGCGTCCAAGACGGACAGGGTGCCCTGGACGGCCGGGTCGATGTAGTCCCGCTGGAAGTCGGAGCCCTTGCCGACCATCGGCGAGGCCACGTGCACGACGTAGTCGACGCCGGCGACGGCCTTGCCGAAGGCGTCGGCCTTGGTGAAGTCCGGGACGAGGACGAAGTCGATGTTCTTGGGATCGGAGAAGGTTGAGAAGGTGGCTCGCAGCTTCTCGATCTGCTCCTCCTTGCGGACGCTCAGGCGGACGCGGTGGCCGGCTTTCAGGGCGAGGGCCGTGATGTGGGCCCCGATGAAGCCCGAGGCCCCGGTTATGAAGACGAGAGAGTTGGGCATGTTTGCTGTGTAAGTTGCGTAGGTTGTGATGTGTGTGAAGTGTATGCGAATGAGACTGGGGATAGTAGAGAACAACATCTTCATTCTTCGAAGAGAAACACGGTCTTTATATCAACTATTGGAAGGTTTTCGCATGAGAACCAGACTGTCTGCTGCCGCATCCTAGCTGGAAAGGCGCCATCTGCCTCGAGGCTTACCTACACCAACCCATGATTATTATTTCGCTGCCGACGGGGGAGACGATTCTGACGTAGACCCGTCGGCCGGGCATTTCTTACAAAGCAGCGCGCCTGTTTTAAAGTATACTACGGACTACGGGGCTCCCGGTAGATCCCAATACCGGAGTGAAGCTGGGGGGAGGGGTGGTCGTCGTCGTTGAGCCTCTTGCCTGGCGGATTAGTGATCACGCCGGCACGCCAGACGACACTAATCACTACGGGTCGCTCCTCTCGGCCAGATTTTATAAGCACAGTCCGTGGCACCTTTTTTTCTTCCATCATGCTTATTTTCAATTGTCATGCCTCCACCTGCGAGAGGAGAGGAGGTGACGTTGACATTTCGAAGTTGGAACCAGCCGGCATGAGGACGCCTCGCAGTCTAGGATCTAGAGACCACTTGAAGGATTTAAGGAAGCAGTGTCACCTAGGACCAGCGGGAAAATTATTAGATTAAGATACAACTCATTTCGATCTCTCCCGTTCTCGTCTCCTATTCAAGAAAACAAACCAACAACTTTTGTCCATCTCCATCTCCACTCGCAGTCATGCCTCTCTGGATCATCTACCACACCCCCGACTCCTTCGTCGACGACGCCTCCAAGCAGGCCCTCGCCAAGGACGTCACCGGCATCTACACCCGCATCGGCCTCCCGGCCTTCTACGTCATCGTCAACTTCGTCCCGACGCCCGCGGGGTCGGCGTGGAAGGGCGGCGAGGTCCCGGCCAAGCCGTTCGTCCGGATCTCGATCGAGCACATCGCCGTCCACCTCGAGAGCACCGCCGAGGACTACAACGCCGTCACGGCCACCGTCGAGGAGGTCCTGAAGCCGCACATCGCGGACAAGGGGTACGACTGGGAGTTCCACATCGACGAGACCGAGCGGGGCCTCTGGCGCGTCAACGGGTTCATCCCGCCCGCCTGGGGGAGCGAGGCCGAGAAGCTCTGGGCCAAGCTCAACAGGCCGGTGCCGTTCGAGCCGGAGACGGGGCGCGGGCCCGAGGAGCTGCTGAGCCCGGTGAAGGCGGCTGCCAAGAGGAAGGCCGCCGCAGAGGCTGCCGCGGATTCGAAGGAGTGAAGGGACGTTTCGGTTTCGAGACTTGTACGATGATGGGGTCGGGCTGGTCTGAGTCATCGGGCTCAAGAAGCCTTGTCAATGGTGTCATGTCTCCCGTTTAGTTACTTTTGAATCGATTATGCGTTTTTTCACAATTACATTATTCTCTATTCATATGGTTTCTGATTGAAGTTCACCCGGTGGGGGCAACATTGACGCTGTTGAGACCTGCCTTTCCTTGAACATGTGTTAAGTGCCAAACCCAAGTCATCGTGAACAAGGCTGCTTGAATGTTCTGGTGACACTAGACGGCTATGAAAGTTCCAAGAAACGAACCGAATCATCCTCTTCCAAGAAAGAAAAACAGCAGTAAGACACAGAGCGATGGGAGAAGGTGCCAATTTCCCAGCCACTTAGCCAGCCAGCCAGGCAGCACAAGGAGGTAGATTTGATGCCTGGCTAACTGTTTCATAACCAGGTAGCAGGCAGCTGTTCAACATTGGAGCCAGGTCCGACTTGGGTCGGCGCTTGGTTGCGATGCTGACCTCGCCCAGGTCCTCCTACTCCCCTAGGCACCATGCTCATCAACGTTCATCAATCCATTTCACCCGAATAGTGCAACAACCAACTGGAAACAAACCAGACCTTTACAACGATTATACCGCAAGTATGCCGTCGACTTATCGACGCAGTGAGGCATACGTGTGGTACCTCAACGAGGGAGGTGGCTACCAACGGCGGCCGCATCTGCCCGGATTTGAGAGTAACGATGTAAGGTTTTACTAGCACAAAAGACATTTTCACAGCTAAAGTTGTTCTCAACAGCAGGGACAAGTAGTGGTCGTCACGGGGGAGGTTTACTGTCGATTCTCCGAAGATGGCGGTATCACCATGTGCCACGATGTATGTGTCTCGATTCCCCCGCCGTTTGCTAGTCTTGCTAAAACAACCTAGAAGCACAAATGGTCCTCTGTTGCAGGCTTGAAAAGACACATCCAAGACGCCCAAAAACAGGAATGTGCCCCCCAGAGCCGTATCGGTGGTCTCAGCTCCCTTGGTGATCAACTTGCTGGCCGTAAGTCTTGACTCAAAATCAGGGGGACAAGCTCCTTTCGCTGACAGTTTGTGATAGGCTTTTTTGCAAACATGATGAGACAAGCGACCGACGCCGGTGATGCCGAGCTCAACACGCCGCCGACCGAGTCCAGTGCCCAAGCAATCGCGGCAACAGGCGGCACCAGCAACGGAAGATCTGGCGATGCCTAAAGGGGCACTTGCTACCCAAGTTTGGAACCACGCGTATTGAGATTCGATACTATGCGGTCTGGTTGCTGTGATAGAGGAGACCAGGTCATACATAGTCTACAGAAAGAACCATACAGGGTGGCTTGTATCCTCCGTGGATGCCCCTTAATGCAGATGGCTTCATGTCTAGGTATGCCTTGGCCGGAATGGGCTCCTACGCCGAAACCAACGACGAATGACCCATCGTTTTGCCCCATCCTTCGTTCCATTCGTCATAGTTTCTATCCTGCAGGTAGCTGGATTGCTGGAATATTTCCCACTGATATGCAGTTAACGCGCGCGGGTGTGTGCTGCCTAAGCCATGACACGTGCAAGGTTCAGGACTTAGGGTCCATCTTCTTGAAGAAACCCGAGTCAACAAGAAAAACAGTCTTAGATTGACGTTACAACTAAAACAGATCTCTAATCTCATTGACTCTTATTCTCGAAATACACCATGGCAAAGCCCTGGTGTGCACCTTTTGCAAACGCTTTCAGTTCCGCGTGTGCCGCGCACTCGTTGTCGTAGTACGCCATGTCTTCTGCAGATGCAAACGTCGACACAGCAGCGATGGTAAACCCTTGGGCTCTCTGATCAGCGACGGCAATCCCTGCATTTACAGAGATGATGTAGGGCTTCCCATCCTGGAGACTGTCAGCGATGGTGATTTATAAAGCCGTGGGCAACGAGGTGCCAAACGAACCTTGACGGCTTTCTGGGGCATCTGCTGGTAGAATCCCAGTACTTTCTTTTGACTCTCCTCGTCGGGGATTTTGAAGAGAGTGATTCTTGTGATGGTTCCGGACATTTTGAAAGGTTGAGGTGAGAACGTTGGTTGAGAATGGATGTCCAAACACTGAGAAGATGAGGCGAGTTTGAATGTGGGGAGTTGCACGGTAGGTAGCAACTCCAGCAATCCCACCAATACGTGGAACTCATTAATAAGTAGGTAGGCTGTCGATGCGAATCCCTTCCCAGAAAGGAAGCCGAACTGCCGAAAGTCTCATTGCCGGCTGTTACTTCACTCGGGGGCAGAGGCGGTTAGTTGGTTCCGACGTCTCGGAACCGTATCTCGGCTCCTCGGAATCTGGTGGACGTCCTCTGTTCCGTCGACACACGTCGGATACGGCAATGCATAGCGACATTTGAAAAAAAGAATAACTAGTCTCGCAAGAAGCTGTACTGATTAGCATAGAATGCATCTCACGCGTCTCAATTGCCTCAAAATGAAGTCTTGGTTTCCCATCCCGCCTCGCTCGCACTTCTCGCTGCACAACCTTCCGTTTGGAGTGATATCCAGCAACGACAACCAACAACACCGCCCGGCCGTCGCCGTGGGCGACCACGTCCTCGACCTCCACGCTTTCACGACCGGCGGCGGTTTTCACAAGATTTCAGACTTGCCAGAACAGCATCTGAGCGTGTTTTCCCAGCCAACACTGAACTCGTTCGCCGAGCTCGGGAGGCCCATCCACCGCATCGTCCGCGGCTACCTGCAGGAGGTGTTCCGCGAAGACACTCCCCATCCAGATGTCCTCAAGGACAACGCCGCCCTGCAAAAGGCAGCTCTAAAGCCGGCGTCGGAGGTGACCCTGCACCTACCGCTCACAATCGGGGACTACACCGACTTCTTCGCGGGGCGCAACCACGCGCACAACGTCGGCACCCTCTTCCGCGGGCCGGCGAACGCGCTGCAGCCCAACTACCACCACCTGCCCGTCGCGTACCACGGCCGCGCGAGCTCCGTGGTCGTCTCGGGCACCCCGATCCGCCGCCCGTGGGGCCAGGCGCTGCCGGCCCCCGGCGCTGCCGAGCCCGTCTTCCGGCCCTGCGCGCGGCTGGACATCGAGCTGGAGATGGGCATGTTCGTCAGCCGGCCCAACGGCCTCGGCAGCCCGATCCCCGTCGGGAAGGCCGACGAGCACATCTTCGGCTACGTCCTGATGAACGACTGGAGCGCCAGGGACATCCAGCAGTGGGAGTACGTGCCCCTCGGGCCGTTCAACGCGAAGAACTTTGGGACGACCATCAGCCCCTGGGTGGTGCTCGCGGACGCGCTTGAGCCGTTCAGGACGCGGGGCCTCAAGAACCCCGTACAGTTGCAGAGCTATCTGCGCGAAGACCGGGCTGACAACGTCTTGGACATCAGCCTCGAGGTTTCCCTGTCAGGTATGTCGCCCTCATCAACCGCATGCCACGCCATCGGCTCGCAAGGCATCAGTAAGTTACAGCTACTAACCGAGATACAGCATCGCAAGGCGAGGAAACCGTCCTCACCCGGACGTCCGCCAAGAATCTTCTCTGGTCCTGGCCACAAATGCTAGCACACCACTCCATCTCTGGCTGCAACCTACGTGCCGGAGACTTGCTGGGATCCGGGACCATCTCCGGGACCGAGCCGGGCACGCAAGGCAGTCTGTTGGAACAGTCAAACGGGGGAAAGACGCCTATTCAACTGCCTGGGGGCCAGGAACGCAAGTTCCTCGAGGATGGAGACACGGTTGTCATTCGGGGATGGGCCGGCGAAACCGACGGGGAGTTGGTCGGTTTCGGGGAGTGTTCCGGCACGATATTGCCGCCAGTTTCTTTGTAGATAGCTGAATGCAAGTGACGCAGAGCCGAGGAATACCAGACAAAACATGCTGATAGACACCTCTGCAGTTGACAGCAATACTTAGGTTTTCACTCAAGTTTCAGTTCTCTAAATTGAATACAAGACGGTAGGTTTCAAGGATTTACCAAGATAGCGAAAGAATAGTGAGAACAATCTCACAACTACAAGAGCTGCAAAGACAATAACCAACGCCAACTCGTATGGCAAGCTACCCATATCAGTTGTTATCACGATATACTGCAATACACCTCCCCAACATATGTCTGGATGTGTCAATGTAGAAATCTTTCTTCCCAGGGTTTCTAGGCGCAGTATGGTGCAGAACCTAGTTCCCAGTTATCAGCCACGCTGCATAGCGCCACCCGAGGTGTAAGTTTGTTCTTGAGGCCCCCTCTGGGCGTGGGCGTCTATCATCAAGGAGTCACGCGACGCTGGCTTCACTCCAAGCCTCCACAAGAAAGGACTTGATCAAACCCAACATCTCCCCGTCCCGTGGCGTTGCGGTGACTATGAATCTGTGTTTCTTGGTGGCAACAATAAGAAGCATGCAAACCCCGTTCCTTCTCCCCATGTCTACCACATCATTTCCTAGTCGACAAGGCCTGCTGAACACGACTTTTCGACCTCCCGAGTCCTTCTGCAAAAGCATCAGGAAAACGTCAATCAACGGAGAGAGAGTGGAAGAGAAAGGGGCAAAATGCATTCGGAATCTCCCTGCAAATGCGCCGAATCGGAAAAAACACTCTATGTCTCTAGAGGCCTCAGACCAACCCCCTGGAAAGAATGGGTAGAGAAATATAGGACCACAGTCTCGAGAATGAACTACGCCAGCGTCAACTATCGCAGAAGCGCCGATGAGCCCCCTCCCCAGACATCATCGCCAGCGGCCAAGGAAAAGGACCGCGAGAATTCCGTGTTCGCAAAGGTGCAATGCCTGATCTCGAGGCGGAGGCCGCAGACGACGCAGAAGACGCAGACGACGCAGACGATCGAGTACCACCACCGGTACCACCACCACGCTCCGTGCCCGCACAGGCACCCGGCCCAGCAGCTCCTGAGGGTGTTCCACGGCCTGGAGGAGGGCGACCTGGAGAGGGAGATCGAGCCCTTGGACCACTGGCCCGGCGACTTCGGGTGGAGAGCGGTGACCGAGTACAGCCCCCCCGACCGGAAGTACGTGGCGACCGTCTGGCTCAGCCTCAAAGACTTCCCCCGCCAGGTCCAGACGGGAGTCGATCTGAGCTCGGGCGACCAGGTGGGCAGGGAAGAACTCAAGCGCCCGGCGATGGACGCGACGTGGACTCGCACGATGGCATTTAGGGATCGTCAAGCAGACGGCCCCGCGTGGGAGGCGATGGTCCAGGTCGTATGCAAGAAGGCGCGATCTCTTCTCGATCTGGATCCTAGAGAGTTGATGACTTTCGAAAACATCGACAGGTAGGTCAACAGGCAAACCCCCTCGAACTGCAGCTTCGATTTTCTTTTTTTTTAAAAAGAGAGAAAACAAAAAGGACTGAGAACGTCTCTTGTTCGCTAACACACATCATTTTTTTAGATTCTGGTTACAGCAAAGGGTCAGTCCTGGCAGCTACAAGCAGGTGGTTTGCTACAGAGATGGCTCGTTTTACGGTAATGATCTGCTTGGCCAGAAAGTCACTCCTTGGAATGAGGATTCGTACCAAGGGTTCAAGGACTTCATAACGCCCTTGATACCGTCGAAGGGCGCACACAAGTAACTAGGACCACACGACCTCGGTGGTTCACGACGAGGACGGCCGGGGACAAACGAGGACGAGGGACGATAAGAGCACCTTTTTCAAAAACACGAATTTGCTGATAGCACATGTTACATGTTGTATTCTCCTTTCTACGCATCTTGTGGCTGATGTCGAGCATGACATCTCCGAATTTTGCATATTTTGGTGACCGTGCAATGATCGGTGAAACCCATGGGATCCTCTGAGCAGTTCCCTGAAACCAAGAAGCAATGTATTGTCCTTCCACCGATGTCTTGGTTGAGGTGCCATCGAAGAACCCTTGGGTGATCAAG
Source organism: Colletotrichum magnum (assembly GCA_022457145.1). Taxonomy (NCBI): domain Eukaryota; kingdom Fungi; phylum Ascomycota; class Sordariomycetes; order Glomerellales; family Glomerellaceae; genus Colletotrichum; species Colletotrichum magnum. Next base: position 10,865 of record JAJHHK010000442.1, read on the forward strand.
ACCGCGGGAAGAAGGGGAGGTGCGAGAGATGAGGAGACGACCTCGTTGATGTTGGGAGTCAGCAGGGCAGACTGGGGTGATGCGCTCTGTAACTTGTTCCTGCCTAACTAGCGGAGATGGTATGGGGGTTTCCAGCAGAAATCAGAAACGGAGAGGCCCGGAAACCGACCTCGTCCGCAGTTGAGCAAAGCGACGACACGGGCGATGGCAATCAACACAGCTCCCATGTCCGGTTTCGTTCAGAGCGATATGAACATACCACACGCCAGTTTCCTCTCTCGACGTGCCTCAGAGTCAAACACCAGCCAGCAAGATACGAGAGAATCTCATCGTCTGATTCCCAACTAATAATTTATCTAGCATTATACCACACCTTCTCGGAGCCGTCGTCATTTCGTTGTGAACGTCCCCCTAGCCGGGAGCTAGGTTATGGGGGTTTGCCTCGGCCGCCTGTCGTTTGTCGTTCTTCTAAAAAGCCCAATACGTTCTGTTCTATCTACAATTCGGTCGTGTGTACCATTCTCGTCTCGTCACCCCTTTTGATCATCCCCTGGCGTCCTTCCCTGGCGTCCTTCCCTGGCGTCCTCCCCTGGCGTCCTCCCCTGGCGTCCTCCCCTGGCGTCCATCGCCACTCACGGCAGCCAGAAACCACTCCGCAGTCGGCGCATCTTGACGTGGCTTATTAACTCCACGGGCCGCGGCTGCATCGCCCCGCACTACTGGCCTGCTGCGTTGGCGAGATCGTTGAGCTTGCCGCGCTCCTCCTCGGTAAGCATGCCGTACCACTCTTGGAAGTTGGCAACGTTCTCCCGCGCGGCGCGCATGAAAAACTCCGTGAGGTAGGCCTGCGTCTCGTCGTCGCGCTGGCGGGCGCCACCATCGATGTAGGAGGACATGAGGTCGGCCTTGGTGCCGCCCAGGCTAAGGTCGAGAGTGTCGGGCTCGTCCTCCCATCCATCATCGTCGTTCTCCTCGTCGGCGTAATCGGCTGCGGCGGCCACTGCCGCTGCGTTGGCAGCGGCGTTGACGCCTGATGCGGAAAGAAGCTCTTCGATGAGGACCTTCAGGATCTTGAGCGATGCGGGGATGACGGTGTATTGATCGGGATCTAAGCATGGGCATCAGCAGCGTCTTCCACCGGGGGAGCATGTTTGACTCACTGGCCCTCGCGCGCGAGCGCGTCATGATCCTGCCATCGTTGTTGTTGATGACAAGGTCGCCCTTGACCATGGTTTGGGCGAGGCGAGGGTCGTTGAGGGAGTAAAGCTTGGACAGAGCAATAACGCTATCAAGGTCAGAATTGTTATAACTCCGTGCTTGACAGAAGACTTACTTTTGACGAATCTCATCGTATCCCGCGAAGTTTACAGAGTTCTCAAGCCACTTGCTAAGCACGACCTGGAGACCCGTGTTGTCGTGGATCTGGATCTGGCTGAGGAACTCGACGACGTCGTGAGCGCCGACAAGCGACAGGCGTGCAAAGACGAGGATCAGAGACTGGATGAAAGCAGGGGCCTCGGCAGAAGCCAGTCTGGTAGCGACGGCCTGGAGAAGCTGGGGCAGGAAGGGGCCGAGACGCTCTTGTCCGGCTTTTTCGACCAGCTCTGCAGCGAGCCCGCCGACCTCCGAAGCCGAGTTGTCCTCGATAGCGGGTCCCAACAGGCGGTCGATGATGTGGAGGCAGACCTCGAGACCTGACCGGCCGTTCTCGTCGTGCCAGCCAAAGACCTGGTGGTGGTCGTGCATGAGGAGGTACTTGACAGACTCGGCACCGGGGCGCAGGACCTCGCCCTCGTTCGACTCCATCAGCAGACGGTTGAGCTTGGGAAGGGTGGCGGCGACGAAGCCGGCGGGAAGGGGCTCGGAGCCGTGCTCGACAAGGGCGGTAAGCAGCTCAGTGGCAACGGTGACGAGAGGGTCGTCCTGGGTCACGTTGGCGGTGTTAAAGGCTGCAGTCAGCGTGGGGAGGATCTTGGCGCAGAGTGCCGTGTAAGACGCCGTATCGGACAGGGTGCGGACGATTTCCTCAAAGGCCTCGCAGATGAGCATGGTGGCCTGGAAGTTGGAGGCGCCGAGCTTGGCGACCATGAACAGTAAGTCGACAGAGCTAACGTCCTGTGAAAGAGCAATTCGGGTGTCAATGTTGATGGCGGCGCGCAGCGACTCGGCGAGGGTGACGAGCAGCTCATCGGCATCTTCCATTTCCTCGGGGTCCTTGTTTTGCATGTACTGAGCGATGGCGTTGATGATGGGAACCTGGCGGTCGGCAGCCACTCTGCCAGAGCGAACAAAGCCTTCCACGGCCTTGATGCAGGCGACCTGCACGACCTCCGAGTCCTCCGAAGTGATACACTGGATGATGCGATCAAGCAGGGCAGGCGGAGTAGCGAAGCCTCGCGCAAGCGTGCCCCCAACCAGATAACCGCGCGCCCTCAGAAGGGGCTGCTCCGACTGGTTGACGGCAAAGTCGACCAGGCTGAGGTAGGCCTCGGACACGGCATCGGGAATAGGCTTCTCCATGTCCTGGAAGTCGCTGAGGAGCATGTTGAATAGGTAGAGGGACGCCTCCTGGCTTCTCCACGTCGATCCGTCGCCGGGGAAGAGGGTCTTGGTGTAGCCAAAGAGGCCATCAACCGCCTTCTGGCTGTACCACTCGCCGAGCTTGATAAGCAGGTCGCCGGAGGCCGTACGGGCAGTGTAGTTAGCCGTCACTGAGGTCTCCTCGGCCAGGTACAGGGAGCAGTCGATGTCCCACAGCTCCTCCTCCTCACGACTAATGCGAGAGTAGCCGACAACCATCTTCATGACCTCGACCATCCAGGGGGTCTCCTGAGGCGAGGCGTGGGCTGAAAGCTGCGCCTCGAGCTCGGCCTGGACTGGAGGTGCGCGGAAGCACTGATTGAGGAAGTCGAGCTCCTCCAGAATCAAGAAATCCAGGGTATACGGGATTCCGTCCGCGTCCTCCAGGCGGCCTTGGGCCTCGTGTCCTATGTAGAGGTCCTCGTGCGGCTTCTGCAGGAGGGAAAGCTCCTCCCAGATGGCGGTGAAGAGGCTGGTGCTCTGGGGCAGCAGGAGTTGGGGGAAGACCGACTTGACCTTGAGGAGGGTCTTGACAACCTGCAGCTTGAGGGAGATTATGTGGTTCCAGCTTTCGGGCTGGCCGTTGGTGAGCTCGGCCGGGCCGGCGTCGGGCAGGCGGGTCTTGAGGACCTGGTCGATGAAGGGATACCAGTCCTTGAGGGCGTCCTCGGCGAAGGCCCTGACCTCCTTCTTGTGGTCCTCCTTGACGATATCCATGAGGTCGAAGCACGAGCGGAAGACGGAAATAGCGAGTGCGCGCAGGTTGGGCTTGCGGCCCTCGTTGAGGGCAACACCAGTGACAGCCTTGACGATATCGCGGGCCATGGTGAAGAACTGGTCCTCGCTCAAGCTCTCGTCGATGATGTCGCCGAGGACGCGGAGAGCGCCGTGGAGCTGGAGGTCGGTGCTCGTGGGGACGACGCCCAGGACGGTGGGCAGCAGTTGAGGCCATCGTTCGGGGAAGTCGGCGGATGCAATCTTGCCAATGGCATAGCTAGATGTTGGGCGTGCCACAGTCAGCTTGGGCCGTCTCGCGCGAAGTTTATTCGACCAGGGAGGAGAGGGGAGGGTTCTTGTCTCTTTCGCTCCTTCCAGGGTCTCTCCTCCTTCCTCAGATGTCGCAACCACCGTACCTTGCCGCAATCTTGACTAGTCTCTTGTCCTCATTGCTCAGGGCGATCTCGAGCAGGGTGTTCCGTAGCTGGTCGCGAGCTGCTTCGGAGATCTCGACGAGGGGCTCGCTGGCGTCCCTGTCTTCGGGGCTCCAGTTCCTCTCGATGAAGAGGCGGAGGGTGCTGAGGGCGGCCTGACGGATTCCCGTGTCGATCGAGGCGTGGTTGGCGATGTTGGCCAACGAGGTAGGGAAGGCCGGGTTCACGCGCGCGTGCTTGAGCTCGATCTCGGCCTGCTGGCGGGGGCCCTGCTCGGAGCTCTGGGTGCTCGCCAAAAGCGAAACCAGCTGGTCCTCCATGATGGGCGGCGGGGGTTCGACGTGGGAGGGTTTGCGCACTCTAGGCAAATGCTTCGTCGGGGTTCTCGGTCGTGTGTATTATATAGAGGTGAGTGCTCGCGTGTTGTCGTAAATGCCGTGTGGGTTGATCCCGCGCCACCAAACTAAACAGACGTGTCGCGGAAGAGGGCGTGTTGGGTGTTGTGTATGGTATTATGGTGTCTGGTGTGTGGTGTGTTCCCTCTGTACTATTATTTTTGGCGGGGTGAAGAAGATGAGGGACTGGGAAAGTCTAGGGTGGCTCCAACCGTCTTGTGGCCCGTGCCTGGCTAGTATCCCGGCAGTAATTACAGCACGGCGCAGCACACAGGCTACCTACAGCACACAACAGGCACCCACGACCTCCAGTCTCAGTGGACGCCGTTGACCCGCCGGGCCTGCCACCTGAAAAATTGCCGGATCGACCCCTCCTTCGTCCCCCCTCAGCGCCTGCTGGACTTGTTTCTGCGGCGGTGGTCGGCGCCTCCAGCTACAGTAAAAAAAGCTAGAAGCTACGCTCTAAGTGGACAAGACCGCCTTCCTGGCTCGTGAGAGGGTGGAATGTGGCTCCGCCGAAGGCTCCACTTGTGTCTACGTACCTGCTATCAAGGCGGGCAGGTACCTACCTATTGGGTGTGCGGCCTGGAAAACCACCGAGAGTCTAGAGATCATCTAGGGATATCTTATTCATCACCCCTTCYTCTAGTATCCAACACCCCCTCCAGCCACAACTACGTGGCTAGGCGTCCCCAAGTCAAATTGTTATTATTATCGTCGTCGTCCGTCGTTATTGTTGTCGTCGTCCGTCGTTATTGTCATTGTCGTTGTTGTCGTCCGTCATCGTCGTCTATTGTCCGTTGTCCGTTATATAGTAATAGAGGAGGAGGGAGGCTGATAATTAGACAGCTAAGCCACGCCACATAGGGGTGTCGGATACTAGAAGAGGGGGTGATGAATAAGATCTCCCATCATCTAGGTACAAAATAGGTACCTAGCGCGGGGTCGTCTGTTGGGCACGGGCGGTGTACCTGCACGTCGAACGGCCGTTTGCACGTGGGGTCATTTAACCCACTCGATCCATCGTCGAAACGGTGAAGATCCCGAGAGGCTACACCAGTCTCCGTCCGTATTAGCAGCATTTCATGGCTCTTCACGGATTTCTTCTCTTCACTTCACTCTTCACACGCTCGTCTGGTCAAGGTAGGTACCCTTCAATTCGTCCACCCCGTATACACATCTATTCCCACATGAGCCATGCTACTGCTTCCTTCCAATGCGTCCCAACATCGCCAGAAACACTCGATAAAAGAAAAAAACGTCTGGTGGCCTGCTTGCTGCCAACCTGCCTGCCCAGGCCCCGACTGAAAAAAGTCCAATCCTCCCCCCTTCCAGCCCATTCTAGGCGGACCCCCTGGGAAACCAACAGACCAGGCCGTAGCAGTAGTTAAAAAAGTAATAGTGGTAGTAGTACACCCTGAAAACCCGTGGACTCGCTCGCAACGAAATAGTTCCCAAAACGCCGCAACATCATCCCGTTGCATTCTGTATCCGACAACACTCTCCCTTCTTCGTGCTCTACTTTTTTGTACCTGGGATCGCAGACGGCTCGTGGAATCAGGCATCGCCGCCCTTCATCAAGGTCCTGAGGCTGACAATCTCCCGCTTGAGACGCGCGTTCTCCTTCTTGACCCTCGCCGTCTCTTCGCTTTGCTCCCGCAGGCTCCTGAGAAGGTCTTCTTTGTCTTCACGGCCCTTGCCCTTGAGCGCTTTGACGATCTTGCCAAGCTCGCTGTTGAACTTCTCGTACATGAGCTCGTTCTCGGCGGTCGACTCGCGGTAAAGTTGGTCGATGCTCTTGACTTTTGTCTCCGAAGCCCTGAGCGTGCTCTCCATATCGCGTTGGATCGACGTCTGCCGTTCCGTAAGTTCTGCTATCATGTTCGGGATCCGCTCCTCGAGCGTCTTGACCGAGTCCGTCAGCATGCGCAGGTCCACCGTGTTGGTCCGCGTGCCGAGACCCGAGTTGACCCGGGACATCTCTTCTGCGATCTTGGAGAGCTCCGACTTCAGCGACGCATCCACCTCCTCGACCGCCTTCTTCTCCGTCTGCAGCCGCTCTCGAAGCTTCTGGGGCGATTGGAGACGCAGCTTGCCGCTGCTACCCGGAGGCTTGCCCGGGCTGGTTGACGGTCGCGGAATGGAGTCGGTCGAGTGGCTTCCGATAGGCCTCGTGGGTCGGAGCGTGGGAATGTTAGACGTCGACAGCCCTCTTCCATGGCCCTTGGGCGTGCTCCTGGGTGTGTTTTCGCGATCCGCTGGCGCAGGCACAGGCGTGTGGAGGAGGTGGAGCGGATCCGGCGACGCAGGGTTCTCCTTCAGCCGGGGAGACACCATGCGAGGAGACCGTAGACTCTGGGAAGTCGGACTTATCGGTATCCTAGACGGGGACGGTATCCTGGGTGTCGAGTTGAACTTTTCCGACGTCTGCTTGTTGATGCGTAGCGGCATCATCGCCTCCTCCATGATTTGCTCCTGCGGGTCGTCGATCGTCGCCGCGGCCATCAAACTTCTCAGGTCGGAAACCGAGCTACGGCGCTTCTTCTTCGTCGATTTGACGGGCGTTGTCTCGACTTCGGGCTCGCCAATCGTCTCCAGCCGCATGTCAAGTTTCTGAGAGCTGGTAGGTCTCGGCACCTCGTCAAAGGCCCCCGCGAGGGGCGGCCTGTCACGAGAACCGGGTCTCCTAAGCTTGTTGGGTCGCTGGTCGCCCGAGTCGATGGACTTTGCGCGTGCCGAGGTCATCTTGGATAGACTAGAACTCGAGGCAGCATCGGCAGACGCAGGGTGGCGGCCGTGTTTGCTGAGGGTGCGCCACACTGACGGCCGCTGCTCAGAGTCGTTCTTGCTGTTCTGCCGCAACAGAGTGTCGAAGCCGAATTTGCGGCGGATCGAGGACGTGTTCGACGTGAGAGAGCCCGTATGCGACTTTCCGCTTCGAGAGTTCATAGACTCGAAAGCTTGTTGCACGGTCAAGTGGATGCCGAGTCCGTCGTCGAATATCCTATCGCAGTCTTCCACGAGGCGATCCAAGAGATTGATATAGTTTTGCGCCGTCCCGTCGTGAACCAGAAGCTCCGCAAATGATACCGTTAGGATACCTCGGTCACCATCGTTCCCACATCCGTCGAGCAGGTCGGCAAGGAGCTTGATGAGAGCCGTGAATGCCCGCTGGTTCTGAGGCGCCATTTCCTTGAACATGAAGTTGACAAAGTCGGCAAAGTTACCTGGGACCTGTCGGTTCATTCGCTCCAACAACGTGTCGAGTGCTTGTTTGGTCATGATCGGGCCCATCTGTTCACACCACGCGATGCGGATGAACTTCTCGAAGGCTACAAAGATGACGTCGGCTCCGAGCTCCGATGAAGCATCGAGGTCGAACGGGCTCTCAATGAGGCGGTTGTAAAGGTCGTTGACCGAAAGCTCGTCCGCAACCGATCGGTTGATCAGCATCCGACCGATGATGCTACCCTTGCGCGATTGCAAGCTGGCGACGTATCCCGTAAATGTCTGTTCCAGCCGCACAAGCGGGTTTTCAGGGCGGTCATCACCGCTCATCTTGATACCGTCTTTGCCCCTTGCCGAACCGAAGATGGAACCTGCTTCACTGCCAGCCTTCGAGGGTGGCGGCGGCGGGAAGACGTTCGTTACAGGCGTGCGGCTGTGTTTGGGAGGGCTATGCGCTTCGGTGTTGGTGGAGCCACCCCAGATACTCGAGAAGAGGCCCTTGACGGGGGATGAGGCCAGGAATGATCTTGTCTTCTCGGCGCGGGTCATGAGAGGCAGGCTCTTGAGAATCTTGGTGTAGTACGAGACCAGGGCGGGTGCTAATCGCAGATTCGATGCATTGAACTGCGAGCTAAGCAGTTGAATGACTGTATCGGGTTAGCAATGCTTCTCAACCAGTGAGTGCGTAGGATCTTACTTCGTCGAGTGAGCGTCGGCAGAAAATCGTCCAAGGCCACGTCGTCCGTAAACTGCCTGCCGTTCAGGCCGGCCGTCTGCATGTTCACCTTTTTGAGATCGCCGCTCCTCACGTTGACCGTAATCTCGACGCCGTAGTGGCCAATCGGTGCCCCTTTAGTACCCTTGTCGTGGTCAACGACGATGCGAATCGGTGCCGGTTCTCTCCTGCCGTCTATCAACTGGTCTGCGCCTTCTTGGAAAACGGCGGCGAAGATTCCAAAGTTGTTGTCTTGCATCCTGACTGAGCGAAGAGACCAGGAGGGATCCTCGCGCTCCTTTTCCGAGAATCTGCCTTCAACCCGAGCCTTGACGATGTCCTCCGTCCACTTCGATCCCTTGGCCTCGAATGCCTCCTCGAGCAAGAAGCATCGCGATGTGACGGCGGTACCTGTGACCCACTCTCCCGCGTGCGCACCCTTCATCTCCTGTGTTGAAGTCATCCAAACCATCGTACCATCCGCCGACTCGGTGAATCGAACATCTGCGAGGACGTGCCATCCAGTGAAAGCAAGCTCGAAGGACGCCTCGCCACCCGCGGCGTTGGTCATTGACATGAGAAGCCCGGCCGCAGAGGGCTTGTCGATTTCGCGGAGGAGGTCCCGGGCGCACATTGGCTTAGGACCCAGCTTCTTCAGAATGACAAGGCAATCCGAGAAGAGGACGAAAATGCCAGAGCGCTCTGACATCTGTGGCGGGTCAAGCATCCGATACGGTGCGGGAAGCTCGACGAAGTCCGCCGCGAGCACCAGCCTGCCCTGGGGCTCGAGGTCCAGGGGCCAGCTCTCAACCAGATTTCGCAAGCGGCCAGTCACGTGGGGCTTCTCGGGGACCGGTTCGTCCATCGAGCAGATGTTGGTGATAATGTCGCGCGCCTTGAGCATCGGTTGCAGTGCGGGGTGGGTCATGGGGAGGCACGACACGATCTGGTCAATGAGCAGGCTGTATCGCGGGAGGCGCTGGACGGGCTCGATGAGGATGGAGCGAACCGTCTGCTCGCCGGTCTGCATGACGCGCTGCCGGAAGCTCGACTGCTGGTTAAGGAATGAGTTGAGCAATGTGGGGAAGTGCTGGCTTGCGCGGATGTAGTCCTGGTAGCATTTGGTAAACTTGGGGAACCATTCGAGGAAGGTTCTCGCGATCACCAAGGCGCCGCTGGGGTCCTTGGCCTTGGAGGGCGATCCAAGCCTAGATCCCGTCAGCGCAACGGTCGTCGTCTCCATGTCCTTCAAAGCCTCTTCCTCCGTATCATCCATGATCTCGCGCAGCTCCTGCATGAAGGCAGAGTTGATACGGAGTATCTGATCCGCAGAGCGGGGGAAGAGCTTCTCGAGCTCCTCCTCGGACGGGCTGAGGCTGTTCGGGTCGCGTTGTTTTGCCGACTGCCTGAAGTCGTCGGCGATATGTTTGACCAGCTCGTTCAGCTTCAGGACGTATCTCTCCTCGGTGTCGACCAGCTCCCCGAGCTTCATCCTCAGCTCCACCTTCTGATCCTTGGAGAAGGACTTGCTGCGATTCAGCGATGTGGGCTTCGATGGCGCCCTCCGCAACCTCGAAGTGGGGAGAAAGACGGGCTCTCCCAGAAGCTTCACCAGCGATGTGTATCCTCCATACTGCCGCAAGGTCGGGTCCAGAATGTCGTCCTCGTCCTCGGGTACCTCCTCCAGATCCTCGGGCTGCAGCGGCACGACAGAGCCGGGCGGAAGGACGAAATCGATGTCCACATTGCTGAGGTGTTGGGTCTGAAGAGCCGTCTGCAGGGTTTCGAGGACCTCGGCTGTGTTCTCGCTCTTGATCATGTTCTTGGCGAGGTCGGCTGCGTGCTGCTCACCAAACAGGGCGGGCCCACTTCCCGGGCGACGCCCCCTCGTGGTCGGGTACGTGTTCTTGAGGTGGTTCTTGACGACTTCGGGCAGCTCCTGGAAGTACTTGTACAGGCCGAAGGCGAGGCCGCGGTAGATCTCGTCGCCCTGCCATTCTCGCGGCAGGTGGTTGACGACGGTGTAGAAGGGGGAGTTGGGCTGGATGGTCAGGCGCGGGAAGGACTGGAAGCCGGCGGGGCTGTAGACGTGGATCTGGACGCGGGAGCTGTTGAGGGTATAGTTCGCGGTGGTGGAGGAGCCATGGAAGAGGAGAACGGGCAGGTGTCCGAGGAGGGGGTCGGCGGCGTGGTAGAGGGTGAGGTGCTCGGCGGACAGAGCCAGCTCTTCCGTGACACGAACCATTGTCGGGGTCGGATGCTGCGCAGATGGCGATGCGGTCGGTCGGTCGGTCGGTCGGTCGGGACGGTCGCGGGGTCTCGTTAACGGGCCTGGGTCATCGCTGACTGGCCGGCGTACAAATCACACAAAAGGGCGAGGTATCGAAGACTGCAAACGAGTGTGACTGCGTATGTAAGGGCGTCGATCGCGTCGGGCGCAAGTCTGTCGAGGGCGAGTGGCGGTTGGGGAAAGGCTGCAGCGCAACAACGGCAGCAGCAACACCAGCAACAGCAACAGCAACACGACGATCGCGATGCGCGAGAGCAGTAAAACGCCGACGAAACGAGAGATGGCGGTTGAAAAAAAAATTATAGACGAAAAGAGCGTGACGAAAGAGGCGACTATTGCCAGGCTGGCTAGCGCAGAAGGGTTGACAGGACGAAAGCTGCAAGCCGGCAATTATCGTGTTGTGTCGGTGTGAGTTGGCTGGCGTTGAGCTCGGCCAGGGGGTCCTGTGTGAGCGCTGCTGTCTAGCGGGCAGGTGGAGGAGGAGGAGGAGTAACAGTGTCACAGCGGTAACGGCAACGCCTGTGCGTGGAGCTCAAGGCAAGGCAAGGCAGGCCAGCCAGGCCAGTCAAGCTAAGGACCCAGAGCGACAGCAGCGGTGGTGCTGGCTGTCGCTGATGATGTGGTTGTGTGGGTTGGCGGGCGCGCCGGGTGGTGGTCCGTGGGGCGCGTCGGGGGGTGTGTTGTTTGTTGTTGATATTGAGCTGCCGGTCGACCAGATGCAAGGGGGAGAAATAAAATAAAATACGGCAAAGGGTCCTGTCGGATCCAAGGTAGCACAAAGACAAGCAAACCCTGTCGATCAGGCTTGTATGTGTGTCTGTTGTGTGTTGTGTGTTATTGTTGTTGATGAGTATCCCGATGTCCTTCTTTGTTGGCCGAGAGAAGGGCAGGTGTGGAACAGAAACAATCGAATCGCTCGCTTTCTCCTTCGGTTCTGCTCACCGATTGTCTATGGATAATGCCGCAGAAGTGCAGAGACGGCCAGAACAAAGAGAAACAATGCAGTGCAATGGGTATATGTGATGGAGAAGTGGGAGGAGGATGACGACAAAAAAAATACCCGGACAAGGGGGGGGCGGGCAGCGGGAGGCTGGGGAATTAAGCGACCAACGCCATCAATCGGACTCGACCCAGGCTCTTTCCCTCTCGAGGTATCTATCCAGTATCGTTCGTGCCTGCCTGCCCAGACCAGAGAGAGAAAACACACACACGCACAGAATAGGTAAATTCGCTGGGAAAAATCTCAAAATCAAGCTCAAAATCACCGTGGCTACGGAAGAAGAAAAAAATTACTCGACACACTTATCGACCAGGGTGTGCTGTACTATGCCGCCGCCACAGGGGGGAGAGTTTTCATCATGGACGACTCTGAGTGGTGTTGGTGCTGACGAGGTGCAGAGACAGGCAGCCGACTTGCAGCGGGATGCAGGAGTGATGGAGAGGAGCAGGAACAGGAGAAGGAGAAGGAGCATCGAACGCCAGTCTTCGACCGAGTCCAGGCCTCGACGGCCCAATGAGAGGTTGCTGCCCGTACGGTACCTTGCCTGACCGACGGATTCCTACCGCAAAATGGGGTGAGACGGTTGCCAGGTGAAATAAATCGGTATTGTTATCAGTATTCGTAAAGTGCTTGCCTGTCTATGTACGATGTACCTAGACAGGTTAGGTATTCAGGTAAGGTAGGGATTGTGTATCCTGGTCATTTCTAGGTAAGGCAGCCGTCATCATGGATCGTGACTGCCCAAAGATGGAGACTCTTGATTCTCGACTCCGCGTAGTGGGAAAGAGCGATGAGAAACCGGTGGCAGTTGGTTGAACTGAACAACAACAGCAGGCGGTAACACACCGCAGCAAGGCACGAGCAGGCGCCGCCCCACCTCACCGATACCCGAAGCAAAAAAAGAGTCCCAGTCACTAAGTGTCAACATCCCAATCGCCAATGTAAACACGCGACCCGCGGTCTCCCCCCAACCAGAAAACGCCGCTAAAACAAGGCACATCGGCCCTAAAAAAGCTCGGACTGTCCATTTTTACCCAATCACACCTCTCATCTCGTCCCATCCCGGTCCCTGTCTAGCCACCGCATCGAACCCCCCCTCCAACCGCAGCATCCAATCTGATCCCATCTTCTCCAATTTCCCGTCCCTTTCCTCACCGACCCCCCTGTCCCGTCAGTCTTCAGCATGTTCCAGCCTTCAGTTTCTCATCCTCTCTCACCTGAAATTTTCCCCGCACCAATTAGACGACGCCTGATTCGACTTCACGTCCCCGTCAACACCAAACCACGTGCGATCCCGTGCCATCCCACGAGGCAAAAAGAGAAACACATAGCAGAAGACAAGAAAAGAAGAAGAAGAACAAACAAAACGTTGACGCCACAAGAAGCCTGCCAACCATGTCAACCCAAGACGCGACCGCGATCCCCCTGACCCATGCCCCTGACTCCCGCGGCTACAAGCTCATGGAGCTGCCCCCAGAGCTCGAGGCCCTGCTCACTGCCGAGGATGCGCCAGTGTAAGTCCTCCCTGCCAGCAAACACATTCACACACACACATATACAAACACACCCCCGTTCCGCTGCCGCTGAGCCGCATTCACGACATACCATCTATCCCGCGCCCTCGGGGTAAACATCAGCCTTCATTCACGTTGCTATTCCTGATGATTTATACCTGCCTAACCCCGTCACGATTGCTCACACCCCACCAAAGCATAACCCTCACCTCGACGCCGGCTTCCGCCCTCCTCAAGACGCCGGACAAGACGTACAAGCTGCTGCAGAAGAACACGTCCAACTCCCTCATCCTCCTCACGCCGCACTCCTCCGCCCCTGAGCCATCCGCCATCCCCGTCTCCGGCCTCGCCGCCGTCGCCACCATCCACGAGACCATCAAGCTCGTCGCCCAGGCGGAACCACAGACCATATCCAACCTCAAGAACACCGGCAGCAAGGGCAAGTGGCACGAGAAATTCGGAAGGGGCCGGTAGCTTCACCTAGGCCGCCCGCTACCTCACGACATGACAGCGCTTTCGTCCAAGTTGCTTGATTATTGGGTTTCATTTCGCTTGTATTAAAATACCTTTGCCGATCGCTATCGACCATACCCTCATAATATTTCGTGCGCCCAATCCCCCGTCTTTGCTCCCTTCGCAAAGCCAAGAAACCAAATGTGCCATCCGTCAACGCCTCGCTGGTGTCCACTGCCGCGCCAACTTGTCTACTGCCTAGTCCAAGGTCCACGGGTTATTGATACTTGTTCCCGGTTTTGCGACATCTCTCGGCTGCCAGATCGCATTGCCTCGGCCCATTCCCTGCTGCGGTTGGTTCTCCATGTCGTTGCGCTGTGCGAGACCCAACTGGCCATCTGCCGCAGCTGGAGGCGCGAACAGTTGTGCCCGTTGCAACTGCTGTGCATTCTGCTGTGGTGCCTGCCGTGCTTGCTGCATATATGGTTGCGCCTGCTGTCGTAGCTGTTGTGGGTTAGGGTTTACCGGCTGTCGAGCCTGACGTAGTGCCTGCTGTTGTGCTTGTTGTAACTGCCGTTGTATTCTCCTCGCCTCTTGTGCTATCGCTTCTCGATGGTCCATGAGGTCTCGTTGCTGCTGCGCGATATTCATGGCCGCCGGCTGTTGTGCCTGATGCACTTCCTGCCCCTGCCAGAAATCCATGGCCAATCTCAAGACGTTCGCCCCACCGAAGTTCATCGCGCCTGCCTGAGGGACTGGCAGACCTGGTGCTCCAACCACGGCCTGATTTAACGGCTGTGGGCCTCCACGTCCCAGTCCTTGCACTTGCTGTTCAAGAGGGGGGTGGACGAGAGGGTTCACGGGGTTTGCGGCCGCCGCTGCGCCTTGGAGCTGACCAAGCAGCTGGTTGTTTCCAGCCAGTGGTGGTTGGTGTCGTCTTTGAACTGCTGGCACAGGTGCAGCGTTCTTCTTTTGACCGGGCTTCTGGTTGGTATCGGAGACGCCGACTTTCAGGGCATCCTCAGGGATATCTGGGTTTTCTTCCATGATCTTTCTTCGGGCTCGTTCTTCGGCTTCGTTGACTTCTTTGGTGTGCCGAACCGTGACCTCGTCAAATAGGGGACAGTTGCCTGCCTTCCCGCCCCGACCTGGGTCATTAAAATGGTCATATGCACACGATTTCGAGCAGATGTAGCACTGCACGTTTTTGCAGCCGCTCCGGGTACATGTCATCTTGTTACACCCCTCAAGCTTGACGAAGCGGGTGCCACCTTAAGAAGTTAGCATCAATCCGTCTGCAAATAATCCAGTCCTGTGGCCACCAACATTTATTGCACTTCCGGATCATTGCCTCGGACATTGCCTCCTCGATCTGGTGCCGGGCCGAGCTGTTATGGTCGCTGGCAACTTCTTCGCAAGTTTTGGGAATGTGCGTCTCCTCTCTGCAGAGCCGGCAGCTGACCACCTGGCACTCGGGATTGGCGCACCTGAACTCCTTGTTCTCTTCGACTGGCGGGTACTCGGCTGCAAAGGGACAGAATGGGCAGGTCTCGAGGTTCTCGACGCCGGCCAGCCGTAGTACGTCCTCGGCCTCGATGCGGTCGAGAGCTGCTATAAGCTTGTCGTCAAGGAACAGCGAACGTTGGGAATTCGAGAATCCAGCGTTGCATCCATCCGTCGACATGCAGGTGAGTTCGTACCTGGAGAGGCCGATGGCAGTTTCGGCGTTACGTCTCGCACAACCGATGCAGAAGTTCTGAAATGAATGTTAGGCTGTCTTTGAGTCGGCAGAAATCGATAAATAGGTAGGAGGCACTAACATGCTCACTAACGTGCCCATTGTTCAGATTGTCGCAGCAAACCATGCGATTCATCGCAAAGTCACCAAAGCAACAGGCACATTCGGCGACGGTGCCGTCTTCCTCGGCTCTCTTGAAATTCTCCTCTTCCTCGCGTTCCTTCTCAGCTGCAGCGCTGCTCTTAGCAGACTCCGACTGGCAGACCAGTCGGGCTGCGCGTAGCTCCTCGAGGGCTCTTTTTTGGTCGGGATTGCTGGTTTTCGCAATGGTCTGGTCCAGCATCGCTGGCGAGTACTCGGCGGCGGCAGGCGTCGTTGTCTTCTTCATCTCAAAGCCGGCTTGCAGGTTCTTGTCACGATAGATTTTGTCGATGGCCATGTATGTTCGGAATAGCAGGTTGTCGTTCTCCTGGAGCACTTTCGTGATGCTCTTCATTTTCGCCCGAGGGAAGTCTTGGGCAAGGACCTTTCTCCTGACAGAATAGTAAGTATACGAGCCAATGTCAACGATTGGAGAACACATACGAAACATGTATGTAATTGGATGACGTCTCCTTCTGTCGGTCGGCACCATCGTACCTCCGGCGATTGCGCGAGGCTTCATCCTCGTCGTCAGCATCTCGTTTTCGTTTCAGGGTCTTCTGATTGGGGAGCTTCGGATACGGCTTTCCCTCGTCGACGTCGCGCATTATCGCGTCGATGACGAAGTCATGGTTGTAACTCCACTTAGCCGCCGTTTGCTCGAGATAGTCAGGGCAGATGTCCTGGAATAATTCGCGGACGGCGGCCGTGCAGTCGCTCTTGGCCTTATCGGCAGCATCATCCATTGGTGAGGAGGAAAGGCCGAGTCTTTTTGTGGCCTTCGCGAGGTCTTGGGTTGTTTGGGATCTCCCCAGGCGCTTTCCGAGTCTTTCCTGCCAAGTTCCTCGTTTCTTCACGTCATCAGCGGGACGTCCAGCCTCGGGCGCTGGGAGAGCTTCAGACCTGGGATGGTTAGCTTTGCGTCGAACTCGGGAGAACATATCCAGCAATGCCGAAATCGTGAACAGAAAGCTGACGACCAGCCATAGACCAAAGGCCATAGAGACAACGCTGACAATACGCATCGTTGCGTCCGTGTGCCGGCGAGCCCAGGATGGAGATTTTTTTCACTGGGCATGCTTCTGGTTTTGAGGCAGTGCGTACGCCAGTGGAAGCATCCCAGTGAAAAAAATCTCCATCCTGGGCTCGCCGGCACACGGACGCAACGATGCGTATTGTCAGCGTTGTCTCTATGGCCTTTGGTCTATGGCTGGTCGTCAGCTTTC
>JAJHHK010000443.1:0-27195 GCA_022457145.1 Colletotrichum magnum
ATTTAATAAGTTATTACCTATTACTACTACGGATCTATTCTATACTACTTAAAAGGGGCCTTTTTAAATAAAGCCTAAGTAAAAATTCCCTTATTTTATTAAACGGATCTATTCTATACTACTTAAAAGGGGCCTTTTTAAATAAAGCCTAAGTAAAAATTCCCTTATTTTATTAATAGTAGCTTCTTTATATATTTAAAAAAGTAAATATACTATTAATAAGTAGTTATATATAATATAAAGCAACTATTAGTCTTTTATTATAAATTGTAACTATAAAACGGCCTTTTTATAATAAATATTATAGCTATATTTATTTACGTTTTTTTATTTTATATATATATATATATATATAGAAAATAATAGAAAAATCGATCGAGACGACGATTAAAGCTATTACTAGCTATATTATACCAGAAAATTAGCAGCTAAAGGGTACTAAGAATTAGAATTCTTAAGCTACTAACCTTATAATATACCTTAAATTACTAAGTCTATATAATTATTTTAAAAATTCGGATAATTATAAGACTATTTTAAAAGTATCTAAAAATTAAACTCTATTACTTATATAGCAAAACCTTTAAAATAAGCCCCTAAGCTTTATTTTTAATATTATAGATCCTTTAAAGGCCTTAACTACTCTAAAAGCCTCCTATAAGGGCACTAGACCTATACTAAGGCAGTAGCTATATCTTGAATTTTACGCTATAAAATTCAAGAATTATAGTAATTTAAATAAGTTTATTACTTTATTTAAATCCTATTTAGTTAAATTAGTTAATATAGGAGCTAAAATAGAGGCTATAGACTAAAAAGTAGTCTTTATAGTAGCTTTAAATAAAGCTTTTTCTGTCTAGGCCGATAGATAGAGGTCTACTCTAAGAAATAAAGAGTCTCTAAGTTTAAAATTATTAATTAACGATATTCTAGACAAAAATCAACAAGATCCCAATACCCCTATACTAAATAGCTATAATAGGGGTAAATATAGCTTTAAAAACAGAGTTAATATTTCTAAAAACAACTAAAATAGACTTATAAATAACGGAGATAGGCCTAAAAGACCCTATTACTCTAAAAACTACCCTAGAGTAAAGGGCCTTAATAAAGCAAATTTAAAGCCTTAGGTTAGAGACTCTAGTAAGGACTTTAAAAACTACAAAAATGGGGCCTACGACCCTAAATCAAACCCTTAAACCTATATTACTAAGGATTTTATAACTTATAGTAAAAACTACTATACTATTAAGGCTAATATACTAGAAAATATACAGAATTACTAGTAAAAGCTACCCAAATAAACTAATATACCCTCTACTAATATACGTAGAATGTATTAGTAGCTCTATAACATAGGCTCTACTATCTATATTACTAATAATATAAACTATTATACTGATTTTAAGCTTAATAGTAGCCTTAAACCCGTATTTACAGGGGCTAGACCTATAAAACTAAAGGGTATTAGCACTATTTTACTACCCTTACTATATAAAGATTAGACTATAAATATAAGACTAACTAACGTCTTATATATTCCCGATTTCCCTATAAATATTTTTTTAAGCCTACTATACTATAAAGGGGGTGGATTTTATATAAATAACGCCCTATTTAGCCTTAATAAAAAGCTATTTACTTCTATAAATCCTAAAAAAAGGGGATTTTTTCTATATTTATTAAGTAAACTAAAGTTTAATTTCTAGGCCTATTATAGCTCTAAAATTCCTACTTTAAAGTAGCTAAAAGAGGCCTTATGGGTATAGCCTTATAGTAGTACTAAATAGTTAATTTTTTTTTATTAATAAAGAGGAAAATTATAGTTTAGAGGGGTTTATAGTATCCTCTAGCTATAATACTAATCTTTATACTAAAATAAAAAAAAAAGACTAAAAAACCCTCTATAAAGTCACTTATACCTTCTATAAATTTAAAAAGTAAAATAGAGGATTTTAAGGCTTTTACTACTATTAMTAKTAATAGTAGCACTATTATAATATAGTGGTATAAGAAATTAGAATACCCTAGCTAGCTTTACTTACTTAAGACTATTAAAAACACTAAAGGGATCTCTATAAATTAACTAAAAGAAGCTAATTTATACTACTCTAGCTGCAAAAAGACTAAATTAGTATACTAGTAGCCTAAAATTAATACTAATAAGGTATTATAGCTACTATATAGAGTCTATATAGATACTCTAAAAATTAGCCCTATATCTATATAGAGTAATAACTATGCTATACTCTATATAAATAACTATTCTAACTATAAAAAAATCAATTTTACTACTAATAAAGTAGAAATATTTAATTTACTTAAAAATAAACTAAAATACTATAAAAACTAGTATAATACCTACTCTAAAGTATTACGCTTTAATTCTAGTACTAAATTTACTATAGAATAATTAAAGCTTTATTTAGCTAAAAGGGGTATTATTTTTAAGCCCTCTACTAGCTATATACTAAAGTAAAATAGTATAATAGAGTGTACTAATAGGGCTATTATTAAAAAAGCTAAAGCTATTATATTAACTACTAGCCTACTCCTTTATTTTTAAAATATAGTATTTAAAGAGATAGTAAAATTAATTAATTTTACTATAAAAAGGGATTCTATAGTACTTTATATAAAGTACTATAACTATATTTTCCCTAATAGAAATAATATAGTAGATTTATTTAATATTAGGGCTATAGGCTCTAAAGTTCTAATTTATTACTTTACTTAAAAACGCTAAACTAGTAATAAGTTATTTACTTATACTAAAAAAGGGTACTATATTAGCTTTAAAGGTAGTAGTATTTACTTTATTTACTGCTCTACCCGGCCCTATAAAAGCTGTATAATTAAAACTAACTATATTAAATTTATAAAGAATTTTTAAAAAAAGAAGGAAGAAACTATTCTTTAAAAACCCTCTATAACCTTTATAAAAGAGCCCTTAGAGCCCTTTATAGAGCTAGAGATCTTTAAAAAACTGTTAAATATAGAGATAATTATACCTAAATTATTTTAATAATAAAGAGATTAATATAAAGCTTTAGAAATTAATTCCTTTTATATAGGGTTAAAGCTCTTTATACCCTATATATTTACAACTTATAAAGAGCCTAATACTATTTAAAAGGCTCTAAATAGTGCTAAAAAGACTGTTAGTTAGAGGCTATTAATTCTAAAATTAAGGTCTTACTAACTAGGGGTATTTTTAAAGCTATAAACTAAAAAAAGGTTTATAATAAATACCCTAATAAATAGCCTCTTAGTCTATATTAGGTTTTTAAAAAGAAACTAAACCTAAACGGGTCTATAGATAAATATAAAGCCCGCTTAGTAGTAAGAGGTTTTAAATAGTACTATAGAATTAATTATTTATAAATATTTACTATAGGTAGTAATTCTACTACTTATAGGGTATTATTAGCCCTAGTAAACAGTTTAGATTAGGAAATCCACTATATTAATATAGTAGGGGCCTTTTTATATAGGGATTTAAATAAGGATCTATTTATAAATCCTACTAATATACCCCTTACTAAATTTTTTAGTAAATACCCTAAACTAAATAATATAGGGTATAATAGTACTAAAAATCAGCTATTATAGCTTTAAAAGACTCTTTATAGACTTAAGCAAAGCCCTAAACAGTAGTAAAAAAAAGTAAAGGCCTTATTTACTAAAATAGGTTGTACTCCTTTAAAGTTAGACGAGGCTACCTATTATAATAATAATAGGTCTAACCCCCTATATATAGTAACCCACGTTAATGATTTCCTTATATTTACTAAGGAATTATCTAAGGTTACTAAATTAAAGGCCCTAATTTTTAAATATATAAAAATTAAGGACTTAGGGGAAATTTTATACTTCCTAGGCCTCTTTATTACTAGAGACTATAAAAAACGCTTACTAAAGGTCTCTTAAAGCCACTATATTAAACAGCTTATAGAAAATAGTGGTTTTTTTATAGCTAAACCCTTTAAAGTCCCTATATCTTTAGGGGCCCTAAAAGCTATTTTATAATCTTTAAAGGGCTTACTTATTAATTATAGCTCTATTAAAGAGCTATTAAAGCTATATTAGTACTTAGTTGGGTCTTTTATATATAGTATGATAATAACCCGCGCTAACCTAGCTTTCCCTGTGGTATTTATTAGTAGATTTTTATATAAACCTACTAATAAATTACTTTAGTTAGTTATAGGTATTATAGAATACTTAATATATACTATAGATTATTTTATAGTATATATAGCCCCTAAAAACCCTTTTAAAGGGCTTATAATTATAGGCTATATTGATTTAGATTGGGCTTTTTATTCTACTAGTAGAAAGTCTATTAGTAGTTATATATTTACTTTTAACGGGGCCCCTATATCTTAGAAATCTAAAAAAATAGTCTACTATAGTTCTTAGTACTATAGAGGCTGAATTCTACGGGCTTTAGGACGCTATAAGGGAAGCTAATTAGTTCTAAAACCTTTTATTAGAGCTAGGTTTTAATATTAAGTCTACTTCTATAAAAACTAATAATATAGAAGCTTTAGTCCTTATTTATAACTTTAAATACTACTAAAAGACTAAGTATACTACTATATATTACTACTATAGTAGATAAGAGGTTTAAAAAGGTAATATAGAGGTTTTTTATATTCCTACCTTTATAATGCTAGTTAACGGCTTTACTAAGGCCCTTTTAAAGCCTAAGTTCTTTAAATTTATAGAACTTATAGGCCTATAAAATTAAAAAGATTTATAAAAACCCTTTAAATTACTATATTAAGGGTTTTATTTATTTATACCTTTAAATTACCTATTTTTACGTTTTTTATTAGGCTAGTAATAGTGTTATTTTTTTATAAACCTACTCTATAGTTAAATTACTATATTTTATTATAGGGTAGCTTTTATAACTTATTACTTTAATAGGTTAAACTATCTTTTACGATTTTACTCTTTATAGTATTTTGTAAAAGAGGGGGTGTTAGTATTATAAGTATATAGTACTTATATACCCTATATTTACTCTATACTAAATAAGAGTAAATAGTACTTACTTAGTAAATATTACTAGTTATAGTATAGCTTATTAATTTAATATTAGTAAGTAAAAGGTCCTAGAACCTTTTCCTAAGCCCTAGAGGCTTAGATTATTAATACTAWKMWTAGTATTAATAATCTACTATTACTAAGCCCCTCTTTAGCATAAGTAATATACTTATAAATTAGATTATATATTTATAAGTATATAGAATATTTTAGAAGGATGGATATATCTATATAAGGGTAGTTTATTTTTCTGTATCTAGTCCCTCTTTTTAAGCTAAGCTAACTTAGTAATACAGTCTTTACTACTATATTCTTTACTACCCCGAGCATTTGTTATTATATATATATTCTTAATATAAGAATATATATCTCTTTTATTCTATAATAAGTATATTATTACTCTACTAAGTAATATATACTTATTTCCTACCTACCGTGCTAATAAGTTATAGTAATAAATAATAGAAATAATAAATAATAATAGTAAGTTTAAAGTTTTATATTAAAGGGGCCTTATTATTAATAGTAAAAAACTTAGTAAAAATCTCTTCTTAATAGAGAAACTAAAGCTAAATAGCCTACCTACTTAAAAAGTAAAAATGTACTACTATAAATTTTTTTTTAAATCTATAACTCCTTAAAGTTAATATATAAACTATAGAGACTAAAAAAGGTAAGTAATTTACTTATAGAGTTACTAATAAAGACTATTAGTTATAGTAATTAATATTTTTATAGTATTTAATATAATTTAGGTCGTTTTAGGGTAGAGTAAAGTTATTATAGGTATAAATTATAATAGAGGAGCGAGTTGTGCTTAAGAGGCTTTTAAAGAAGTAGAGCTTTTTAAAAAAGATTAGAGGGTATAAAGAAAAGGTATTAAAAACTAAGGGTTCTATTAGTAAAGGAAAAGGGGATCTAAAAAGTATTATAAAGGGAAAAGGTTATAATATCTTTACTTTTTACTCTAGTAGTAATATTTAAACTATCTAGAACTTTACTCTTATTAAAAGAGTTTAATAAAAAGTTATAGAGTTACGTTTTAATACTATCCTTAGTTAAATTACTATAACTACCTACTTATAAAGTTAAAGTTAGTTTAATTAAAAAAAAAGGTTTTAGTACTTTAAAAGGAATTATAACTACTTACTTATAAAGTTAGAGTTATAGTAATTTTCCTATTGTTTTTTTTAAATATACTTTACTAATCTATAGCTTATAATAAAGTAGTAATAAAAGTATTAACTACTAATTAGACCCCCTTTAGAGTAACTAACAGCCTACGGGCTACGTACTCTAAGGAATAGCCGTCTAGCTACCTACCTCGTTAATCTTTTCATCGTTAGTCACAATAAATGGCACACGAATTCACCTACTATAACGCAACTTTTATAGATTTAAAGTAAGAGGTGTTTTTAATTAATTTTAACTACTAATTACACTATTAACGCTATTAACGCCGCTAAAACTACTAACGCCTTCTATACGCCTCCTACTGTCCCTCTAAACTTATTAAATCCAATCCAAACCGTCCTATTACTTCCCTCAGCTATTACATCCCTCTGCAACTAACGCACTATTACTATATAGCTACAGCTAGTTTAGCCACTCTCTACTATCGTCAGCATCCGTCTCAATATTACCTTACTAAATATACTAATATTAGCTATTTAAGTTAATAAGACTTTAGTAGCTATATTCTTTAATTAGTTAAAGTATTTATAGTTAGCTTTAAACTATAGAATACTTAAAGAAGTTCTATTTATTAATTTAGTTATTATTACGTTTATATAAAACTAATTACTAGTAGTTTAATAGTAGTAAATTCTAGTAATAATAAGCTTTTTCTTTTTCTTGTTAAAGAATACGCGCTAGTTATGGGTTAAGTTAATTTTATTAACCCCCTTAGTTATAAAGTACTTATTACTAGTTTTATAGCTAGTTAATAACTATAAAGTTATATAATAGTTATTGTTTTAGGGGTAGGGGCTAGTAGTAGGTAGCCTTTTATTAAATATTATAGTAAGTAGTTTACTTAATAGGGTACTTTTAGATTATTATTGTGTATATATAAAAGATAGAAAGAATTAACAAAGGCCTTACTTATAGTGCCTTTTTCTTTAATTATAAACACTACTAGGGCTTAWTAAGCCCTATAGTACGTTATAGTGCCCGTGATCCAGCCAAAGGTTTATATAAGTAAAGGTTTGTTTTAATATATTTAGCGCTATCTATTAGTGATAGTATTATTGTTATTACTATAAGAAGAGTAGGTAAGTGGAATCGTTAAGGTACATACGCCTTACTAAGCTATACTTAAAACTACTTAAGCTAAAGGGAGTTAAAGCTACTAAATATACTCTATTAGATACTTCTATTTAATTATACTATTTAATAATACATAGCTATAATACATTCTTTTTAGAACCCCTTATAGAAATGTCCGTACAAGATACTATATATAAACACAAATTAACTACTAATTAGTATTAAGATACTTATAAGTAAAGTAGTTTAATTAAATATAATATAGGTCCTTATAGGGGGTTAAAAAGTATAGTAATTTCTTTAAGTTTATAGTATTTATATATTAGTATTAATATAGGAGTCTATAGTAGGGTTATATAGTTATATAGCCCTTAAATAGTTATAGTTCCCTTTTAACTACTATAAGTATAGGGGCCTATAGATACTAGGGTCTAGGTACTATAGCTTATAGCGCTATAGCTATACTAATAGTATTTTTTAATTTATAAAAGTCTAGACTACTACTTTTTAGTAAGTAAGTAATATAATAATATAGTAATATAATACTATTACTATTATAATAATACTTTTACTTCTTTTATTTATGTATTATATAGTAAACGTATTTTTTTATTAACTCTACTAAGTTTAATATTACTATAAAAGTATTTAGTAATATTAATACTAACTTTAATACCCTTATACTTATACTTATAGTTACTAAAAAAAAGTAAAAAGGGTCTTAATAGTAAAGTCTTTATTAGTAATATATTTWTATTTAAGTARYTACTTAAATAAAAATATACTAAAAATATAATATTTACTTATAAAGAGTAAAAAACCTACTACTTAGTGAAATTTTACTTTATATATAAATATACTTATAGAGTAATATAATATATTTATATATATATATATAGAAATATTTATAAAATACTATATAAAAATATAAATAAAAAAAAGTTAAACTTATATTATTAAATAGTTGTAAAAGAGTTAATTAGATATTAATAGTAAATTACTTATAAAGTAATTAATTAGCTTTAATAAACCTTAATATATTAAAGTAAAAGTAAATAATTAACTAAAGTTAAAAGTAATTATATATTAATTTATATACTAAAACTATATTTAGTAACTATATAACTTATTAAAACTTATTTTACTAAGTACTATAAAAAATCTAAACTATAGTACTAGTATAGTAGTTTATAGTATATTAACTATTATAATAACTTTACTTTAAAATATAGTAATTTTTAATTAATTATAAATACTACTAAAGCTTATTAAACTCTATATATAGTTTAAATAAAAAGTTAGAGAATTGAAGATCTACTGTTATATATAAAAAACCACGTAAATCACTCGAAGCTATAGCTTAGTTTATCTTAGAGTCTCCTAGCACCCAAGCCGCGCCAGGAAAAGCAACCAAGTTACACCCGCCTCATTCTCAGTTCTTTAGCAGCAATATCAAGTACCATGGATCACGGCTCTACGGGGAGCGATCCCGCCGACTGTAAAGTCTCGGTAGGCCTGCCCCCCCAAATCGCTGGCCACGATGGCTTTGCCTGCTCACACCGTCACAGATGCTCTGGAACTGGTACACCATCGACGCTTGTACGTAGAATACCGGGACTGTCGGAGGAACTGTATCTCTGTGATGCAGTTTAAATGCTATGATAGTAGCTGAATGCTGACGCCGCTGGTCCATAGGCTTCCTCACAGAATCATGGAAGATAAGGAATTCTGGCATGTTCGCTGCCAGCTGCATCGGCGTTGGCCTCCTCACAATCCTTCTCGAAGTGTTCCGTAGACTTGGAAAGGAGTACGACTCCCTTATTCAGCGCCAGTTCCAAGCTCGGGCTGCAGAGCTGCAAGCTCTCATTCCAAAAGAAACGAACTGCGAGTCTCTTCCCGCTGTGGCGCCCCGAATGCTCGTCTTCCGCGCGTCGCCGCTTCAACAGCTTATCCGCTCAGTAATCCACGCCCTTACCTTCGGCCTCGCATACATTGTCATGTTGCTGGCCATGTACTACAACGGTTATCTTATCCTCTCCATCATTGTCGGCGCTGGCCTAGGGAAGTTTCTTTGCGACTGGCTCGTCTGTCGCGTTCCTCTGGAAGCACCGGCGGCTTCTATACCCAATGTGACTGGCGTCGAGGAACCTAGTGTCTGCTGTGGCTGAATTCCACTGGGCTATACTATCGATTTTCCGGTTCGTTTGGTCCGCACCATGATGATGCGTGGTGTGCGTAAATGTCGGGAAGCGTTGCAAATAGCTCATGAATGTTCGTATTCGTGTTGGACATTTGTACCTGGATATTACGCGAACTGCACTCTCCATCTCTGTTCGAGCACTAACGACTATATATTCTTGTTTTTCTTACCGATTTCTTATTTCTGGCATGTTTGAGGCTATGTTACGGCGCTTAGCCTCAAATCTTGTATTTATGAAAGCGATACCTGAGAATTGACATCGTCGCCTTCGTCGTCGGCGTTCCCCGCGCAAGAAAATATCGTCCCGCTCGATTTGAATCAGCGTCCTGAGTGTCGACTATGCGAGGGCCTTCTTTGGGCCTTCGTCTGCTCGCCCCCATGCCCCAAACCGACTTCTCCAACAGTTATGTAACGTCACTTGATAGGCTTGAGTCACTGTCAACTAATGTACATGCCCACTGGCAGGCAATATAGCTGCCTTAGTGCATACATATTTCCTCGGTAGACCTGAAGACGAGAAATTTGTATCGTGAGACATGCGTCTTAGTTTAAAACCCACCCGTGAGCTATGGTCGTGTCTTCAAGAACCCAGGACTAGTGGTGCTCAGTCGATATGCGAGAGACCCACGAAAGATACTGGTCGCTATTCGTCGCAATGTTTTCCCCAGACAAGACAAATACAAGCGTTGCCGCAGGTGTTACTCCCGTCTGCCAGTGCCAGTGGCACACCCGCATAGGAAACCAGGGCTCACGAGAGAAACTTTGCGCCTTCTTGTTTGAAAAGCCAATCGCTGTTCGCATCAACCATAAAGTTCGTTATATTGAACTCGTTGCCCGGGGGAGCTGGTGCGTTTGGGCGACCATTCTCACCGCTGCCGTCCATCCCGGACGGTACTCCGTTCTGGCCGGCATTGCTTCCTATGCTGTGCTGAATGCTGGAAATATTCTCATTGCCCACTGGCAGGCGAGGTACGTTGAAGAAGTCGAATACGTCCAGATATTCCAGCTCATTCGGTGCAGGAGTCCGAGCTGGTGTCACACTCGGGAGTCGGCTATGGTTGGGCACGCCGTTCGCGCGAGGCTGGTGAGAAATGAGGAAGTCAAGATCAAACGCGGTGCGACGCATATCCGCTAGAATCTTGACTGAGCTGGGTGTTACGCCGTCGCCCTGACGCTCGCTGTCGCGGTGCTCGTCCAACACGCGCTGCAGCAGTCCGCAGTAGCGTGCCGCGACTGGCCAGTAGCGCCCCATTTCTCGAAGCGTTTCCACGAAAAACTGTATCTGAGGAGAAAGCTTGTGCTCGACCGTCGAGCCGTGTACGAGTAACAGTCTCGAGGCTACCCAAAGAGTGAAGGCGAAAGGGGGACCCAGCTTAGCCAACAGCCCATTATTGACAACAAACTCGCCCAACGCCGCAATGTTCTCGACAGCCCCGTGGCATCGCTGCGATGCACTGTAAGAAGGGGTGAAGATGGGTGATCTGGTGGTTGGGTAGGCTGCCGACGAATGCAGCCGGATGACGGCAGTGTGGTACGTGGCGTGCAACATGACCCAACCGCAGTTGAGGGTCTTGTTTCCCGGTTGGAACAGTTTGGCCATATTGCCGTACTCACCCGGAAGACCAAATTTCCAAGAAGTAAGCATGTTGTCGAGCTCCTTGTATCGCATTTGCCACTGTTCTACGTCGCTCAGGGCGCTGATATCGACAGGCTGCTTTAGGAACTTGTGTATCTTTGAGAGAATTGCCAGGATCTCGATGTAGTACGAGAAAGCCCCTAGGTTCTCTGGTTTGTTCATGTCGTATTCGGGATTCGTATCCTCGGGTTGATCTTGAGTCCTGAACCAGCGCGTCTCGACCTTTTGGTTTTTGATCCAGAGATCATCCCGGCAAGGCAACGTCCGGTCGATTTCCTTGTCGTCGAGCGCGAACTCAAAAGCGGTTGCCAACGTGGCGTACCGGTCGAGGAGGTATATCATCCAAAACAACCGCCGCCTAGACTCTTCCTCGATGAAGTCTTTCGGTTCCGGCAGGATCATGGCCCTCAGCGTATAGATCGAGGTGAAGTTGGGCGACACTGTGAACGAGGTGCTCTCGACGGCCAAGCCGAGCTGTACGACCGACCTTGTGATAAGCGCCATGATGTTCCACCCGGGAGGACCGTTGCTACTGCCGACCAGGTCCAGGGCCAGGATCACCAAGGCCTGCAGCGCCTTGACAGAAGAGTTCTCCATGCCGTAAAGGAGGACTCTTTGCTTGGATATAGAATGGTAATGCTGCCGACTGTCTTCGGTGAGTCTCGAGTCGGTGGAATATCGTAGTGTCGTGGCGACGATGGCATGCAAAAGAATCCGATCCGTCTCTTCCAGAGCGGACGGGCCAAAAAGGGAGTCTAGGGTTGTTTTCCGGTGTAGAATGGGGCACCAGGTGTTAATGTGTTTGAAGTACAGATCTACAAGGGCATACAGCAGATCATAAGGTGGGAGCTCCTGATCCGACGTTGCTGAGGTCTGGCTAGGCGCCATCGGAGCGTCTGGAGAATGAAGGTGTGTCTGATTTGTTCCGTAGTACTCCTGCGCTGCACTGCTGGGGTGGGACATGGCGGGCACATGAGAAGGGGCGGCCATACTGGTCATGGGCATCTGCCCCTGGAATTCGTGCATAGAAGGGGTCGGGGGCGGCATCCCGAATTCCATGGACTGGGTGGTTGGCGGATAAGTTGACGGCTTCTGAAGGAAAAGGGCCGTTTCCGCCTGTGGCGTGCGGATGGACTCAGGCGGCCGGAACAAGTGGGGGGCTTCCCGTGGCGTGCCGTGATCACTCGGCAGGCTCGGATTGCTATTCCGTATACTTGGCGCAGTACCGTTGTGTTGGTTGGAGGTCAACGTGGCCTGGAGAATCTCGGCATGAGCTCTGAGTATCTCCTCGAGCTTGTCAAGGCGCTGTTCAAGCTCGCGGCCGTAGCCTGCACGGAGGCCGGGCTTTTTCCGCTCCTTGTACTCGCAAAGAGCTCCATTGCGACTACACCAACCGCAGGAGGGCTGGCCACGATCGCATTTCACCTGATGGGTTGAGATGGGTCAGCAACGGGGTCTACGACGGCGTGAACAAGCACGGCTTCGAAGGAGAAAACAACAAGACTACCCGAGGTAGCAAAATCTGCGGGAGAGGGAGCAATATGAAGAGATAGCGAGAAAGGCAACGAGAGACATAGAGAGGGAGGAAAAGAGTGAGAGCCACAGAGAGAGAGGGGAAGAGTGTGTGAGAGAGAGATGAAGGAGGAAAACGGGAGAGGGGGCTGGGCCAGGAACAGCTGCATAGTACCTTTCTCTGTTTGCACAGCTCACACCTTGGAATAGAGTTGTTAGCTTCGGGATTTTGGTCGGGTGATACGCGCTCAGGAGACGGTGACATGGGGAAGAAAGGGACGGTAAGACACGAGCCGAGTGGGCATATCAGAAAAGAGAAGCGAGACGAAGACAGGAATGAGATGGCAAAGGCGAGTGGGAGTGGGGAGATGAGTTGGATAGTAAGGTATCCTGACGACTGGCAGGGCCTTTGCCTGGATGAAGACGCAGGCACAGCAGGGTAGAGTTGTGGCTGGTGGCTCAGGCGGCATGGCACGATAGGAAACAAGACGTGAAGGGGCGGGACGGAAGAGAACGACAGGTCAGGGTCCGGGGGGAGGACTCACGAGACGGATATGGGTCTCTTGCGCTTCCCGAGACGGGAGACGTCTTGGTCGTCCTGGTCGAGGTCATTTTCATCCGCGCTCTGCAGATGATTGCCATCGTCAGAGTCCTGGTCGTTCGGTGCCTGTGCCTCGGTCTGGTTCTGGATCTGGTGCGACTTGGCATCCGGGGCAGGTGGTGACCGGCTGCCGTGCGAGTGGCCGCCGCTGTGCTGCATCATCAAATGCACTCCAGGGAATGTTTGGTGCCCCCGAGGTAGTTTCGGTGAGACAGAATCCCGGGGGAAGGGGGTAAGGACTGGAAAGGCAGGCGGAAAACCCGAGGGGGACAGGCCAGATCCAGATCCAGATCGAGATGCAGCCTCACGTCGGGACCGGGGAGGTGAGGGGAGGGGAGCGACACGGCGCGACAAAGTACGCAACGCAACGCAACGCCGGCACGGGTGCGGGTGCGGGTGCGAATTGCAGACGCGGGCGCGGGCGCGGGCGCGGACGCGGACGCGGGAGCTTGAGTATGGACTGGACTGGCGCGGGACGAGGGTGACAGCGCTGAATGGAGGCGATTCCCAGCGCAGACTCGGGAGAAGCTCTGGGAAGCTCGGGGTAATGTTGAGTAGAGGGTGGGAGGAAAAAAGGCACGGGAGCAGGTGCGAGAAGATGCTCGGGGTATTTTTTGCTTTTCTGTCCCACACGTGCCTCCGAGTAGAAGGTGACAGGGGACGTTAACCATCGAGAGGGGAACAGAGGGTGGTCTGGAGAGGCGGAGGCGGAGGTGGAGGTGGAGGTGGAGGCGGAGGCGGATGTGGGGACACCGGAGGGGAACACTACCTAGGTAGGTACCTAGAGCCTACACTAGTCCTCAGGTAGTGGGTATTAGCCTGTACGTGTAGGTAGGTAAGTACCTAGTGGGAGGGGGAGGCGGGGTGAAGGGGCGCTAATAAGACAGATACTACCTACAGTGGAGCGTTGTAGGTATCTACCTGGGTTGGTAGGCCCGGGATACGATAGACGCTACCTGCACTACCTAGGTCTAGGTACACTATCCGTTCCTACCTCCCTATCACGTAGTACATATCACGTAGTAATACATATTACTTTACTAGTAGAGTACCTAGGCGCTCAAGCAGTGTACTCAAACGCAGAGAAGTCATACGGAGGGGATACCAGCATTAATACGGATAGTATTGGTGTGGACCTAGGTATTACTTAGGTTCCTGGCAAGCGCGTAGAGTCACGTGGCTTCTTCCCCGCGCACCATGGCCCTGCCACCGGAACACAACTCAAGGCACCGTCTTCACGGCCAGCCGTGATCGGATGGAGCAGCTTCCACGTCCTGGTGGTATGGCTGGGTAAAATATCTATGGCTCCAGATAGGCCGGCCCGGCAGCCATGACTGCGACTTGTAATAATACCTACCTACCTACCTACCTACCTAGGTGCATCGTCGTGTGTTGCGTGACCTTGTGGGGACGACGCATCGCATTCGCTGTCCAGACGCAACTCGGGACATGTCTCGGGCGCAACTAACCCATTCATCCGAAGGCCCCCTTTGCTCTTCCCGAGGCACCTGGGTAGGCAGCTAGTAGTCACGCCGTACCGCCACACCTTTACTAACGCTACCTACCTACCTAACCTACCTGTATAGGGCCGCCGCCCTCTCTCCCAACCTCACCCGAGCAGCTAGTGTTGTTGAAACTTGACCAAGTCCCGTCAAGTCCCGTATCTGCGATGCGAATCAAGGGACATCCGAGCCCGGCAGATGAGGTTGCATGGATATCTACTGGCAGGAAAGGGTGGCTCGCGTTTCTCCCTACTCAATAACAATAGTACCTAGTATTACTACTACAAGCTACCTGCTGCACTGTGGCTTCCAGAACGGACCCCGTTGACCACCTGTGTACCCAGGTATCCATGGATCTCGACGTTGTCGGTGTATCTGACGCCGATCTCCAGAAACCTTCCCGTCCACCGCTCAGAAAACAAGACGTTCTCGTGGCCTGTGTTTTATTTTACCCCCACCAACCTGGCCAAAGTAGTGACTGGGTTGGGTGTTGCGTCTCGGCCAGGGTGCTGCTGTGATTCGTCTCATCTGTTCTTCGGGACCCGGTAGCCACCAAAAGCTGAATCCTCTTAAAAGGACGCCAGCAACTTCTTCATCCATTACTCCGCCTCCCTCCCACACGCGCTCTCCCTCCCTCTGTTGCTCTCTTCGTCGTCGCCTCGTGCCTCGCGCTCATCTGCTCGCCCGCCTTTCCCCCTCTGCTCTTTCCAGATCTCAATCTTATCACGACCGGACACGGACACCGACACCATGGCCTCAGTGAGGTCCTTTCCCTCCATCAAGGAGGTCAGGTCATTCGTCATCGGCGGCGTTGGCTCTGGTGGTGACTACCACAATGTCAAAGGCGGTCACTGGTGAGATTCTGACATTTCGCCGGCCCGGCTTGAAGTCGCTGACATTTGCCTATGATATGATGAATAGGTTGATTGACAGTCCCATTTCCACGCCCTGCTCGCGATGGGAAAAGTACCGCCACTCGAGGACCAGCTGGGGCATTAACGTCTTGGGCTCGTTCCTCATTGAGATCGAGGCGACGGACGGCACAGTTGGCCTGGCCACCGGCTTTGGAGGTAAGACAAGCACCCGACCCCGACTCCTGCCACTTCAAAAGCAAATGCAACATCCGGGGGGGGAGAAGAAGAAGAAGAAGAAGAAGAAGGAAGGGGAATCCTCCGTGGCCCCCCTGCCCTATCAACCTTTGTCTTGGAACATCTGGAGCCCAGTCCTCTGATGCTGACCGGGCCACTCGCACAGGACCCCCAGCATGCTGGCTCGTCCACCAACACTTCGAGCGCTTCCTTATCGGGGCCGACCCGCGCAATACGAACCTGATTTTCGAGCAGCTGTACCGAGGCTCCATGTTCTACGGTCGAAAGGGTCTCCCTCTCGCCGTCATCTCGGTCATCGATCTGGCCATCTGGGATTTGCTCGGCAAGCTAAGGAACGAGCCCGTCTATAGGCTGATTGGAGGTGCCACAAAGGAGCGCCTTGACTTTTACTGCACCGGTCCGGAGCCGGCGGCAGCCAAGGCCATGGGCTTCTGGGGTGGCAAAGTGCCCCTTCCATACTGCCCGGACGATGGACACGCGGGTCTCAGGAAGAACGTCGAGTTCCTGCGCAAGCACCGCGAGAGCGTCGGTCCCGACTTCCCAATCATGGTAGACTGTTACATGAGTCTCAATGTGCCATACACGATTGAGATCGCCAAGGCGTGCGAAGATCTCAACATCAACTGGTGGGAGGAGTGCCTGTCGCCCGATGACACGGATGGCTTCGAGCAAATCAAGCGGGCGCACCCGACGCTCAAGTTCACGACAGGCGAGCACGAGTACTCGCGCTTCGGGTTCCGCAAGCTTATCGAGGGCCGCAACCTTGACATTATCCAGCCCGATGTCATGTGGCTCGGCGGGTTGACAGAGCTGCTCAAGGTATCGGCCATGGCGGCAGCCTACGACATCCCCGTCGTTCCCCACGCCAGCGGCCCCTACAGCTACCACTTCGTCATCTCCCAGCCCAACACGCCATTCCAGGAGTACCTGGCCAATTCGCCCGACGGCAAGAGCGTGTTGCCGGTCTTCGGCGATCTGTTCCTTGACGAGCCCATCCCGACCAAGGGCTACTTGACGACGGCAGACCTGGACAAGCCAGGCTTCGGCCTTACGCTGAACCCGGCAGTCCGATCCAAGTTGATTCCAGGCAAGGCACTGCTAAACACCAGCATTGTACGCTCCCACCCCTTCTCCTCCCCCAAGGCGACGGACAGCAGACTGACAAGGACGTAGGAGAGACCCCTCAAGGCAGCGGACGAGACGGCCACCAACGGTACAAACGGCGCCTGAGGGACGGAACGCCCATGCTCCATGGCGACGCTATCGGCAGCGGGATGATTGGGCTGTGTGTCATATTAGGGTGACGTCTTCGTACGGGCCGCATGATTTCTTCCCGAGTCGCGTGTCTTCATAGAACCGTAAACAGACGCTGGAATCTTGAATCATCTCTGAAATGAGCGCTGAGTCATGTACACCGTGAATCGCGAACCTTCTTTTCCCCGCGGTGATGCCTAACGGCGGAATTTTCAACTGCTTTCCAGCGAGTTTTGCGGTGTCCCTCCCGTTCCATGGTAACGAATCCTTGAATGCTCCTCCGTCCCTAGGTATCAAGCACCGATCACGATTCACGTTGCATTCTCCCAATTTCGAAATAGTACTCCATTCAAATTACACTGCGGGTCGTGTCCTGCGCACGGGTTCCGGTCCACACGGATACTATTCAAGCCTACCTACCATGCCAGGCTGGCCCCGTTTAGCATAAACGTACCTCCATATCATCAGGCCGTCTTGGGTGGACCGGACAGAGCCCGTGGTCGCAGACCGGCCGTCCACGACGGGCCGCTCTACTTACCTACCTAAGGTAGATATTATACTACCTACGTGGTATTAGATACCTGCCGGGTAACGCCTGTTGCCGTGTGGCGAGTGGCCCACCACTCTCGCTGGAATGCACACCGAAGACGCGGGGTAGATACATACCTTTCTAGGTGGATAAGCACCTTGGAATTGGATAGCCCCGAGGTCCTCAGGCGGGGTAAGTACACTCGTGGGTACCTACCTGTGTAGACACTAGACACCGGGCATCCAACCGCCGCCTGAGGTACGGCACTCAGGTACCCGGCAAGCACCGTACCTTCCTGTCACGACCATACCGCCAGGTAATAGATAGTAGCGCCACGTTACGATCAAGAGGGATTGCGCTATTCAAGCGCGGACAGGCGTGACATGTCAATGTTCACATTTACTTTACTAGTTACACTATTACTAGGTATGGTAGGAACCTTGGCAGGTATTTTATCGTTTTACCGTGCCTACTGGGCATTGCCTAGGTATTGGGATGGAAATGGGGATTGAAATCGGCCATCGTGACCAAATGCGACCCTCCCTGCCGTTGCGCTACTACGCTCGCGACACATTAACCCTTCAGGCTCCTCTCGCTTCTCCGCTTCTCCTCCTCATCTACAAATACCCTGCCCTGCCAGGCCGCTGCTCGTCTGTCCCCCCCACATGAGGGACACAGAGAAGAGGAAGATAGAGAGACGGAAAATATAAAAAGAGACAGACACGGAGAAAGAGCAGGATAAAAAGAGTGCGAGAAAGAGAGAGAGAGAGAGAGGGAGTGTGAACAAGAAAGAGCGAACGAGAAGCCGAAAGGTTACCAACCCCCCCGAACCGCTACGCCGTCCTTCAGGTTCCCGTCGATCCTGCTGCGGTCCAACGCATACTCGCGACCCCGACGGCTCAAACCGAATACGATCGAGCATCGCGACTTGACAATTGACTTTGGGAGCGCGTTTAGTCCGAGGCAGCTCAGCAATCGGCATAAATTCCTCGTCGCCCGCTTTCCAGTACCTCGAACCTCGCCGGTTACACACCTCCGCCTACGTCGCTATGCCTCCGACGAACTTACTTGCCGGCAAGACCGCCATCATCACCGGTGGCACCACCGGCATTGGTCGTGCCATATGTCTGGAATACCTCAAGCAGGGCGCCAATGTCGTCGTAAACCACTTGGGCCTCGACAGGGATCAGCCTCATCTCGCCTCTCTCGAGGCTGAGGCCACCTCTCTGAAGAAAGCGAACCCGGACGCCGGCCGGTTTGCCCACCTGGCCGGCGATGTGCGTGAGCCCGAGACGGCCACCAAGCTCGTCGCCCGCGCTGTCGAGCATTCGGGCAATGGCCGCCTTGATGTTTGCGTGTCAAACGCCGGCATCTGCACATTTGCTGAGTTTCTCGAGCTGACCCCGGACCTCTTCACCAAGACGGTCCGTACGAATCTTGACGGCGCCTTCTACATCGTCCAGGCCGCGGCTCGCCACATGAGCCAGCAGTCACCCCCGGGAGGCAGCATTGTTGGGATTTCATCTATTTCTGCCCTTGTCGGCGGCGGTTTGCAGACACACTATACTCCCACCAAGGCCGGCGTGCTCAGCTTGATGCAGAGCACAGCTGTTGCTCTGGGCAAACACAACATCCGCTGCAACGCTCTGCTTCCCGGCACCATCAAGACGCAGCTCAACGACAAAGACCTGGCCGATGACGCCAAGAGAGCCTACATGGAGGGCCGCATCCCTCTGGGTCGCACAGGCGTGCCCTCCGACCTGGCCGGTCCTGCGGTGTTCCTGGCTTGCGAGGAGCTTAGTGGCTACGTCACCGGCGCACAACTCCTGGTTGACGGCGGCCTCTTTGTCAATCTTCAATAGGCTCTATCGGCCTGCCCTGCTGGCGTATTAGTAGTTGGTGGAATGGCGTGTTGTATGACGGCGCGGCGAAGCTGTAAGGCGGCGCCTGAGAGGGTGAAGGACAAGGCTTGCTATGCTAGACTTTGGATGAGGGATAAAGCCGCATGCTCGCTCCTGCGGGCCGAGATGTGATCCAACCGGGAGGCGCCGCCCTACTCCAAGCGTGAAACTCATCTTCAAGGATGGGGAATGTATGTACACTACGATTCCTAGTGGTTAGCAAGTACTACACCTATGTAGACGACACCTATCGAATCCACTTCAATGCTCTGGCAGTCCAGTCACACCAGTCCACAGCAGAACCCATTCCCTGCTATCCGTTCCCTGCCATTCGTTCCCTGAGAGCCACTCAGCCTCTCTCTGTAGACCACGGGCTCCTGGAACTTTTGCACTCACGCCTACCTAGTCGATAGTCACCAAGCTTCTTGGTTTCAATACTGTCACTTGTGTCCTGCACAAGCGAGTGTAACAGGTGAACAAGACCTCCCTTGTACATGCACCAGGTTTATGAGGAGCGATAGGCGGCGGGTCGGTGTACCTCGGAGTGCCTGCAGACTCCGCCGACGGTGACGGCATCGTAATGGCTACCTATGTACGAAGCGGCGCAAAGAGCGGCAGCGGGACGCGATACTTTCAATTGCTAGTGCTGGGCTCTGGCCTTTTTTCCGTTGGGGTAACTTTCTTGCAACCCACCACGCCAGGTGGGTGACCGATATCAAGCATGTACGAGGAGTTTGTCACTTGCACAATAGAGTCCCCCCCCCCCTTTTTTTTTTCCCCTCTTCTTCTTTTTAAAGTTTTTTTCTTCTTCTTCCACTAAGGGGAAAGTACACCGGGTGACCAATGGCGTTGGCTGTGTAGATGGAAGTGATACAGAAACCAACTATGGGCGACTTGGAAGAGAGATTTCTACAATGTTTAACGTCTTCTGCGATACAGCGATATCCGAGGGCCATGCCGCGAATCGCCGCTACGCTAACGCCTAGGCGCCTTAACAAGCCTGTTTTCTCTCCGAATGTTAGAGGAAAATATGCTGCCACGCGTATCTCGTGGCGGGTCAATCGCAAGTGGATGGTCTGGAGATGTGGGCTCGAATGTAGGTAATTACCTACACTGTGGTAGTTCTCGTCGCAGAATATGGAGGCTGATAGAGAGACGTCATTCGCCGAGTCAGGACTGATCGCTCTAATTAGGTACTTAGATACCTAAATATCTACGGATAGGTATCGGTCATTACCTGCTCCCCAACCTGGATGCATAGTTACCATAGTACGCACGCAGGCAATATCGATCAGGAGCTGGCATGCTGGCCTGGCCTTTTGGTCCCTATTTTCGCCTTGATTATTCCCCTTCCCTGTTTTCGATTTTGATTCCAAAAAGTAAACCTTTTCCTATGGCTGAATACAGCGTACGCTTCCATTGCGTAGGTACATAGGACATAGATAGCGTTGGTGAGACAAAACACTGTCGTGCATAGCTGGTGTCGACGGGAATACCTACGCATGCGCATGGCACCCGAGGCTTTCCGGGTCCGACCCCCAGCTGTCTCTCGGCGGCCCCTTGCCCAAGTTGCCGCTGGTGCGGGCACGGTGCAGTGTGCCGTCTCCGCCCCCACCTCCAGGCTCCCTACAGTTACCCAGGTGGGCACTGTACAGATACCTCACTGAACGTCCAGAAATGTCTCCCACCTCAGGATACGGATACTCTGTCTACCTATCCGTAGGTAATAGCCTATCTACCCAGCCGCCTTTGGATTAAGGAGTGACCTAGACACTTAGGTACCTAGAGGCTACACCGTTTGACCGTCACCTATTTAGCTGCTGTACCTTTATCTTGTCTTACCTGTTACGTAGGTAGTAGAAATTTCCGATTCTAGTACTCAGTGCCTATGGTGTTGTATAGGTAGGTAGTAAATGTATACCTAGATCCCTAGGTGGAGTTGTAAGAGATAGATGCACTGTATACTGCATAGGTATCTACTCACACTCGTTAATAGATTATAGTACTAGGAACTGTTGCGACTCGAAACCTTACTGGTATGACGTCACTGCGGGAACTCCGGTCCCGCACTGGTGGATACCGCTAAGCCATCACACTGCTGGCTGGGCATGCGGATGGCCTTTATGTACAGTGTCCAGCAATATCCAGAAACTCACAGCAATGCGTCTGTTGATGCCTGCATAATATCATTCACACTGCAGCCCGGGCGTGTTGCGGTGCGCCCCTCGCTGCACTTCATTTTCGCAAAAGTGGGCCAAACAACGCTCCTACACTAGGTACCTATCAGCCCGCTGCACCGATGTCTTCATTGCGTCGTCTATCCATGTTGCTAGACACGGTCGATACAGTGTAGGTAAGTATCGATGGTGGTGGGTGTTTCCATACATACATGCTGTGTCGTCGTGATATTAAGAGTCGCTTAACTGCTGGCTCCTCCTCGGGTTACATAAGTCAGAGGTTGGTTGTCGTTGGTCCTACGTACCTATTTAGGTAGTAAATGTCTGGCCAAGCAGCCCGGCTTGGTTTATACTAGGTGCCTCCACGAACGCCCTTGTGGCTACTCTGTACCAGCCATGAGCCGCACGCCCGTCCTTTGTGGGAAGTTTGCTCATTTCAGGGTCCAACAGGCGTTGCGGCGGCTTGCATGTGCCCTTGCCAAGGCCGCCTCCAACGGATGATCGCTTCCGCTTCGGGCCCTAGTTATCATCATTGTTCTCGGATATCTCGAGAGCCTCTTAACTCTCTCCCTGTTTTTTTTTTTTCTCTCTCCCCTCCTCCTTCTTCGATGTATCGAAAGGGGAACTTCCTGCAACCACGACGACGGGCTAGGAAGTCATGTCTCCACCATGACGGTTGGCAAACTGGAACCCGATGGAGCCTCGTTCGCCATCACTCCCACCTCTTCGCTAGGTGACTCGCTCGTTTCGCCTGATGCCCAGCCTCTACGGATTACGGCTCGTGAAAAATCATCTCACCGCCCGTTCCGCTCTGCTCCCGAGGGCTGCCCCCTTTCAGGATGTATACCCGATTCTCGAAGACAGTGTGAATATGGCCTCCGTGCTGTCTTGTCGGGATCAGAATTCCTACCATCAGGACCAGGTAAGGCCCTTGCGTCTTCCTGGTGGAGCGCGCTGCCTTGGATCCAGAAAAAAAACTCCTCATGTTACTTCGCCTCCACATATCCACGGACCATGCACGACTCAAGAGACTCGTTCCAGAGGTAGTAGTGTATCACTTTATCGGGACCCGCGTTTGCCTGGTTTTTGCGGAGATATCCACATGTTGGACTCGAGGTATTCTAGGACAAGGTCAAACCCGTGCTTGTGTGAGAGAGGCAGGGTCACAAAGACGTCAGCGTCAAATAAATGAGTGTGCTCTCCTATCAGAACTATATAAACTCACTCAGACCCGCCACTTCGACTCGACTGTCCACCGAATGCTGTTGCTCATCTTCATCACCTGTCACCGCCGCCCTTTGCCCGCCTTTCCAACGGCCCTCTCTCTCAAAGATCAAGCTTGCCTGCATCCCTTCCACTCATTCTTCACCTAGTTCATTCGAGGTAGTTCCCAATCTCGATCGGTATCCAGCGTTGCCCTCCACGCACACCGCACGCAACTCATCATGGCCCCCAACCATCGAGCCTCGTCCACCGGCAGCTTCATCGAAAGTATCGTCGCCGCCCGCAAGGAGCTTGACAATCTGGCTCTAAGCACACCCGAGTCGTCTTTGGATGGTTCATCTGGCGGATCTGCCGGAACATCTGCCCTGGGTAGCCCTGTTGGTGCGCTCTCACCAGTAACACCCACGATCGATGCTCCAGTGGCCGACAGCTTTGCATTCGCGTTCGACATCGATGGTGTGCTCATCCGGGGTGGCCGTGCCATCCCAGAAGCCGTCGAAGCCATGAAGATGCTAAATGGCGATAATGAGTATGGTATTCAGATGTAAGTTGAATTCCACACAAGTACACTTGTTGGCTTGGTCCCGGCCCGGCCCCGGCCCTCGGACTCCGAGTCTCCGCCGGCCCCACCCGACTTCCCGAATCATGCCAAAGCAGTGCGGCTTACATGAATGCTTCAGTCCCTACATCTTTCTCACCAATGGCGGTGGTAAGACCGAGGAGGAGAGGTGTCACGACCTTTCTAGGCAAATGGAAATTGACATCTCCCCTGCCCAATTCATCTGTGGTCACACCCCGATGAGGGAAATGGCCGAGCGCTTCAACACGGTTCTCGTCGTCGGCGGCGAGGGCGAGAAGTGTCGTCAAGTTGCCGAGGGCTATGGCTTCAAAGACGTCATCACCCCGGGAGACATCATCAAGCACGACTCCGCCACGACACCTTTCCGAAAGCTTACCCAGGATGAGTACGTCAACTCCCGCGAAAGGGATTTCGGCGACGTCACGATTGAGGCCATCTTTGTGTTTGCCGACTCCCGCGACTGGGCTGGCGATATCCAGATCATGCTTGATCTCGCCATGTCTAAGGGTGGGCGACTCGGCACTTTGAGCGAGACCATGGACGAGGGCCCCCCGATCTACTTCTCCCACAACGATGTTGTCTGGTCGGCAGCACACGACAACGTGCGTCTCGGCATGGGAGCTCTCCGCCGTATGCTCGAGGTCATCTTCCGAGACGTCACCAAAAAGAAGGGAAAACTACACACGCACGCCTTCGGCAAGCCCCAGGTCAGCACCTTTGAGTTCGCGACGAGGTTGCTGCAGCAGTGGAGACGTCAGCAGCACGGCCTGGACGCGCCGCCTGACACTGTGTATTTCGTCGGCGACACGCCCGAGAGCGATATTCGGGGAACCAATGCCTTTGATGAACATGCCGAAAACGAGTGGCATAGCATACTGGTCAAGACCGGCGTGTACCAGGACGGCACCGAACCAGCCTACAGGCCGAAGGCCACCGTACCTACCGTGCTCGATGCAGTGCGCTACGGCATCCAGCGTGAGATCCGCAAGAGGGTTGTTTCTTCTCTCAGGAAGGATGTTCTCGGGGAGGACGCCTGTTTGCAGGCACTCCAGACGAGGGACAGTGCCGTGCTCACCCCCTTGGAGGAGCGTAGCCAGCCTATCTTGGGTTAACTGACAGCGGCTCGCATCTGCAGGCATTCGAAGTTCATATGATCTATGGGCTCATTGGTCATTTGACTTTTGTGGCTCATATTCTTCTCCTTTGTTTTTTCCCCCCTTTTCTCTCAATCTCTCTGTCTCTGGTTTTTGACACACTGTCCGGAGTCATTGTTTTGTTTTCGCGCGGGGTGTTTGTGATACCATGGGGCGTTCGTTAGTGCGACGAAGACTTTCACGTCGCAGCCAGATTGTATGCCTGGCTCGACGGCAGGAACAGTTGGTTAGATGGGCAATTGATACATAGGCGGTTGGACGCCGTTACAACCCAAACAATTAGACTTTTTGTGTGCGACTCTACCATCTGCTATATTTCTGGCGAGGCACCTCAGGGCACCAGAATGCGCGCGTTGCATGTGGCCAGACAATAATACATTTTTGACAAGACAAGGTAACCGCACGTCTCCGGCGTGCCCGGGCTGATATCGTCTTGTGCTCGCGCTCGGTACTCCGTGAGATTCTGCTGGATGGATGTGGGCGCTGCAAACTTAGCCGGTTGTCGGCACGACTAGGAGTGCGGCTGGTGCCGTTGCCGCACTCTGTCCGACTCCGAGACGCTGACGATGCCTGCAGTGTCTACCCACTCGATGCGCTTCTTGGCGATCTTCACCTCCCATACGCTCATGTTTAGAGAAACACCCCTTCCCTATGTCCTTCACAGCATCCTGACGCGTCTTCTCCGTGTCAACGATGGGTTGGCTCTGGTGGCAGCTGCGTGAGATTCCGTGAAAGCCAGGTCTCCCCATTGCGAGGAGGCAACCCACGGAGCTGCCTCGATGTCGTCCTGACGCCTCTGGCGGTCTGCCAGAGCCTCTCGTACGGTGCAGCCTATAAAAAAGCCGGGGATGCTCGAGAGCTCGACGTGGAGCCAGCCTTTCCATGCGGCAGTAATGTCGCCGCCGCCGAGTGCGCCAATAACAATGGTCCCCCACCATTCACGGCCTCCACTATTGTGGACGCCGTAGTATATCCACTTTTCGGCAGCTGCGACGAGACGCCGAATCTGATCGGGGGTGATGCGGCGGGCGGTGACACGATGGTCACCGTCGGTGGTAGGACTGCCACGGAAGGCCGGGCGGTGCACGTAGACGTGGCGGACATCCTCCGGGCCGCAGGATAAGCGTGTGGCGTCAAAGCGATGCTCCGTGTCGATGACGAGGAGCGTTTTGTGGTGCGGCGCTGACACGAGGCCCGAGATGACCCGATAGATGAGCGGGAGCTGACGACCCGTCACGGCCAGTGGTATGGACCGCGTGGCCCGGAAGTTTTTGGCGGCGAGGGCGTTCAAAGTAGGAATAGGAAGGAATTTAGGACGTTTCGTCCTTGTATTCGGCCTTTGCATGCGTCCTGGGAGAAATTCACTCAAAACCTGCAGGTCTGAACGTCAGTAGGCCAGACCGAGGCAAACCAAGCCGAAAATGAAGGTGCAGTCATTATTCAGGGCTGGGTGTCATGAGGGTGACGGGCGCTGCGGACGCAAACTCGAGGTCGGGTGTACGTAGGAGGGGAAAGGGGGGGGAACGCCAAAAAGAACATCCCCTCCACGGCCTTCCATCGTCACTATTTTATCCTCCGCTACCACAATCGCCTTCCCCATCGCAGCAGTCCAGAGCCTGCAAGCACTGAACCTCCTTCGTCGCCTTCGGTACGCACCTCTTCCAGGCTAGTCTCCTCAACATCGCCCAGCAGCCTAGCGCCCCTCAGCGACGTCATTGAAAACCTCTCCATCATCGACCACTCCGACCGGCTCTTCGTCGCTAGCGCAAGGACTCTAAAAGAGGCCAAATGACACCGCCGTGCGTGGTGTTCCCGGCGTCCGAGCTTCAGCTGCACGCCCAGGCTGACGTTAAAGGGAAAAAGCGCAAGCTCGAAGGGGGCAGCGACGTCGATT
The DNA here is from genome assembly GCA_022457145.1 of Colletotrichum magnum. Taxonomy (NCBI): domain Eukaryota; kingdom Fungi; phylum Ascomycota; class Sordariomycetes; order Glomerellales; family Glomerellaceae; genus Colletotrichum; species Colletotrichum magnum. Next base: position 26,597 of record JAJHHK010000443.1, read on the forward strand.
TGTCCAAGTGTGCGCTGCGGGCAATGGTACAGTGGAGATGTTTTGTCGAAAATCCTGGCGCCCGCGACAGCCCCGTAGGATGTTGGCCCATTCAGCGCTTGTTCCGCCAGTAAGTTGACTATTCACTCGGGCCTCCGGCGCGTTTTCGTTCTTTTGATTCCGCTTGCTCACTCCAACACCCTCCGTGCCGAGAAGATGCCAGGATAAGAGGGGCAGGTTTACTGTCGAGACCACATCGTGGGAACAACTAAGCGCTACCGCCAAACCCGGCAACGAACGGGTGGTTCGCGAGTCGCCACCCGGCCGCGGCACGGGAGAGAATCACGGCAACGGTCAGCGCACATATCATGAATGGTCACAGGCGTGGGAGGATGAGCGGTGACCCAATGCTCAGATGGGAAGCCCCGTGTATTAACAATTGGTCATCAAAAGAGAATACTACTATCGTCCGCTCTCTCTACCTTCAACCCTACCGTTGAACACTACCCTGCATCGTCATACCCTTCTTCACCGTGGAGTCAGTCACGCATGCATGCTACGCACCCAGCAGCACCACATCAGTTGATGACAAGTGATCATCGGCGCTTTCTGACACTTGT